>CAHIKZ030005183.1:1650000-1867500 GCA_903632075.3 Acanthosepion pharaonis | reverse complement strand
AAACAGAGCTTCTACTCGAATATGAGTATCCATAAAAATAACGTTTAAACAAAATAAACTAAAATAATATGCTGTATTTAATCCATTTCCTAATATATATATATATATATATATGATAAAAATATAGTTTTAAGATTTGCTATATTGTGGATTAAAGTGCTCAATACCAGGGATAGAGCGGATGTAAATATAAAAGCATGTTTGTCTTTGTAATTTAACCCTGAAGATTTTTTTTAGAATGGTCGAAAGTCCTTGGGTTTAAAAAACACTACGTCGACTACCTTGTTGAATTTCATCGGAAGATCAAGAAATTGATTGGACAACTGGAAAGGATCAGTGTAAAAATAAGTAGACACAATATGCCTATATTATTCAATTAAACAAGTTTGAATGAATATATGCTGCCTATATATATATATATATATATGTGTGTGTGTGTGTGTGTGTGTGTGTGTGTGTGTGTGTGTGTGTGTGTGTGTGTGAGAGAGTGAGTGATAAAAACATAGTTTTAAGGTTTGCTATATTTATGAATTAAATTGCTTAATACCAGGGATAGAGCAGATGTAAATATAGAAGTGGGGATTTTTTAATCTTTTCACCCCAAGCAAGGCGATAATTCTTAAAAATACATATACAGTAGAATCCCTGACAATCGGACTACGAAGCCCTTCTGGATATGAGGATTTAGTTACAAAGTCCGGATATGAGGGGTTATATTTAGATTAAAACGAAAGAACTGAAATCATTTATTTACAATATTTTATAGTAAACAAAATAAGCTAATGGTGAGTGAAATATAACGGAATTGATTTTAAGGAAAAAGAAATAAATTATGTAATGTTAATGAAAATTCATGCCACGTATACAAAACAAATAATGCAGCGAGGATTTTTTTAATCGCTGTTGCATGATGATTCTTTCTCTTTTAATGTCATTCTCAACTTTTTCCGCATTTCGTTTTGCTTTTGTTCTTGAATTTTTTTAAAACGAAAGACAATTTCTAACCCTGCGTGCGTTATTGCAATCAACATAGCTGAATGGTGGTTTTGTTTCCATAAAATTGTCAACCATTGACAACCATTTCAATAGCTTTTTCAATTTCAGTCCAGGTTTCATCACAATCATGTTTTTATTTCCTTGTTCATTGTGCCAATGTGAACGCTGAAGAATAGTCTCTTTGGAAGATTTTATATCATACAATGTTGACTTTCCTATGTTGAACTCAGTCATTAGTTTCAATGAACTTTTACCAACGTCTAGGCTGTTTAAAATTTCCACTTTTTGCGATAACTCCAAAGTTATATTTTTCCTCTTATTCCCATCATCTTTTGCACCAATACAAACCATTATGGTGAAATAAGCATAAGCAATTATCCAAAGAACATTTTCTGAAAAACAGTAATTTCAAATCAGTTACATATGATCCAAATAGTTCAAATATATACATCAAAATCATGTCCGGATATGAGGGTTTCTGGATATGAGGGATTCTACTTTATATAAGTTTTTATGGCCATGTGGTCGAATGGTAACAACGTTGTCTTTCTCACCATGAGACGTGGGTTCAAATCTCACCATTGACGATTCGTCAGGAAGATGATACCTTGATGCTATCTCAATGTGCGGCACCTTTGGAAAGTGCCTTAAAAACCATAACATGCCTTGTGGGTGAAATTGGGTAGACATGTCGATAGTTGTCACGAAGTCACAAGTCATCGTGACCGAAGCTTTAAGCGTGATGGCCTTGTTCTGTTCGTTGATCGTAGATAACGCACTCCCTCCCAGAAACCCTAACTAAGATCTGCTCAGCAGAGTTGCAGTATAAGCCACAGTTGAGCTCTGTGAGTGTTGAATAAACACAAATATGACAGCAGGCGTAACAATAGGGATTAGCTAGCCACCCTAGTAGACTGGCATACCCTGATACGAGTGGTCATCCATATATATATATATATATATATATATATATATATATATATATATATAATTTAGAAAACTGACAACCTTAAGGGTCCATTGATTATATTTTATTTCCCCAGGTAAGTGGTTTTTATCTGGTTCATCAAATCACATTTAAAGGGTGAAAATCCCGGCTATTCTCAAAGGACTCAATGCCTTCGTGAATTAGTTTCTGCCACTTACTTCTATCCAAAGCCATTTTTCCCATTGGTCTACAGATAGTCCAGATTGTTTCAGATAAGATTTTATTGTGTCCTTAAATCTCTTCTTCGGCTTTGATGCATTTCTCTTTCCTTCCCACATTTCACCATAGAACAGCTGTTTTGGTAGACGACTGTCATCCATACGTGCAATGTGACCGACCCATCGGAGACAATTTTTCATTACCATCGACTGAATGCTTGGTAGCACTGCTTTCTCTAATACTTCTGTATCTGAGACATGGGACTGACATGTGATATGAAGTATCTGTCTCATACACCGTTGATGGAAGCCCTCAAGAAGTTTTAGTTGATGTTTATAGAGTGTCCATGTTTCGCTTGCATACAGGAGGGCCGTCAAAACATATACTTTGTACACAATGATTTTTGTATGTAACTTGATACCATGCTGGGACCACACACGTTTTTTAAGTTCTGAAAAAGACCAAGAAGCCCTTTCAATGCAGAAAGAGATTTCTCTGTTGAGGCTGCATCCTTCAGAGAGGGTACTGCCAAGATATACAAAAGAATGTACTGCGTCTAATTTATTTCCTTCAACGAAGATAGTTGGTTCCATATAGGGTGATCCGGGTGCTGGATCATACATGACGACTGTCTTTTTTTGGTTGATCCTTAAACCGAATGAGTTACATGCAGATACAAAATGGTTCATAAAGCATTGCAGCTCATCTTCAGAATGTGCAACGATGTCAGAGTCCTCTGCGTAGAGCAGCTCCCTCACCAATGAGGAAGAGACTTTTATTTGAGAAAGCAGTCTACGGACGTTATATACACTGCCAGATGTCCGATATTTGATGTAAATACCGTTTGGGTTTTCATAAAAGGCCACGAGAAAGACTATGGCGAAGTAGATATTGAATAACATGGTTGAAGAAATGTCACCCTGTTTGACCCCATTGTTTATAGGTATTTCTTCAGATAGAGTGCCATTAAAGCTAACTCTAGCCTTCATTCCGTCATGAAGAGAACGAATCAGACCCACAAATTTCTCAGGGCAGCCCAGCTTTGATAAGATCTTCCAAAGAGTTGATCTGTTTACGGTGTCAAATGCTTTCGATAAGTCAATGAAACACTGGTAGAACGGAAGATTTTGTTCTTTGCACTTCTTTTGCAATTGCCGAGCACTGAAAATCATATCCACAGTGCCGCGGCTTGCACGGAAACCACACTGTGATTCTGGTAGTATTCCATTGACAATTGTGTGGACTAATCTATTTAAAATAATCCTTGAAAAAAAACCTTTCCAACAGTAGACAGCAAAGATATTCCCCCTAAAATTGCCGCAGTCCGACCTGGAACCCTTCTTATACAAAGACACAAGTATTGCATCTCTCCAGTCCTGAGGTACTTCACTTCCCCATGCATTTTGGATGACTTGCTCCAGGAGATCGATCATTCTCTCACCGCCATTCTTTAGAATCTCTACTGTTATACCATCCATTCCTGGCGCTTTGTTGTTTTTCATTTGACTCACAGAAACTTCTATCTCACCTCTAGAAGGGAAGGTACTTCATCAAGAGCCATAATTGGCCCGTGTTGCTTAATGAGATCTAGTACAGACTCATCAACGACTGGATGGCGTTTAAGGAGTTCGCTATAATGTTCACACCATCGTTTCTTGATATCCTCTGGTTGTCTCAATATGGTACCGTCTTTTGATTTGAGAGGAGCAAAAATTGATTGCTGCGAACCATAGAGCTCTTTGATTATTTGGTAAAACAATCTCGAGTTTTTACTGTTTGCTGCAAGTTGTGCCTCTTCTGATTTCTTGAGCCACCACTGGTTTTGGATTTCGCACATAAATGTTTGTGCCACTTTTTGGAAATCCTTGTATGTTTTTGTAGCTTCCATTTTTGCTTGGTTAGATAGACTTGATGACAAGGTTTTCTGGAAAAGATTGCGTTTTGTTTCAAGAAGTGCATCAATTTCCTCATAATTTTCAGCAAACCAGTCTTGGCACTTCTTTTTCCGAACTCCTAAAATGTCATGAGCCGCTGAAAGCACTTTCACTTTGAAATCCTCTTATAAATTTGTTTCATCTAGTTCAATAGAGGTAAGTGCATTCTGGAAGATGATCTTTGTTTCAGGGAGATGAAAAAATTTCGAGACCTCAAGCTTTTTTGCTTTTTTTGTGCCTGAGGCGGTGTTATGTTGTGCTTTGGGGCGGATTCTAAGTTTCATTTTGGCTCTTACCAGGCAATGATCCGTCCAACATTCAGTGCCTCTTATAACTCGGACATAGTGAAGATCCTGTAGATCACGCCGACGAACAATAACATAATCAATCATGTGCCAATGTTTAGAACGTGGATGTTGCCATGTGCTTTTGTATTTGTTTTTCTGACGAAACTACGTGTTTCCAATCACAAGATCGTGCTCGTTGCAAAACTGCAAGAGCTGAAGGCCATTGCTGTTTGCATTTCCCACTCCATGTGAACCTAAGCATTTCCAAGTTTGAGAATCCCTCCCCACTCTCGCATTGAAATCGCCAAGTAGAATGATCTTATCACCCTCAGGGATATTGAAAAAGAGTTGCCTTAGCTCATCATAAAAAGAGAGTATGTTTGTTTCAGGGGAGTTCATGGTTGGGTCATAAACCGACACGATTGTGACAAAACTTTTTTGTCGCAGAGGAAGGCGTATAGAAATAATGCGTTCTGATTTACCAAAAGGAAGTTCCTGCAAGTTTTTTAATAGGGAGGATTTGATGGCAAAACCTACACCATGTTTTCTCGCTTCATCAGCAGGTTTCCCCTTCCAAAAGAAAGTATAACAAGAGCTTGTCTCTGTGAGCTGACCATCATCAGCAAGACGTGTCTCAGAGAGACCAGCAATGTCTATGTCATAAAGAGAAAGCTCCCTGGCCAACAGAGCAGTTCTGCAATGCGGCCTTTCAGACAGCTCATTGTCAAGTAATGTTCGTACATTCCAGCATGCAACTTTCATGCCAACGGAGGTGGAAAACCGATTTGTATGTTTGTGATTTTTTGATAATGCCGAGTTTTTGTCTTTAATTTTGTTACCACTAAATGAACAATCCGCCAGCCGTGGCAACTGGCCAGATTATGAGGCAAAGCATTTGTTTGGGATACCTTTTCTAATCCCCGCACGAAGCAAGCAGTGCTCTCCTAGAAAGGCTGATTTGACACCCTTAACTCCACCGAATCATGCCTTTTGCCTCTATTAGACAATTGAAGCGATGTTAAGATAAGTTAAGAGCCGCCACTGTGCACCGTTCGAGCTACATACTCCCAGTTTGTTAAACCTGTATGCGTCGCCAAAACATATATCGCCAGTGGACTTGGGACATAGGTTAGGTTAAGTGATGCTTCGTAAGAAAGCATAACAAAAAAAACAAAAAGCAAAAAAAAAAACGGAAAAACACGAAAAATGGTCAAGGAGGTACCTGTGCGTGAGTTTATTTATAGTGAATTGAGCTTGCACTACACTCATTCCACTTTTCGCGTGTGGTATAGTTTTTCAGTGGCACATAAAATGAGACGATTGGTCCATACCAAACACTCAGGTTTGATATTTGGAGTTTTCCTTCTCCTAGACGGATTGCCACAACAGTGGCTAAGGAGTCCCCATCTACCCCGGTGAGTTCACTATTTGCCCATAGCTGGGACCCTAACAGGTGCTACCACCCCGGGTCAGGGTGGACCTGGGAACACCAGCAATTAAGATGCTGTTCCATGCTTCCTCAAAACCTCCTGATCAGAGGCCTTGTTGTTGGATCTAGTTTATCGTCTTACCCAGGCCAATATATATATATATATATATATATACATGCATACTTACTTACATACATATATATACGCGTTACACATATTTTTTTTATTTTGTCATTCTATTATACACATAATAGACGGTGGGAATGTAGCTGAAGCCGAGATGCCAGATCAGGACCGAAAATATTGCAGATTCTTCTTTGTATTTTATCAAGAAACTCTAAATACATAGTAGAAGCAACAGGGCAGATGTGACAGCAATATTCAATGCTTGAACGAATGTTAGATTTTGAATGGCACGATTCTTTATTTGTGGTTCTGTAACGCTAGCTCACGAGGTTCGACGCAGTTATAATTAATTAATATTCTGATACTCAAGAGTCTACTGAAGAAGCTGTTGGTGATAAACAGTAATTAGCTTGAAAATCTTACTATTTGGTGCAACATTTTATTACAGCGATAAAGCAGACACTATTTTTTTTTTTTTTTAATGAAAAAAAAGAAAAACAAAAAGTACCAGTAGCTGTGACGAAAATAAAAAACAGAAAAGAAATGAAAAACGCGAGTGAGAGAGAAATACTTGTGTCGGGTCTGCAATATCTTCTGAAAATAAAATCGCAAATGGGTTGCATTCTTTCGTGTGGACATATTCTTTATCTTGTGCAGATCTCATTCTAGCATCCATCTAAAAGTCATGGAAACTGTTTTTATTAACTCAAAACAGTTTTCCTTGTGTAAACAGAATGATTGGCTGTGTGTGCTTAATGTGGTCTGTTATGAAAAAATACTCATTTCAATACTTTTTTACAATCATATTCACCCTGTATAAGGCCCCAAAACCACTCGAGGTAGAGAGCTACAGAGTAAGAGGTACAGTTTACGAGGATATCAAATTTAAAGAAGAATAAAGTTCAAAGAAGAATCGGCAATATTATTGGTCCTGACCTGGTATCTCGGCTTCAGTCACTTTCCCACCGGCGTAAAATTACTTCCTTGTGCCTTTTCTATAAATAGTGTCATGTTAACTGTTCTGATGAACTCTTTGCCCTGGTACATAGACTTTATGAATTTAAGCACAGTATTAGGTGGATAACTATCTCTCATCAATTCACAGCTCAATTCGCTAAATGCAACCGTAAGTTCTCTCCTTTCAGTTTATTTTCTCTCACTTCTCGCATACTTCATACTTTCCAACCAACTTTGATCTTCAAAAATTTGAATGCAATGCCAATCGTTATCTACTTCTTGGTTCCTCTTCTATTGTTCTCGCTCCTTAATAATGTTTCTCTTTTTTTCTTATTCTTTCACACTCACTAACCCCTTGCGTCTTAGTGGCTTTACTGACTTGCATGGGAGTGATATGATTAAAAACATGTTGAGAAGATAACGGTTAACCCTATATTTGAACAGGTTAGGTATTTAGTGATCGCGGAAGCATCCCCGCGGGAGTCGGTTCCACAAAGTATCGTTTCGTTGGAAGTAGCTGTTTGAGTGGAACTTACATCTCATTAATGGAATACGATGGGAATGAAGGTGGTTCGCTACAATGTGCCTGGCACGGTGGGTCTCAGCTACGAATATTAGAACTGGTGGAACTAATGAATGTAGTTCGTTTGATCACTTTTCATATTGGGTTGGTGCATAATTATCAGGCGTTTTTTAAACAATATTTATTATGAAAAAAGGAACATAATTCAATAACATTTTAAAATATGATTATCGATACGCATTTTTATAACCTGAAAATAAAATAATATATTTATTTAAAAAAAAATGAAACAAAGCAATTTTTATTAACAAATAACTCGACTATAAAAACGCCTGATAATTATGCACCAACCAAATAGAAACAGCGATGGAGTAGCGAGAGGCTTTCAAAATTTCGTTGTGGGAAAGGAACTGCAGGCTGGAGAACCATATTTATATGCCTATATGACACCAGAAGTCTATTATATTACTGAAACATATGGCAAGTTCCTTTCTGATCGATGTGCACAGTAATTTTGTTTATTTACTTCGATCGAGTTTAGAGGTGTGAGGAGCGATAACCGGTTAGCTCATTCCACGTTATTCTTTTCTCTTTCTCTCTTTCCCTCCCTCTCTCTCTCTCTCTCTCTCTCTCTCTCGTTCTCATTCTCTTTCCCCTTCTTGCTCTATCATTTTCTCTCTCTCTTTCTCGCTCTGTCATTCTCTCTCTCTCGTTCTCTCTCATTCTCTCTCCTTCCCGCTCTCTCATTCTCTCTCCTTTTCGCTCTCTCATTCTCTCTCACAATATCTCTCTCCCTCTCGCTCTCACTTTTTATCTCTCCTTCTCTCATTCTCTCTCCCTATCGCTCTGTTTCTCGCTCTCTCATTCTTTGTCTCCTTCTCGCTCTCTCGCTCTCTCGTTCTCTCTCTCGCTCTCATTCTCTCTCTTCGTCAAGTAACTAGATCCAAAAATATTGTAAGTTAACTGGATCCAGAGATATTGTAAGATGACATGAATAAGTTATGCTGTAAGATAACTGGATCAAAAGATATTTTATATGGAGACTGGGAGAAGAGATATTGTAAGATATTGGATCGATGTAATTGAATCCAGAGATATTGTAAGATGACACGAATAAGTTATGTTATAAGATAACTGGATCCAGGGATATTATATGATGTCTGGGAGAAGAGACATTGTAAGACATTGGATCTATAGTTATTGTAAGGTAACTGGAACCAGAAATATTGAAAGATAACTATCTAGAAATATTGTAAAAAATCCTAATCCAGACATGCTTTAAGATGGTTGGATCCATAAATATTGTAAGATAACTGCAACAAGAGATTTTGTAAGATAACTGGATCCAGAAATATTATATGACGACTGGAATGGCTGGATCCAGAAATATTGTAAGTTAAATTGTACAAGAGATTTTGTAAGATAACTGATTCCAGGCATACTGTAAGATAGCTTGATCCATAAACATTTTGAGATAACTGAAACAACAGATTTTCTAAGATAACTGGATCCAGAGATATTGCGAGGTCACAGGAACAATATATTCTAAAATATATGTATAGATATTTTAAGATAGCGGGAACAAAAGATTTTGTAAGATAAACTATCCACAGATTTTATAAGGGGACCGGAACAAGAGATATTATAAGATAACTGGATCCAGAAATATTGTAAGGTAACTGAAATAAGAGATGTTGTAAGATAATTGGATCCAGATACATTATGAGATAACTGGAACAAGAGATATTGTAATATAAATGGCAGAAGACATATTGAAATAACTAAATCCAGAGATATTTTAAAATAACTAGGACAAGAGATATTGTAAGATATCTGCATCTGTACCAGAAATATTGTAATGTAAATGGGACAACAGATGACGTAAGGTAACTGGATCCAGAAATATTATATGGTAACTGGAACAAGAGATACTGAAAAGTATCTGGATCAAGAGATATTGTAATATAACTGGATCCATGGATTCTTTTAAAGACATTTGTATTTATAGATATCGTGAGATTATATCCAGAGATATTGTAAGATATCTGGATCCAGAAATATTACCAGATAGTTGGATTCAGAAATATTGAAAGATAGCAGGAAGATGGGATTTTGTAAGATAACTGGATCTAAATATCTGGACATATTTTAATAAATATGATACAAGAGATTTTCGAGATAATTGGAACAAGAGATATTGTAATATAATAAAATGACAGAAGAGATATTGTATGATAACAAGAAGAGATTTTGTTATTTAACTGGATCCAGGGATATTTTAACATAGCTGGGACAAGAGGTATTTTAATATATCTGTATTCAGAGACATTGTAATGTAAACAGCACAACAAATGGCGCAAGATAACTGGATCCGGAAGTATTTTATAATGCCTGGAACAAGAGGTGCTGAAATGAAACTGTATTGAAATGGATCCAGAAACTCAAATGGATCCAGGGACATTGTAATGTAACTGTTTTTCTTCTTTTTTTTAAGCATTTCAAAAATCAATTTTCAGGATCAAATGATTTTCAGCGTTTAAATTTCTTAGATTTGTGCGTAAAATACTCAAAATTTATCTTACTTCAAATTATTTTTTTAATTTTTATTTCATTATTTTCTATTTAAGTACAAAATTTTATTTACATTTTTTATAAAAGATCTTATAAAGATGGCCAACTCTTCCTCTCTTATGGAATTTAAATCATAACAATGATTAATATTCATATTAAAATGTTGTTTCCATTGGTAATAGATAATCTATTTGTTAAACCAATGATATTAAGAAGTAATCTCTTTAATTTAGCCAATTATATTAAAAGGCAATCTCTTTCTTAAGCCAATGATCTTAACAAGTAATCTTTTTGTTAAGTCAATGATCTTAACAGGTAATCTTCTTAAGCCTATGATATTAACACGTACTCTCTTTTGTTAAGCAAATGATATTAATAGGTAATCTATTTTGTTAAGCTGATTTAACAGGTAATTTCTTTTATTAAGCCAATTATATTAATAGACAATCTCATTTGTTAAGCTGATCTTATTTGTTAAGCCAATGATCTTAACAATGATATTAACACGTCTTTTTTGTTAAGCCAATGATCTTAACCATTGTTAATCAATTATTAACACGAACCATAAGCAAATGATATTAATAGGTAATCTATTTTGTTAAGCCAATGATATTAACAGGTAATCTCATTTATTAAGCCAATTATATTAATAGACAATCTCATTTAAGCCAATGATCTTAACAAGTAATCTTTTTGTTAAGCCAATGATCTTAACAGGTAATCTTAAGCCAATGATATTAACACGTACTCTCTTTTGTTAAGCCAATGATATCAATATGTAATCTCCTTTGTTAAGCCAATGATATTAACACGTACTCTCTTTTGTTAAGCCAATGATATCAATAGGTAATCTCCTTTGTTAAGCCAATGATATTAGTGAATGCATTGCTGCTGTTGTTGAGGATTAAGAGAGAAAGTGTTAGGTGTTGATGCTATCAAGCAGTCATTTCTTCTCGACGTTTCCGTCTTTGAAATTTCAGCAGATTATTCCAGTTTCTGTTGCCGTTTTCATATAAACTGTTCTAATAATGGTCGGGCAATGATTCAGGAAAACAATCCCAAAACTAAAACTTGAAATATGGAAGAAACAGACACAAGAACAGGACAGGCTAATTATTTATTTCCTGTAATTTCCTCGTATCAGGAATCAATGTCCTAACTGCGTCTTTATGTGTTTCAGAAGAATCTTGTTGTGCATGATGATGAATGTGATGATGACGATGATGTGGAGGAGAAGGAGGAGGAGAAGGAGGAAGAGGAGAATGTTGACGATGATAGTAATGAGTCAGGTGATGATAAGAATGGGGAGGATGACGATATGAAATTATGATGATGAGGATGACGATGATGAAAATGCTGAGGGTGTGGGTCATGATGAGGTGAAGAAGGAGGATGATCATAATGATAATAAGGAAGAGGAGGAGGGAGAAGGGAAGACGACTGATGAGTAGGATGAATAGGTTTATGATGAGTAGAAGAAGAATTGTTATGGCGATGGTGAGGAAGGGGAGAAGACGTATTAGGATAATGATGAAGAGAAAGACGCTGGTGATAATGGTGAAAAGGAGGAGGCGGGGGAACAGGAGAAGAGTGGTGATGAGGAGGAGGATGATGATAAAGAGGAAAGATGATGATTATGACCCCAATGAAGATGAGGAGGAGGCGGAAAATGATGAGAAGTCTGGACGGTGATGATGATGAGGAGGAGGGGGTAGAGGATGACGATAATGAGGAAGATGAGGCGAAGTAGGAGGATAACGAGGAGAAAAGATGATGACGATGATGATCACAAGATGAGGAAGACGCTGAGAAAGAGGAGAAAACTGGTTAGGAAGATGATGAAGAGGAGTAGGCTGAGTGGAGGAGGGGGAGGGAGATGACGATAATGATGAAGATCAGAACGGATAGGTGAATGAGGGTGATGAATATATTGATGATGATAAGGAGTAGTATGAGGAGAAAACTAATGACAGTGATGGTGAATAGAGGGAGAAGGTGGATCAGAATGAGGAGGAGGAGGAGGAGGAGGAGAAGAATTAGGAAGCTTGTGATGATGAGGATGATGATGATGAAGAGGAGGGTAGTGATAGTAATGATCAGTAGGAAGAGAAGTTGTAGAACAATGATTCCCAACGTGGGCCGCATACCCCTTTGGTGGAGCATGGTAATATTTTGCTGGGACATGTGTAGGATGTGCACCCTTCGGTTTACTATACCAACAGAATAAGGGGCCAATTCGAAAATGAATTATTAACAGTGAATTGTTTTCTAGTGAGCTCAAATTTCATTTTGCATTATTATTTCATGATTAAAATGATCAAAATATATTACAGAATAAGCTTTCATTTAAATATTTTATATTTCTTCTTTTCTGTTCACTATTTTATGTTTATATGTCGAATCCATTACATTCACATGTGCTAATACCCTTGGAAAAGGTATAGATCCTCTTCTTCTCCCTCCATCTTTGGGTAAATAGCAGAACGGACCCGGTTCTATAGCCTTGGATGGCAACTGGTCTACCGCAGAAAGAAATGGCAACCTACTGCGAGAAAAAAATCTACCTGGTCAGTTATGTATCGAAAGATACATGATCGCCTACACATGTATCACGCATGGCACATAACTGACTGACTATGGGTAAATAAAAGGACAGATCGGGTTTTATTGCCTTGGATGGCAACTAGTTTACCGCAGAAAGAAATGGCAACCTACTGCGGGAAAAAATCTACCTGGTCAGTCATGTATCGAAAGATACATGATCGCCTACGCATGTATCACGCATGGCACATAACTGATTATATGTTTTGAAACTATTTATATTTAACTGTTTTTTTTTTTTCATGGACGCCATGGTCTTTGAAAGTTTCTTTAGAAACCAAGTTAATGGCATTTTAAGCTTCCTTCACGTGAATTTTAGTAAATGTTTGAATATATAAGAATTAAATATTACCGGGGGTGGGGGCACCAGAATTTTAGAAATACCAAAGTGGGACATGGCCACAAATCAGTTGGGAACCACTGGTGTAGAAGGAGGAGGAGAAAGTGGGTGTGGAGAAGTAAGGAGAGAGAAGAAGATGCAAAGATCTTCAGTGCTTTCCCGATATAAGATTTTACCTGTCGCCGTTTAATTCACTTCAAAATAATATGGGTCATGAGTGGGATCTGAAATCAGTTTAAACCTTTATTCCAAAGTAAAATTGAATTAAATTATCTTAAATTTCAAATTGAAATAGCTGATATTCTGAATCTTCCCTGCTGATAATGATGAAAAGGAGGAGGCGGGGGAACAGGAGAAGAGTGGTGATGAGGAGGAGGATGATGATGATAAAGAAGAAAGATTAGGTCATAAATCGTCCTTACATTGAATACTGTTGCCATATATGGTCTGGTGACCCGTCTTTTTATCTCGTGGTTCTCGACAAAATCCAAAGACAGGTATGCAATGTGATAGAACCTGACCTGGCATCTCGACTCCAGTCACTTTCTCAGTGACATGATGTGGCTTCCCTCTGTCTTTTCTACAAATATTTTCACGGCAACTGATCTGACGAGCTATTTTCACTGGTGTCCCAACTGCATGAATTTAAGCGAGCTACTAGGCTGACATCTCGGTCCCACTCTTTCACTGTCGAAACAGTTAAATTTAATCGCCTCCTACTTCAACAGCTTCTTCTGTCGCAATTCCCGATAGTAGAATTCTCTTCTTCTTACTTGCTTCCCTGATAGCTATAATTTTCAAATATTCAAATGTAATGTCAATCGAAATCTTCTGATGCCTTGATTTAATTCCCCGTCCTTCTCTTTATCCTTTCCTCAATCACGTTTCTTTACCCTTGCTCCCACTCTCTGTAACCCCTTGTATTCTTGTGGCAATACTGATAATATCAGCAATCGACATCATCCCAAAGGAAAATAGACGAAGAAAAAAAATGAATTGATAATAGATGGAATTCTTGACATGATGGAAATTAGATAAAAATGCCAAAACAGGGAAGAGAATATAGAACACGACACAAAGAAATAAGAAACATTTGCAGACAGGCTAGAGAAGAATGGCTTAAACGGTTAAATGTGGCCGTCTCTTCTACTCCAATAACTTCATTTCTCGCACTTCCCGTCTGTGGAACTTTCCTTCCCTGTCAGTTATAGTTTTCAAATATTCAAATGTAATGTCAATCGACATCTTCTGATGCCTTGATCTAATTCCCCGTCCTTCCCTTTATCCTTTTCCCATACACTCCTCTTTACTCTTTCTCTCACACTTTGCAACCCCTTGCGTGCTAGTGGCACTCCAGCCTTGCTTGGAGTGAAATGATTAAAAAAAAAAACTGACTTTACAATCATATTCAGCTGAATAGAATCATAAACACCCACGAGCGGGGGTGTCACAAGAGTCTGAAACCCCAAACTATTTGGTGGAAACGAGAACAAAACAAAAGAATAAATTCGTGTTCTTTATCTCATTTTATAACAATACTATTGAGCTGGTCTGCAGCATTTGCATAAAATGATTGCCGTTAAGGTTTAAAATAAGTCAGAAAACTTCATTTTCATTTTTTTTTCCCGAAGCATTAGCACCTAAAACACTGAGCACTCCGATATGGTGTATGTAATGGTTAGCAAGCTTGTCGCACAAGATCAATTACGACTGAGTAGGGAATTCGATAATCAATGGGAGCTCGTTACTTTTAGCCTTGTGTCAGATCTAATCTACGTTTGGTCAATCACTGTAGAGAAAGAGAAGCACTTCGACATGACGTAATCGTTAACAAGCTTGTCTTGCAAGATCAATTACGATTGCGTAGTGAGTTCGATATTCACTGGGTCCTCCATAACTTCGGCCTTGTGCCACATCTAAGCTACGCTTAGCAAAAAGGAGCATATCGATGTAGTGTAATGGTTAGCAAGCTTGTAGCGCTAGATCAATTACGACTGAATGGTGAATTCGATCCTCACTGAGTGCTCCTCACTTTCGGCCTTGTACCACCCCTACGCTTAAAAATCATTTTCGGTACCTCGACATGACGTAATGGTTAAGCAAGCTTGTTGCACTAGATCCATTAAAACTGACTAGTGAGTTCGACACTTTCGGCTTTGTGCAACATCTAAACTACGCTTGGAAAAGCTCCATTAGCATCTAAAAGCTTTATATAAGAAAAAAAACAAATTTATTTTTTTTATAATCAAACAAGTTACAGCAAAACAAATGACAAGATTTTTTTAACGTTAACCCAATGCTTTTCATCAATTTTCCGCATAACATCTTTCTCTCTTGTTCATAATTCTTTGAAGTGTCGTTACATGTTAGCCTGACGAGTAAACATGTTTTGTAATTTCAGTCTTCAAGCCAGAAAATCATTTATTATCCAATATAATTAGAAGTATGCCGATGAAAATAAATATGGAATTTTTTTTGTCATTAAGTTTGCTTTTTGTAAAAAGGAGTCATTGCTGTAATTTCCGGCCACCTCAGAAATTGTCTTTGCTCGTGTTTATCATCCAGCCTGTTTCAGCCATTATTGGAAAAAAATACGCCGTAATTTTCTGTGAAAATGTAGTTTTATAATGTATCCAATCGTGAAGGCCTCACAAATTAAGAACCAACAGTCTCTTTATGAGACTGCCTCTCTCACCCTTTATCTTTCTCTTTCGCACTCTCTCTGTGAGACTTTCTCTTCCTCTCTCTTTCTCTTTCTCAGAAGAGAGAGACTCTCTTTCCCACTCTCTTTCTCTTTGTCTATCTTTCTTTCTCTTTCATCTAAAACACGCTCTCTTCTAAAACTCTCTATCCTGAAACTCATTATTTCTCTCTCTATCTCTCTCTATATCTATCTATTTTCTGAGGCTCTCCCCTCTCTGTTTCTCTCTATCTTCTGAATCTCTCTCCCCCTCTCCTTGTCTCTCTCTATCGCTGAGTCTTCTGAAACACTCACTTCCTCTCTCTTTCTCCTCTTTTCTTTGTCTTTCGCTCTTTCTCTATCTTCTGAAATTCTCTCTCTCATTTAAGTCACTCTTCTTCTCTCCTGAAACCCCTTTTTTTACTCCTTCTCTCTTTCTTTCCGTCTGCTGATATTCTCTCCCTCTTTCTTTCTCATTCTCTCTTTCACTTCTGAGGCTCTATTTCTCCTTCTCTCTTGAAACTATCTCTCTCTTTTTCCCCTCTCTCTCTCTCTCTCTCTCTCTCTCTCTTTCTATCTATATTCTGAGACTCTCTTTCTCTCTCAAAAGGAGAGAGAATGAAGAAAACGAAGATGAAGGGGGGGGAAACAATAATAATAGCAATATATAATGACTAAAAATCTATTCTCTCATGGCAACAGACAGTTTTTAATATGTACGAAACTATGGCTACGCGCATGAAACTCAGCATAGAAACCGAACTGTGTGGAACAAATGTATATGTATTTTTAGTATATATACCGGGCCTAACAGCAAAACTGTCTAAATCGTGTAAAAGCATGGAGCAACATGTTTAATATCTAAAAAAAAAAAAACAACCACTAAACTGAGTTTCTTTTTTCCAGGTTTTCAGAGAAGACGTTTAGCCATCTTGACAACATTTTTCGTAAGAACCACTGAAAATCCCCTTGAGTTATTCAGCTAGAAAGAGAATAGGTTAAAATTATTTTGTGTCAGCCCCACTATGTCTTCTCAATTGGGCAATGGTGAGAGAAAAAAAAGATCATTCAAGCCTTCAGTAATCGTACCAACATTCATACTCTGGCTTCCATCTTCAAAGTCCATTCAAAAACCATCAAGAGAACGGTGAATAAGTTTAAAAAAGAAGGAAAAGTAGAAAGGAAAACTGGATCAGGAGGTCACAACAGCAAGAGGGATCATCGTTTCAACTTAGAGCTAAATACATTCTTATTGTTCAAAGTAGAGTTCAATAGTGTTATAAAAACCTCGGAGGATTCCAATAAAATACATTTAATCATTTCTAAGATACAATGATTCAAAGCTTAATCTAAGATTTGGACAATTTTGCTGTTACACCCGGTATATGCCACCATGATAGTGTGTCAAGTATGTGTTCATCTGAACATTGCTAGTGGATAGATGTAGGATAATCTTTTTATCTGAAACTTCAAATAAAACGAAATGACTCAAAAGTTAAAAAAATAAGACCATGATTGGGGTAGTAGTAATTTGAGAAATTAGGTCAGAGTCAATCTACTGTGTTTTTTCGGCCCAGTAGCCGATGACTGTTTCTTCACATGTCATGTAAAGGCTGCATTCTTTAATTTCATCCCCTCCTGATAGCGTTCTGGTCTCTACTCAGCTAGCAGCCTTATCATGTTCTTAATTCTAAACGACCACAAACAGACATTTCTCCAGATTGCTACCAATAACCGCCTTATTAACGAATTTTTGCTATGCATAATACCAAAGGACTCACTCATCACTCTCTCTCTCTCTCTCTCTCTATATATATATATATATATATATATATATATATATATATTATTTATTTTAACCCTTGTTTCGGTTCATTTTATTCCCAAAGTTTCCGATAAATAATTTTCCTACATCTATCCCCTTTGATATGAACACACACCCATCTTATGTGAACTCATATGCCACGAGGAAATAACCTTTTAGTTAATTATTTGTTGCAGTTGTTGAAATATATATATAATTATATATATATATATATATAACCATATATATATATATATATATATATATATATATATATTAGAATTTTCACCTGATTAATATATATATATATATATATATATATATATATATATATATTAGTAATTGAATGTCAAAGTGGGAATCTCTATGTAACAAGTTTCGTCATTGAAAAAAAACTTCATCGGACTAAAGTAATGTTATTATTCATGGATATATATATATATATATATATATATATATATATATATATATATATATATATAGTGCTGCGCAACAGTAAATGAACCCCTAAGATAAGATTTTTAAAAATTGTCTCTTTTTTACAGATAATCAAAAAATCTTAATTAAACTATATATTCATTAAGAAAAAAAAAACATTATTAAACGAATTACACCCACTTTAAAAATGTCTATCAAGGTGGTCCGGACATCAAATTGCCCGGCCTGTTAACCAATGTCATATATAAAAGTGGACAATGAGATCAACACTGAGTGGCGACCGTCTTGAGTGCATCAAGATTGTGCTCAAGCATGAAACAGGCTCTCGCCATTCGGTATTGACCTTTGTGTTTACTTATCGCCCAAAACCCTTTCCGGTCGTCCAAGATTTTCAACACAGACCTGCCCTATCCCACGTTGCGATTTAAGTTTGATCATAAGGACGCCAAGATCGAATCATCGAATGTATCTTCGTCTTAGGCTGATTCAAGCAGGGCGAAGACGTACCATGAAAAAAAAAATAACACTCGAATAAATTGAACAAAATGTAAATACTGTTTTTATATCTGTCCTTCTTACAATGATTGGTTATATCAGAGTACGCATGCAATTATCAGCCCAACCCTCGTCTAAATCGGAAGTGATATTGCTGTTGACTTGGCAAAGTTTGTTTTTCTGTTTTGGTAAAGGTCAGCACAAGGCTGAAGTTAGAGGTTCTTTCCGCCGGCAGATAATCACGTTGGATGTCTCGCGTCCGGTGGCTGGAACGAACTCTCTGCTGTCTTGTATTTGTTGACATTCGCCCAAACCGGCGCGGGGCACGGCGAAGCAGGAGAACTAGGTGAATCCCCTTTTTTTGTCGGCTTACTTCATAATTTTGAGGACATTCCCTTCTTCCACTCTCTCGTACATAAATATATATATTGGTTTCATGACGACTATCAAGAAGGCTTACTTTACACATGACGGATTCAAGTTCTATTGCACAACATTTAACAGTAAATGAACCTCTAAGATAATATGTTTAAAAATTGTCTCTTTTTTTACAGATAATAAACAAATATTAATTAAACTATATATTCATTAAGAAAATTCATTTTCAAGCGATTTTTGAAATCGCTTGAAAATGAATCACAGATAAAAATTTAAAATTTAATTATATAATTAAATTAAAGGTTTATTTTCTGTTTTTCAAACATGATATTTCCTGTGTAGCGATGAAACCATATTTTTAAATTAGTAAATTTATAATATTTGAGCTCTACTGAACTGTATTGAGCACTGTTTTTAAAATAAAAATAATTAACAAGAACACAGAATTAGAAATCTTACTGTTCTTTCTCATTATTTTAACATATATATATATATATATATATATATATATATATATATATATATATATATATATATATGTATATAATAAAAAGGCTTAAACACAAATATTCCATAATAATTTATTTCCATTGGAATCATAAATACGATCCAATTCATCAGACCTACAAATTCAAAAGAAAACAGAAAAAAACACTCTTTTCTTTTGAATTTGTAGGTCTGATGAATTGATCGTATTTGATTCCAATGGAATAAATTATGACCATGGAATATTAGTATTTAAGCCTTTTTATTATATCCTTACTCTGTCCTGGACATTGAGTTCTGTCCTGGATTCTGTCCTCTTGGAATTTTTTTATATAAAATATATATGTATGTGTATTCATGTATGTATATATATTTATATATTTTGCATGTGTATGTGTATATTTACCACTAATATTATATCTATCTATCTATCTATCTATCTATCTATCTATATATATATATATATATATATATATAGATAGATAGATAGATAGATAGATAGATAGATATTTTACAATTAATTTTATATTTAATATCTGATGTATTTTTCTTTCTATTTTGTCAAATATTATGTATAGGATATAAGGGAATTGAATATAAATAATCTACGCCAGGGGTAGTTTCCTCCAACACGTCAAAGTATTAATCTCAGAACTTGAGTTATGTTCAAGACTCTTATATGTCATGCATGACGTTCAATTCACTCAGAAATGTCTAAATTATCCTCTTTGTACAACCATTTTTCTCGGGTTAATGATTAGAAATAGCTAATCCTGTAGGTATTAAAAAAGATAATCCTTCATTAGATCTTATAAACCGGAGCTACAGAATACAATTACTTTATCAAATGACAAAGCCACAACATTGAAGACTTTCAAAATCAGGAACAACTAAAATGTATAGCACATGTAACTAGAAGGGAAAATAATGAGATCATAATATGACGTTCTACACTACTTTAAACAAAAAGTTAGGAAGGAAACACCATCAATACTAGCAAGAACTATAACATGTAATGTTACTTTTCAATAAATATTTTCATGTCAACCGTTCTGATGAACTTTCTTCTTTGGTGCTTAGACTTCATGAATTTAAGCGAGCTACTAGACTCGAGTTAAGGTCTCATCATTTTGCAGTTGAAACTTCTAGATCTAATCTAAGTATGATACTAACAGTCTTTTACCTCGCTTGTGAAACTCTTTTCCGAGGTCTTGCATCCCAGTCAACTTCGGTCTTCAAAAGTTTAAATGTAATGTCAATCGATATCTTCTGTCTTCTCAATTTCTCTTCTTTTATTGTTCTTTCTCCTTAATAGTGTTTTCTTTTTCTCATATTCTCTCACACGCAGTAACCCCCTTGTTTCTTAGTGACTTTATAGACCTTCTTGGGGTGAAATGATTAAAAAAAAATCCTCAGAAGTCTATTTTCATGAAAAACTGCTTGAAGAAAAAGATTCTCTAAATTTCAAACAAAAGTAATGCTAACTTTTTGGTCAGTTAATGCCAAATGTTTCCGTCTATGGAAACAGATAACAATTAACCATTACAATTAGCCTAAAATATGAATATAACCATTGACCATTATGAACATTACCACTGACCATACGGCCGCAATTTTCGACGGATTTGAACCAAAATTTACATGCACATGCTCCAAGTTAGCGGGAAGGCCAAGGCCGACCTTGCATTTTCCAACTCCCATCGATAGTGGAAATAATCGATTTTTTCATGCTTCTACGGCAGTTTTCATGTAGTTTGCAGCCATTTTGTACTGGCCAGAGTGAGAGCCAATAGCTGGCTGCCCCGAATAGGCAGGAAGATTCTATTGGCCAGCGTGAGAGCCAACAGCTGATTGACACGAATGTTAACTAACATGCTTGCATGTAAAAAAAATCGATAGCTGCATTCGTCAGAAGTGGGAAAAATTTAAATCTGCATGGCACTTTACTCCAATAGGCTCAATCGCTTGCTTAAATTCAACGTTGATTCTTATTCCGCAGAACTGGGTCGGGTGTGAAAAAGTATTTGTTGTTAACATTATTTTTTCATTCGGTTTTTCCAGTTACGAGTCCTTTTTTAAAGCTGATCGTTTTGTGTTCATTTTGTTTAGTTCTTTTTTTGTAACAAATTTAATGTTTAGTATAGAGCTTAGAAAAAAATCTCAGTGTGAGGCAAGAATTAAGGCATGTAGCAACATCAGCACAGCAAAGGGCACTCCTTTAATGGCAAGGAAGGGCAAAAATATTTTAAGTCAAGTGATAGCGATTGCTGTATGAGTCATACGATTTTTGAATCAAGCATGGGCAGCGCCGGGCCATGCTGCTAGTTAGCCATAAAATATAAATATAATCATTAACTTTTACGATTACCATAAAATATGAATATAACCATTAGTCATTATGTATATCACCATTGACTATTATCATTAACCATAAAATATGTATATAACCATTGACCATCGCCATAAAATATGAATGTAACATAAAATATGGATATAAGTATTGACCATTCCCATTAGCATAAAACAGTAATATAACCATTAGATATTACCATAAAATATGAATATAACCACTGACCATTACTATTACCATAAAATATGATTATAACTATTAACCATTACCATAAAATAATGAATATACTACTAATGTATATATATCGCTAATATATATATATATATATATATATATATCGATAAATCGGATATCTACTTAATAATAATCTGTATAAAAATATTGTCAGTCTCACTCTGAAATGATAGATAAAGTTTATATGAAAACAGATCAATTAGTCAACTTTCGCCACATTTGCCTGTTATATTGTGACTATCTGATGCAAATTCGATCACTGCCTAAAGGTGCATTTTCTTTATTAAGACTTGTTAAGACTTTCGATTGTACAGGCCGGTATACATCTAATACCGTGTTTAAAATCAGGCATGTCTACGTGCATCAACTAAATATAACGTTTGTAGTAACAAGAATCCATTAATTCCTACGGTATTATTTTGTTTATGTTTCAGATACGAAAATAACGTCAACAGCTTCTAAGAGGTCCCTATGGAAGACGTACATTTCATTAAGAGAGCAATAGTTACTACTATATTCATAACCAGTTATGACATATTATTTATGTTCCTTATCTTGGTGTATGCCAAAGACAATGTAAATGAAGGATGTTGATTAAAAAACTTAAAACCTTCAAATATATCATGTGACCAACGGTAGTGTAGTGGTGCTGTAAGTATTGTTGGCTAGGGTCCCCGTGAATATAATAAAGAAGGAAGGCTGTGTTCTTGTAAAACAACACATCACATGAATAATGCACAATAAACACGAGAGAAAAATAATCAAGCTCAGTGAACATTAATAAAATATTGTATTAACAATGATATACAAATATCAACAATAGTATAAAGGAAGTTGCTTCCCTTCTTCCGTAATAAAAAGGGTAAGTTTAGCTAATTAATGTTGTGTACAATATTGAATGTTATTTAACTACAAAGTTCAATTGAAGTCTTAGCTAAATAAAGAATAGTTCCACAGTGTTTTATCAGTGTAGAAAAACGTGATGTTCATGAGTGATATCAATAGGAATTAGTATGATTACTCGATTGAGTGATAATTAAGAATTAAAATGTCAATATAGCGTTGTGCCTTATTTTCCAAGAATTGAACTGCTACTGACTGTTAGCAAACAGCGAGTGTCTTTATATAGCGATGAATAGGCTCCGGAGATCTTGGCGCTAAAAATATAGAAAAGATACTAAAATACACGATAGGTCAGGAAATGGACCAATCCGTGATTTTAGAGAAAATTTCAAATTACCTGCGATGGCAAAATTGTCATATGATAAGTATCATATATTTACGAACCAATGATATTGAAGGAAATGGAGGTGTGGCACATGTAAGTGATCCCCACAGTAGTATTCACACAAATTTCGATATCAGTTTTTCCTTTCCTTCCTCCGCGTCGAGTACGACAGAACGTAAAATAAAAACAACTCAAAGGAATATTGATGACAAAAAGAAAACTTTTTAATTATTTTTTTTTTTTTTAAATCCTGACGGCATTTTTCATGCTTGCGGTTTTTAACACATTGGAAATTAAAAACCAAAAAAAGCCCATCAAAGAAATTTAAGCTCAAAATATAATATTCGAAATCAGTTCAACATTAAATTGAAAATAAAAAGATTGTTTTTTAGCCAACGAAAATTAAAAAAAAAAGAACTAAATACATCTATCTGGACATCTTTTATGGAGGTCGACCTTAACGACAAAGCTACATAAATAATAATGGCACTTATTTCAATTTCTAATGCTGAAATATTTCTTGCATTGGAGAAATATAGCTCGAAATTTGCTTGAAAAGGATTATGTTTAAGTGTATTAAAGTAGCCCCAACCCCTCACACGAGGATTGACCACTAACGAAGATACATGAGCCCGAGATGATGTTCTCTATGTTCAGACATAGATAACGAATGTCTCTTGTTTTATTACCAGGACTTATTATAAGGTCTGCAAGATGTGAGTCTTCAAAGCGGACATCCAATTGGCTGAAAAGAAATGAAATAAATGAAAACTTATGGGGTCAAGTGCTACTTGGCCGGAATTAGACGTTTTCCGCTAGCAACCTTATATATGTAGAGTCCCGGTTGGAGTGAGAGAGGAGCTTCCCGTCCAAACGGTAGAAGTCGCTCGGAAGAAGTGAAGAAGAGGCGAAGGAACGATGTGTCACATATAATCCCAGAAGAAATACTAGGTTAGGCTCGAAATTCAGCAAGTGAATAAATAATCAAATTATTGGAAACAGGATTTATGACTTCTTTTCATTTTCTAAACGTGGCTTTCATTTCTTTTCTTTGTGAACATGCAATGAACATTTCGCAGACAGGACACGAAACACGAGGTAGGAGTGATTTGTACGGTCAGTGAAAATCTGAGAGAGAGGTGGCCCCGTTGTATCTCCAATAAGTCAACTTGATTAATATTGCTTATTTTGATCTGTTGACTTTTTCTCGTAAACAACTTTTAACTTCTTTTTCTTAAATGTGTTGATTCGTTTCTGCTAAAACCTACAGCTGAGCTTGTAAACTCGAGAACAAGAGACCAAAGCCTGCAGGCTAATTTCAACCCGACATGTTATTTCATCCAGTCTGAAGGCCATATGGAATACACAATTATTCAAAAGAATATTTTTATTTTCTTTTTCCTATAATAAAGAAATTACAAAATCTCCTACAGAAGGTAGCGACGGAGAGTGAGAAGAAAGAACTAAGCATAAACTACAAGAAGACAGAACGCATGGTCATCAGTACAAGGATGAGCCCGAAATGTGATATGCAGGTCGGGAACACCAGAATCAAGCAGACGCAGAAGTTTAAATACCTGGGAAGCGTCTTAACAGAGGACGGTAAGTGCGACACTGAGATCCATAGACATATTGGGATGGCTAAGGACACATTCCAAAAGCTGGGAAGAGTATTGCGAGATAGGAGGATTTCTTTGGTAACAAAGAAAAGAATACTGAGCTGTTACGTGACATCTGCTCTTCTTTACGAATTTTGGACGATTACCTCAAAGATGAAGAAGAGACTCGAGGCGACGGAAATGTGGTTATACAGAAGGATGCTAAGGATATCATGGACCGAGCGTGTAGGCAACGAGGAGGTCTTAGAGAGGTTGCAAACAAGGAGACGGCTTATATTTAATATCAGAAAGAGGCAGCTGAAGTTTTATGGACACATAATGAGGAAAGAAGGCCTGGAGAATCTGATACTCACGTGTCGAATAGAGGGGGAAAAGAGACAAGGAAAAGCATTGTGTGACACCTGACGAGCTTGAGCAGGTGGATGACAGAACGTAGTCTGGGGGAAGAAGCAGGGGAAAGGAACTTGCTCAAGAGCTGCAGAGGATAGAGGTGGGTGGAGAGCTATGATCGCCTACGTCCTGAAAGGACATGGCACATAAAAAGAAAAGACGATCTTTTTAAAATGCATTTTGTTCATTGAAGGACTTTCTGCAACTCTCTGGTTAGAAGTTGTCAAACTGCATTGCGATGTTATGCTAAAAACAAATAAAAAGAGAGAAAATTAACTGGCTTTTATTGATGCCGTTTTATACTAAAGTTCACCCAATACAAGGCTTGATAGGCACTCAATGTAGAGGGTCACTGTTAAAATGGTTTTCGTGGATGAGTTCTGATAAAAATGGAAGTAGCAGGAAGTGAAGATTATGAGGATTAAGAAGATGGATTCTAGAAACGTTAAGTTGATAGTGTTCACGGAAGCATATATGCGAGAGTCTGTTCCACGGAATAAGAATTATTGGGGAAATAACTGAGTGGGGTGATTTTTCTTACATTTGAAAGATTGATGAAATCAGGGTGATTCGATTCTGTGGTAGTAACATGGCGTCTGCGAGCACTAAAGGTCTGAGCTGGTAGAACTAAAGAATGGAGCTCTGAATCTTAATTTTAATTTTTATAATATTGCATCTATGGAAAAGAGACTGCAGATTGGGGAATATGGCTTCCTTCTCAAGACTCTGTAAATTTCCAAGCTGTAAAGGTCTGAAGATGTAGAACTAAAGAATGGAACTCATCTGAACTTTTGCCATGGAAATAGCAATATAGTAGCGAAAGGCTTGTAAAATGCATCTATGGGAAATAGGCTGCAGATTGGGGAATATGGCTTCTCTCACAAGACTATGTAAACTTCCTACCTGTAAAGGTCTGAACTTGTAGAACTAAAGAATTAGGTCTCATCATTTTCCGATTGAAATTGTTAAATGAAACCGTAAGTTCTATGCTAATAGTTTCTTCTATCACATGTCTCATCTGTGGAACTCTCTTTCGGCTTCTTGCTTCCCTGTCAACCGCGATCTTCAAAAATTTAAATGCAATATCAATCGTCATCTCCTGTTTTCTTGAATCCTGTACTTTTATTGTTCTTTCTACACAATAACGTTTTCCCAGTTTCTTTTACTCTCGCTAACACCTTGCGTCTTAGTGGCTTTATCGCCTTGCTTAGGGAAAAATGAGTAAAAAAGAAATATTTTATTTATTTACTTTTTTTATTCAATTTTAATTAATTTCAATTATTTTATTTAATATTTTATAGTTAGGCTCTAAATAAGAAAAATTTAAAGAATTTTCCTTGTTCTTTGTTGTAACCTAGAAAAGGTTACTGAATGAGGAATAAACAAAAAGGAGGTTGGAAATGTAAATGGTAATCTTTATAACATCAACAAAATACAATACTCGCCAGCATGTGAAGTAGGTAAACCACTGCTAGTGGTGGACTACTTCGACAGCATATTAACCCCACTTACAATAGTGTTCAAATATTTATGAATATTGGGACATTAGTGCTCATGGGTACAGTATATAACAGTCTTCATAGGTACAGTATATATCAGTCTTCAACCAAATTGCTACCCTGGTACACCCAGTACATGTACTCGTACGTGTGCGTGTTTTTATGCATGCGTACGTGTTGATCTTTTCGTGTGGCTTTTTAACATGCCTCTGATATCTTGACAAGCTTGCTATTTTAATGATTAAGTATCTGTCTATATTTCTGAGATGAGATATTATGTACACTATTTACATTATTCGGACTATTGTCCTCATCTTTGTCGCCATATTTATCACAACGTTTCGGCCCTTCAGTATCTGTCTATATTTCTGAGATGAGATATTATGTACCCTATTTACATTATTCGGACTATTGTCCTCATCTTTGTCGCCATATTTATCACAACGTTTCGGACCTTCAGTATCTGTCTATATTTCTGAGATGGGATATTATGTACCCTATTTACCTTATTCGGACTATTGTCCTCATCTTTGTCGCCATATTTATCACAACGTTTCGGACCTTCAGTATCTGTCTATATTTCGGAGATGAGGTATTATGTACACTATTTACATTATTCGGACTACTGTCCATCTTTGTCGCCATATTTATCACAACGTTTCGACTGTTGTACGCTCCGGCCTTCTTCAGGTGGTCGGAATGTCGAACTGAATCCTTTATTTCGCTCACTGGGGTAGACTGTTCTAGTTCTACGTGCCATGTTTAATGGATGTCAGTTATCTTCTGTTAATTCCCCTCTCCAAGTTCTCCACCGCCTTAACCAGGTATTGAACTCACAACTCTTTGGGTCCTGTCACTGGATCTAACCAACGCCTTTATCCACTGTGCCATGTGTCCTTGAGGATACTAGTTTAATCATTAACATTTGAATGTTACAAATAGTTTAATCATTAACATTTGAATGTTACAAACAAATGATTTATACATCAGGCCAGCATTCCACTAATTAAACATTAAATCATCATCATGAGAGCTGTTTCGACTTGTAATCAGATTGCAAATTAGTGTGATTTCTCACCTTCAGACAATTTTGTGAATAATTCTTATGTCTTCTTCAAACCTTCCTGTCTCACGAAAGTGCTGCACAGTCTTCCAAGCTCTTCAAGTATTTTTTTTCATGGAATGATGAAATTTTATTGATAATTCTTTTAATGTTGTTGTTCAATGTGTCTACCATAGTTGCTCGCCCAGTGTTTATGCGTGTTATTCTTCGATTTGATATTGATGACAGAACATTTCCATAATATTTACTGTTTTCAAAACTGCATCAGATATTCAATATTAATATCAAATCTTCTGATTCGAATTTCTTGAAGACAACATATGAAACTATCTATATACTAGCAGCATGACCCGGCATTGCCCGTGCTTGATTCAAAAATCGCTATCACTTGACTTAAAATATTTTTGCCGTTCCTTGCCTTTAAAGGAATTCCTTTACCGTGCTGATGTTGCTACATGCCTTACTTCTTGCCTATCTCACACTGCAAATTTTTTCTAAGCTATATACTAAACATTAAATCTGTTACGAAAAAAGAACTAAACAAAATGAACACAAAACGATCAGCTTTAAAAAAAGGACTCGTAACTGGAAAAACCGAATAAAAAAGAATGTTAACAACAAATACTTTTTCACACCCGACCCAGTTCTGCGGAATCAGAATCAACGTTGAGTTTAAGCAAGCGAATGAGCCAATTGGAGTAAAGTGCCATGCAGATTAAAATTTTTCCCACATGTGACGAATGCAGCTATCGATTTTTCTTTTTTTTTTTTGCATGCTAGCATGTTAGTTAACATTCGTGTCAGTCAGCTGTTGGCTCTCACGCTGGCCAATAGAATCTTCCTACCTATTCGTGACAGCCAGCTATTGGCTCTCACTCTGGCCGTAGAAGCATGAAAAAATTGATTATTTTCACTATCAATGGGAGTTGGGAAATGTAAAGTCGGTCTTGGCCTTCCCGCTAACTGGGAGCATGTGCATGTAAATTTTGGCGCAAATCCGTCGAAAATTGCGACTGTGTATTCGTTACACACACACACACACACACACACATCCAGCCTTTTATAGATAGAGATAACTATCAACATTCTGAGCCAATAATTTCTGTTTTTCTTCTTTTTTTTTCTTTTTTTTCAAAATTCCTCTAACATAAAATGTTGATAAATTCTTTATATGCAGCTGGAAGCATTTAGAAAATTTTAAATAAAAGGTTACCGGAGAAGTAAATACTTTACACTCAAAATATACGTTAAATTTAACTTGAAAATTCGTGTAGAATCTTAGATTTAGTTTTAGACTGATTTAATTAATTATCACTTCTTAAGCGTGTTACAGAGCCGTACGGAGCTATGTCTGCTAAATATATGTTCTTTTAGGCATGTCTGATTAAACAAATTACAAACATTATGCCTGCTTAATTTTAGCACAATCCGTTCATATTCACGGATATTTTCCGTCTATTACAATGAAATGATGCAAGAAATTCACTGTAACAGTAAAAATTATTTTTATTTTCCAAGTACTTTCCATCACTTTCTTGAAAAATAAATGTGTTATATATACTGTATGTGGCAGCAGATCAATTATGTTTGATCATGAGCCGTTGTAAACTTCGTATATTTGTTTTAAGTTCAGGAGGAAATAAAGAAAAAATTGTCCAACATTTGGATATTTTTTTATCATCCTGTTCCTTGATCTAAGCTTTTGGCTCACATGATCCTTCTTCAGAATGGTTATATAGACATTTAAACAAAGATATTCACCATCAAAGATGATATTCCTACCCCTGGTTCTCCGCTACTTGCTCAGCTGCCATTGCCCATAGGAATCACTTTTTCCACCTTTATCGTAGCGACATGTCTGACTGCAATAGACGTCTCTTTGTCTCTGCCCGTAACGAGTGTAAGCGTGTTCTCAGTGAAGCAAAGTCACTATTTGCTGCTTGAATGAAAGAACGTATTGCATCTCGCAAATTCGGGTCCAAGGATTATTGGCGTCTCTGTAAAAGCGTACTTAACAATAGCAAACTCTCTATACCTCCATTGTTCAACCAGTTTGAGGTTCTGACCTCTTCTGCCGACAAGGCTAAATGCTTTGTTCGGAAATTCCCATTCAATTCAACGCTCGACTCTTCCAGTTTACCTACACTCGATGTCCCCCTTCGAACTGACGCTCAATTGACCGAATTGCAAATAACCCCGTCATCGGTTCTGGTCATCATCTCTAAATTAGACCCCGACAAGACTAGTGGTGGAGATGGGATACCAGCCATTATCCTGAAGAAGTGTGCACCTGAACTGGCCTCTCCAAATTATGTAACTACTGCCTCAAGGAATCTTGTTTTCAACCCTGTTGGAAGTCCTCATCCGTTGTTCCTGTCTTTAAGAACTCTGGAGACCCTTCTGATGCTTCTAATTACCGTCCTATCAGTCTCCTACCCCTCTTCGGCAGTCTTTGAAGCTTTAATCAACGCCGAAGTGCTTAAGCACCTTACATCCCATAATCTGCTCTCCGACAAGCAATATGGTTTCCGCTTTGCCCTTTCTACAGGTGATGTGCTTACGGCCATAACCGAAATTGTTTATGTTATGGTCCAAGTTCCTTGTACCACAGTGATGATCCAAGGTTAGAACCAATGAAAGAATAACACGAACACAGGTATGGAATACAAAGATATATTACAACAGAAATATAATTTTATTCACATGGCAATTCTTGCAGATTGTAATATATATTTGAAGATGTTCAAACACCTATCAAACAACAATAATTCTAGTTGTAGATGAAGCCTTCGGCTTGATTGGAAAAGGTTCCGATAGACTCATTGAAGAAATTTGTCTACGTAAGAAAATGTGTGATCTTAGTTTGTTTTTTTGTTTTTTTCTTACAAAAATTAACAGTGGAAAAATGTCATGAAGTCATTTCAAAACTTAAGTTATTGCTTGAGACCCGGGAGGAAATGTGTCCAAAATAGATATCAAAGGAAATCAAAGGAAATAATAATAATAATAATAATAATAATAAGAAGAAGAAGAAGAAGAAGAAGAAGAAGAAGAACAAGAAGAAGAACAAGAAAAAGAAAATTGTTCTCACAACTACTGCCTCAATGAATCTTGTGTTCCAGCCTGAAGTCCTCATCCATTGGTCCTGTCTTTAAGAACTCAGGAGATCCTTCTGACCATTCTAATTACCGTTCTATCAGTCTCCTACCACTCTTCGGCAAAGTCTTTGAAGCTTTAATCAACGCCGAAGTGCTTAAGCACCTTACATCCCATAATCTGCTCTCCGACAAGCAATATGGTTTCCGCTTTGCCCTTTCTACAGGTGATGTGCTTACGGCCATAACCGAAATTGTTTATGTTATGGTCCAAGTTCCTTGTACCACAGTGATGATCCAAGGTTAGAACCAATGAAAGAATAACACGAACACAGGTATGGAATACAAAGATATATTACAACAGAAATATAATTTTATTCACATGGCAATTCTTGCAGATTGTAATATATATTTGAAGATGTTCAAACACCTATCAAACAACAATAATTCTAGTTGTAGATGAAGCCTTCGGCTTGATTGGAAAAGGTTCCGATAGACTCATTGAAGAAATTTGTCTACGTAAGAAAATGTGTGATCTTAGTTTGTTTTTTTTTGTTTTTCTTACAAAAATTAACAGTGGAAAAATGTCATGAAGTCATTTCAAAATCAAAGGAAATAATAATAATAATAATAATAAGAAGAAGAAGAAGAAGAAGAAGAAGAAGAACAAGAACAAGAACAAGAACAAGAAGAAGAACAAGAAGAACAAGAAAAAGAAAATTGTTCTCACAACTACTGCCTCAATGAATCTTGTGAGTCTTTAATCAACGCCGAAGTGCTTAAGCACCTTACATTCCATGATCTGCTCTCCGACAAGCAATATGGTTTCCGCTTTGCCCATTCTACAGCTGATGTGCATACGGCCATCACTGAAATTGTTTACCAAGCACTTTATAATAACGGAGAAGTTTGTGCCATGACTCATGATATCTCCAAAGCGTTTGAGAGGGTTTGGCGTGCCGGCCTTAGTCGCAAGCTTCAGGGTTATGGAATTACAGGTTGATTGTTCGACTTAATACAATAATTCCTGTCGAACCGTACATTGAAGGTCGTTCTCAACCGATTCTCCTCCAGCTCCTATCCCACGAACGCAGGTGTTTCCCAAGGCTCTATCCTAATTGTCTCAAGGTCCTTGATAAAATCCAAAGACGGATATACAATGTAATTGGACATGATCTGGCATCTTGTCTGCAGCCGCTCACTCACAGACGTGCCGTTGCCTCCCTCTGTCTTTTTTACAACTACTTTCAAGATAACTGCTAAATGAGCTGCTTTCGCTGGTTCCCAGACTTCATGAATTTAAGAGTTCAACTAGGCTGGCATCTCACTTTCACCCTTTCACTGTCGAAACTGTTAAATATAGCCGTCTCTTCTACTCCAATAACTTCATGTCTCGCACTTCTCGCCTGTGGAACTCCCTATTTCTTGTTTTCCTGATAGCTATAATCTCCAACTATTCAAATGTAATGTCAGTCAACGTCTCTAGATACACTGATCTATCCCCTAACCTTCTCTTCATCCTTTCCTCTATCACTCCTCTGTAACCCCTTGCGTGCTAGTGGCTTCCCGCCTTGCTTGGGGTTAAATGCTTAAATGAATATATATATATATATATATATATATATATATATATATATATATATATAATTATTTGCACTATTTACATGGTTCGGGCGTTGTGCGCTCCGGCCTTCTCCAGGTGATTGGAATTTGTCCAGCGGGGTAGATTGTTTTAGTTTCATCATCAAATGTTCGAAACTCCGCTTCGTGGAAATAATCAAAAGATGCTCCCATCCAATCCAACCAGATGGTGAGCCTGGACGTGGTGAGTTTGTTCACCAAGTTACCCACAGAGGAGATATTATCGGTAGTCAGGGACAGACTGGCCTCAGAGTCACCCCTAGAAGAACGGGCCAGTATACCAATAGATAACCTGAAGGAGATGCTGACTTTCTGTACACAAACACAGTTCGGAATGGAATCAAACATATATCAGCAGAATGAAGGCTTAGCAATGGGATCGCCATTATCACCAGCAATAGCTAACATAGAATACTTGGCATTAGAATCCACGTCACTAAAACCAACTCTATGGCTGAGATACGTAGACGAGATCTTCATAATCTGGCCACACCAGGAAGAGGTCCAACTACTACTGGACCATATGAACACAATAAGATCATCGATACAGTTCACAATGGAGAGAGAAAACAAAACTCACATTCAAAGAGAGCATAGGTTCAAGACATTCATATACCTCAAGCCAACATTCACCGGACAATAACTCTACTCCAACTCCTACCACCCATAGTGTGTACAGAAAGGGATCGACCGCTATTTACAACATCAAGCAATTGTCAAGTGGCGACCCAGTGACCATGGTTGAAGTGATTTTATTGAATAAATTTACTCTATAGTATTTCAAGATTATTTTTATGTAATTTTGGTAAATATATCTGTTAAATTGAGATCTCAGTATTTTAATTTTCGCGTAATTTAGACAACGACCCCAGGGCAGCACTACTTCCTCAAGGCACTTGATGTAGGCCTTTGTGTTGATTCTGAAGCCCTCAACAACAAATTCGAGAGTTCTTTTCTTATCAGAAGAATTAGAGTGATTTTTCCAAGCTTCCGTACCTTCGTAATCACTATTAGACTCATCCAATTCTTTCCGAATCCTCTACACTGTCCTCAGATTGACACCCAAACACCTTGAAATGTTCATATTGGAGCTTCCGGTGCGAATGCCAAGTAGTACAGCATGCCGTTTCCAAATTTCCCGCAGAGGGAATTGCGTCATGGATCTCTTTTTCTCACAGATAGTGCCCAACTGACTCTATTATATTGTGCAGTCGACAAAATAAATAAAAAAAAACAATGCGCATGTGCGAAATTAAAATTATAGAGTGGCGACAATTTACCCATCGCACCCTGTTTTTACACACACAAACGTGCGTACACAGGCACATGCACTCTTGTCTCTCTGCTTTGTTATTAATAAACTAATAATTAAATGCTGAAGTTTTGGGGGATTTTTTTCCCTATTTTTAGGGTATTAATTATGGTTGGTTCAGTTTATAGAGTATTTTCTTTGCTGTTTGAATCTATGTATATAGAGTATACAGTTATACTCCCATGTACAGAAACACACATATTTTTAAACTGTGTTTGTCGTAAATTAAATATTATATCATGTTATCAATTATCTATCATTTTTATCTAATGACTAGTAGTTTGTTTTTAACTTGATGTTATATATTGAGGTATTAATTATGGAACATTACGTTTTGTTTGTAGTTGTGTGCATTTATATAAACATACATATGCATATAGATGTGTATATTTAATTGTTTGTATATTTACTTTTATTAAGTTTATATTTATTTCATTTATTTAAAGATATTTATTTATTTATTTTTATTTAGTGTTTAGATAGCAAAGTAAGTATTTGTTTATATGCCTACATTTATCCATTATTTCAGTTTTCTTGTTAAAGAGTTTATTTTGGTTTCTAAAACTAATTATTTCTGAATATATATATATATATATATATATATATATATATATAAAAAAAAATATCCGGAAAAAAAAACAAACAAAATCCTAATATGCAATTATGCTGTTTTAATTTTAATATAATGTCAACGTCGGGCGTTTCAGTCTAATAAACCATCTTCAGGACATATTCATAAAATTCATAATTAATAACTTATGTTCTTATGTCCATCGTCTTTGTCAAAGAATTGATGGACATTATATTTTCCGAATATGTCCTGAAGATGGTTTATTAAATCGAAACGTCCGATGTTGACATTATATTAAAATTAAAACAGCATAATTGCATATAAGGATTTTTGTTTGTTTTTTCCGGATATTTTTCTTCATACTGTTGGATCTATATCCATATATTTGCTTACATATATATATATATATATATATATATATATATATATATATGTGTAAATTACCTGCTTTCACTCCCCACTTATTTCCTTGCACTATTTTATTGCTAGGTATATTGACAAACAAAATCTCAATTCCATTTTATGATATAATGGTTAATGGAGTGTGTGATTGGGCTGCTGGAAAAAAACCACTTTCCCCTAATTACATTACATTACATACACAAGTAACAGCAGCAATAGCAAATATTACTCCCATCACTGACCTTGACAAGAATCCTTTCCTGTCTTACAGTCATTTGGGTGGTTAAAAAAAAAAATTTTTAAATAAAAATAAAAACACACCACTAACACATGTAATTTATTTTGCATGAATTTTATTTCTTTCATTTACAGTTTTTATATCACAGTTTTGAAAAGAGAAAATTGGACAAAAATGGTTGGAGGAGGAAGACAATAAGGGAAAATATAAATAAAAATCAAACAAAAACACACACTTGAAAAGTTTCTCTTTTTCATTTTACAGGATAGCCACTGGTTAGGTGAGATGAGAAATATCTTTGAAGCAGCAGAGAACTAGAAATATTTCAGTTTTACTGCAAGATTTAGTGTTAGTAAAAAGTTTTAAGCATCATTCTGTCAGGTGGTAAGATTATATAAGCAATGAGTGTAGGAACCTTTTGGCAATTCAATAGCAAATAATAAAAAATAAAAGTTCAGATAGCAACATGCAAGTTTTCGTACTCCATGAAAATCTCTTAACCATGATAATAAATTATTTTCATTTCATCCAAAAATCATTTAAAACAATTCTTTTATTATTTACAGTAATTATGTCAGTTTAAGAATTACAAAAATAACTGTTCATTTTTAGTCTCTTTAATTGAGACTAGATTTTTATCATTGAAGTTAAACTGTTTAAAAATGTAGAGAAAAGAAAAAGACATTTTCACAAAACCCAATCTGTGTTTAGCCTCAATTAATCTTTTTAAAAATTTGTTTCTTCTTTTAAAACATTCCATCCTCAGCAATCTGAACCTGTGCCATAGACCAAATACAGTTTGTTTGTTTTTTTCTTGAGAATTGTAGGTTGCATAAAATTGGTTACAAAACAATGTAGGTAGGAATAATTGGTAAAGTGCTTTTTTTAATATTTTCCTATAGAGCCTAATTTCTTTAATGAAATTTATGATGTTACTTGGATCAGTATTTTCAAATAGATTCTTTAAGTTATCCGATTTTTAAAGATTGATTCGGGTTTGCTGAAAGTTATAGCAATTTAGTAGCATGTGTTTAACATTGGTTCCTGGCATGAAACACATACTAGCAGTTCTTCATATGTTTAGATCTTGGTGGGTTATATGTGTGTCCTATACAGAGTCTGGCTAATACAACCTCTTCTTTCCTTATCTTTCTGAAACTTGACTGTCTTTTACTAATGATTGGTCGGATGTTGTGTAATTTCTTGCTTTGACAGTTGTCCTATAACTGCAGCCATTTTCTTTAATGGTCCTGTTTATAGTACATCGGAAATCAGTGTATAACCTTTATATTTGAGAGGGCCAGGTTCAGCGATTCCTTTGCCATTTTGTCAGTTTTTCTATTCCTTTGTATGCCAATGTGTCTCAATATGCTGCATAGAATTATTACAGCATCTTTTTTCCTATAAATAATCTTGTCAATCCTATTTAGTAATTTATTTATTAAGGGGTTTATTCAATGAATGCAGAATGTTTTCATGTAAGGAACTGGCTAATAATAACATTACCATTTAAGATCTGTAAAGAAACTCTTAAAATTTATTAAAACATCTTTAGTGACACACTCATTTTTCCGTTACTGTCTGCCAGGACATTTGTCTTTACACTAATATCCCATTTTCAAATTTCTTCTGCAAATCATACGCTCACATGCCAAATAAAAGGGGGAAATAATGAGGGGGGGTGGTTGAAAAATCAGAAAGTAAGCAGAAGGTTAGAAAAAAACTGATATAATCAAGACCTTGATATTCTAATGAAATGTTAAGAATAAATGCCCCCACCCTCAATACTTGAAAGAGCAATAACAGTTACTGGACTTGAGAAACCTATTTTCCTGAAAATTTGTTTTATTAGAATGATTTTATAAATTTCAACCAACAGTATCACCAGCTGTTCCGTCAATGAATAACGAAGGTTTCCATATAAGGAAACTGCTAATATTACTATTAGAGGGGAGAACCGTACACTTTGCTCCATGATCATCAGACTAGGAACAAAAAAAAAAAAAAAAGTAACTAAAGTAGCATTGGTGAATCTGTCAATGAATGCAGAATGTCTCCATATAAGGAAACAGCTCATATTACTATATTTGAGAAGTCTATAAAAGAAATGAAACTGTCAGAGATATGAAAAGAAACCAATTTTACTCATATATTACAGAAGAGCAAGAGAAACAAACTAAAAGCCTGATAACCTGATGAGTATAGGCAGAATAATGGACTACATTCAAGAGAACAGTTTGATGGTACCTAGTCAGCAGAGATTTGTATTGAAAAGATCAGGTGTTATAAATCTTGTGAAAGTACCTGATGATGAACTAAGTTTTTGGATGAAAGGATGCTAGTAGATGTAGTTATCTTGGCTTTTCCAATATTCTAGACTTGTTTCCACATCTTGAATAAAATGCTATCATGAGAATCATCAAAGACTGGATTATCAACTTCTAAGCTCGTTTCTGTGAATTATTGTTTATCCAGATTTGAGCTTTTCACTAGTGAAGTAACACAAGGGAGTGTGTATTGGATCCTGTTTTGTTTATTGTCACAATCACAGACATGCCATAGGTAGTTAATTCAAGTTATAACATGTATGCAGATGCCACAAAGATTAGGAATCAGAGAAAAAAAAAAAAAAAAGATTTCAGCAAGACCAATAAAACCTGGGTAGACTACTGGCAGCTATGCTTTAACAATGTCAAATTTAAAGTTTTCAACTTCTTCATTTAGGAGTGATCTTGAATCTGAGTCACAGGAATCCTAGGGGATGAAATTTGGATGTTTTCTGGGGTAATTCTGAAATTCTGTGAGAAGAATGAAAAGCATTCTGAAGATAAGGACTGACTGGTGTTACATTTTAACTGATTAATTCTAAAATTCTTCAGCCATTTCTTACTGGAAACTGAACGTCAGACTTGATTTAATACAGGTATTTAGAATAAAAAATTTAAATTGATGGCTTAGATATTTTACTAAATGCCACTATAAACCCAGAGCACATAAACTAAAAATTCAACCTATCATATGAATGTACAAAAATATTTCCACCCCACCCACCTCATCAGGTAGTGAATGAAATTTTCCATTTTCCTGCAGTCAATGCTAAAATTTTAGACGTCTTCAAAAAAGGAGATCAAAATAAATTCTGATTATATTATGATGTAACCTAGGAATGCTTACTAAATACGAAATAACCAAAATGGAGGTTGGAAATGAAATAGTAATTTTTATAACAATAAAATACAATACTCGCCAGCAGTGTGAAATATGTAAAACACTGCTAGTGGTGGACTACTTAGACAGCATATTACGATATTTACCTGTCTCCCCACGAGGTAGGAAGTGGCACAAGGTCAAATTTAATGTGTGGGAAATCCAAGCCCATGAGCTTGAGCAAGAATTGCCCACAGACTCCACATACATGGGATCGGGTATCTGTCTACCTCTTTGGATGAGACTACCCTTCGGCATAGGCTCCTCTCTACCAAGAGTTTGACACAGCAAGAGCTGCTCACGCTGCCAGCATATTACCCCCACTTACAATAGTGTCCAACATATTTATGAGGATTGTTTTATGGCATATCAAACTTGATGGGTTATTTAATGCCAACAAAATTTTTTATTGTTGGTAATATTTTTTTTTCTTCAAAAATCTATTGCTGGTAATAATTTTTTTTACAAAAAAAGTATTTCTGGCATTAAAACCTATTTTTACATTTTTCATAATGTTTTGACCCTAGTTTAGCAATTAACTAAATGCTCATAGCTGGGACCCTAACAGGTGCTACCACCCAGGGTCAAGGTGGACCTGGGAACACCAGCAATTATGAGGTGGTTCTATGCTCCTCAAAACCTCCTGATCAGAGGCCTTGCTGTCAGACATAGTTTGTCTTACCCAAGACATGGATGTAGTTTATGAGGATTGGGACATACTCCTCAGTGTTCATAGGTATGGTATATAACATTTTCAGATGGTAACTAATTGTGTACAATATGCCTCTTCCATTGTCTTAAATGCTTTTATAGTTCAACATTACAGTAATTCCTCTTTTTTGCATGTTGCCAAGCTCTTTCTTGTGTCTTTTATCGTCTGTTTGTTTTATCCTTGTTATTTTGGTCTAATGACTCCTGGGTTAATAATAAATAAATCTATTTATTCAAATACTTAATTTTTTTTTAATTGTTAAGGTGGGTCATGGAGTCAAAAAGATTACGAACCACTTATTTCAGTGGTAACAATTCCAGCAGCCACTACAAGACTTCAGACAGCATTGATGGAGACTCCTTGGAATCATCTCATCTTGAACTATTAGGCATACAGGTAGATAATGAACACTAGCAAGCAAAGAAATTTGAGTTAACAAAGCTAACAGGACACTGGTATTGATTGGTAAGTTGTAATATTTTAGATACTGACACATTATTATCGCTATGCTGGGTGTTCATTTTGAGTCTGCTAGTATTGTATGGTCAGCACGATACCAAAAGGATAAAACCTAATCAAAGGGTTTTTAAGGAATGTAACAAGACTTATATAAGGACAAGAGTCGGACAAGATTAAAAGATACCAAGCTTCAGTACTGGAAAAACAAGGGTCTGATATGATTGAGTCATATGGTCAGCCCCTATTGTTATCAGAAGCAATAACACTACTTGAAGACATTCATTTCTTTTTAAGCAGAGGCGGGGAGGGGTAATCAAATGCTGCACAATTCTTAGACAACATTTCTTCGGATATTCTGTAGTTGACACACAGTCTCCAAGATTCAGTGGTAGATGAACAATCACTAAAAGTCTGCAAAAGCAAATGTGACCAATATTAGTCTGGAAAAATGTTGGTCAGAAAAGTTATAAACATGGACTTAGTTAAAAGACCAGATCAAAGGCCTTTAAACTAACCTCATACGTGTTTTTTTTTTTTTTTTGGTTATTGAGAAAAAAGAAGACAACTAGAAAAAATTGTACTGCTTAATCATTTAAGCAGATGTCATGACAAAATTTTATTAAATATTCATTGTCCCTAAAAAGGATTTCCCAACAAGTTGTGCTTTTAATACCTCTCCGACAAAGTTATTATATTTATAAAATTTAAATTCATGATAAACAAATAAATGAGTCAAATAAAATCCTATAAAAAAAAAAAAAAAAAATAACTGCTACTATTGCTCCAAATCAGAAATATAAGCAATAATATATTGGCAAATTAATAAAAATAGTTCAAAAACATTAAAAAAAAAAAAAAAAAAAAAAAAAAAAAAATAAAAAAATTTGAAATAAAATTAAAAAAATGAATAAAAGAATGAAAAAAAAAAAATAAATGAAAAAATAAAAATAAAAAAAAAATAAAATGTTGACAGGTAATGAGGAGATACTTTCACAAAAAATGTCCTAACATAGGAAAGTAACATCAGAATTAATCAGAAATTTTCAAACAGAATTATGTATACTGACTATTGTCATCATCATTGCTATCATAATGTTTCAGGTGTGGTACCCTCCAGCAGCTACTTGTCAGGTCAAAGGGCAAATTAGCTGAAATGTTGCAACAATAAGAACAAAGAGGACAATAGTCTAATTATAAATAATGTAAATAATAATTCTTCATTACAGAAATTCAAACAGAAAAATAAAAAACCAATTATAAAGATAATACATGCATTTATACAAAAACTTCTTGTAAAGTTTATTTTAAGTCCTATACAAACATGTTTTTATTGAGAATGCATATCCATAAAATAAGAAATTAGATTTTTCTTTCATATAACAATCTAACAATAATCCCACAGTATTTATAATGAAAATAATTTTTAAAAGCAAATTTCTATTTTTAAATACCTATATTATTTATTTCAAATGAACATACATACACATGAGTCGCCAAATAAAACGACTTTTCAAGATAAATCATTTACAAATTTAACAATTAAAGAAACAATTTTTGCTTAAAAAAAATTCATTCTTTACAAAATAGAGTTCATCTGACTGTATCGCCTCTTTCCTTGCAAGAAAAAATAATTCAATAAAGTTATGCTGTAAAAAATTTGTTTGGCAATGATAGATAACAAGACTTGTTCAGTTCAAACATCAAAAGCCACCTTTAGCCAAAAGGTGTAAAATAATTAAATAATGAAAAATAAATAAATAAATGATTTCACAATTGATTAAAAACAATTTTTTTAAATCTATTACACAAATTAGTGTGAATTTTTTTCATTATCTTGTAAGATTAAAAGAAACTGATTACAGATCAACAAAAGTGACACACCAAGGTGCTCTATGACAAAATAGCAGAGTATTAGATATTATATAACATAACCAGATGTTCATCTGGCCAGACACAACTGCCAGTTGCATACCTTTGTTGTAACATCTTGAGTCGGATGAGAAGGTATAAGTTCACATCACCACAGACCCCTAACAACCACTTGATAACTGTGTGCATAGCACAAATGAAATTGGTTATAGCAGCCAGTCATTCATATATATATATATATATATATATATATATATATATATCTATCCCAGGTAGGATGAGAATGAATAGGGTACAATTCCAACATTCATAGCGTTTAATTTAAAAGAGAGCTCAATACAAAGTAGAGCAATGTCATTTATTTTAGGATATTACATCGAAAACGTCAAAATCATTACACAGTTGCAGTCGTGTTTCGGTCCATTTGATACACATCGAAGACATGTTTTCAATGCAATATCCTAAAGTGTGTGTGTGTGTATATATTTAGGCATGTCTGATTGAATAAATTAGAGACAATATGTCTACTTAACTTTATCATAATCCTTTTATATTCACAAATATTTTTCCATATATTATAATTATTGTAATATATGGAAAAATATTTGTGAATATGAAAGGATTACAATAAAAATAAGCAGATATAATGTTTGCAATTTATTCAATCAGGCATATATATATATATATATATATATATATATATATATATATATATATATATATAATAAAAAAAAAAAAAAATATGTTTCGGCAGCAAGAATTATTTCAAACATGTTCGATTGAATAATGTAGTCGTTTTATCTATGTTCATATTTATTTTTATTTTATATTTTTCAGCGAGTACTTTCTGAGTTGCTACATCTGCTTTCAAGGATTGCGTTTCTTGTCTGTTTATGTAACTGTCTCTAGTAAATTCAGGTGTTCTCACATTCGAATCAAACTCAAGTAAATTTGAACATTTAAATGACATCACTTTGAGTGCCTTGGAATTGGTTCCATGAGAATGCCAGAATTAATTAGAAACAGTTGCATAAGCATACACAAAACGCATCCCTTGAAAACAAATGTAGCAATGTCTATATTTCTGAGATGAGGTATTATGTACATTATTTACATTATTCGGACTATTGTCCCCATCTTTGTCTCCATATTTATCACAACGTTTCATTCAACATTCCAACCACCTGAAGAAGGCCGGAGTGTACAACAGCCGAAACTTTGTGATAAATACAGCGACAAAGATAAGGACAATAGTCCAAATAATGTAAATAAATGTAGCAATATTTGAAAGCACCTGGGGGGAAAAAAATAAAATTAAAAAAAAAAAAAAAAAAAAACGTAGGTAAATTTAGCAATTACATAAAACAACTAATTCAGAAATTTCAAACTGTCAATAAAAAGTTGGATAAACAGAAGTTGATATTATTTAAACATATATATATATATATATATATATATATATATAATACAAGCATCCATCTCATATTTCAAACCAATAAATATTTTCTTTTTCCTTTTTTAAGTACACTAAATGACATATTATACGGTCTAAATGCCTTGACATTTCAGTTAATCTGATATTGAAGGTCTTTAAATTTTAAAATTTCCTTTCAAATATGCTATATGATATAATCTAAGATCTAACACCTAAAACTTTTCAGTTAACTTGCTGAATATTTATGGGTGTTCTTAAATTTGGAAATTGAGTAACTGTAAAACATATACTTGTTGCAAAATAAAACCATCACATTTGTTTTGATATAGTCTGTTGAATGATGAAACACACCAGCTAAACTAAGTATAGTTTTCCTCTTGTCTTTTCATTCATATATATATATATATATATATATATATATATATATATATATGTGTGTGTGTGTGTATGACAGATATTTGTACAGAATAGGTGACCGAGTTGGTGATAAGTTGACCATTTTTAATTATATTCACCTTGTAATAAAAAGGCAATTTATAATAATTTTCTATTTCCTCAATTCTTTATTTAAAATCTACCATGTCCATTGCATATGTTAATCCTGACAATATTTTGAAAAGTCTCAGAAGCAAGGTCTTCTCCGACCAGAAAATATGTAGATGATCATGGATTAACAGTATTAAATAGTAAAATGATATATAAACTATTTAATGGTAGGTAATTGAATGACAAAAAGAAAAAATAATCCAATGCAATGCATTTCGTTCTTCAAAAAGGAACCTTCAGCCTAAATAGTTTTCTATGAAAAAAAAAAAAAAAAAAAATGCTATTACTAGAATATTTAAAAACATTGATAAAAGATAATAAACAAAAAAAAACAAAAAAAAAAAAAGCAGTATGAATAATTAAATGAAGTCTGCTAGGCTGTACGTCTAGATACCTCAGATACCAAAAATTTAAAGTTATGTCTCCCAGTACTTAAACATTTCTTTTGATGTATAATTACAATTGATATTTGTTCATATTTTCATCGCTTTCCCCACCCCTAATATATGATTTCATTGGAGAGAGAAAAAAAAATTTCATCTGAAGAAATCCTTATGAAACGATGAAACACATTGCATAAATTTTCCTTCCTTTCCATTTTGTTGTTCAATTATCCACGGCATGACACAAAGATAATGTTTGAACCTCCTATCATCTACAATATCTGTATTAAATGTATGTAAGAATTTTTTCTTCTTTCATTGTGGTAGTGTGAAAGTCTATGCAATGAACTCCTAACCAAAGGGCAGATAATTACGAGCGAATATGTCTTTTAGAATTGTTGACAGCTTAGAGAGTCTCTAAACTTGGTTTAGACACAATTGTTGATAGAAACGGAGTTGGTAGAGAAAAATACTGTTGCCATTCAGCCCAATAAATTATATTTATTTGCTCATTTACTTCAATTTTTTTTTTCCACCTAAGTTCAAATAAATATTAACAACATCCAAATCAGCCAGGAAACAGACTCAGCAAACCTATTTTTGTAACCAAACATTTGTTATATTTCTCTATGCACATACACACATATATATATATATATATATATATATATATATATATATATATATATATATATAGATAAAAATCAATCAATAAAACCATTATTAGTTTGAAGTGTTTTTAAAGGATAAATACAGAACATACAAGATTTCCCATTTTTCTTTATGGATTTGTATATCTTCCAAATCCTTTTATATTATTTTACTTGGGGTACCAAATTTAATAATTGGAGAAAAAAACAGTCATATTAAAATCAAAGTACAGGAAAGAACAAAAAAAAAACAACTTATAGTAACTAGAAAGAGGTAAACTAAAAAAACAATTTATTGTAACTGTAAATTATTGACTGTTGAGTGATTTTAATGTATAACTGCAATAAAATGGATGATCATTTTTAGGAGAAATTCAACATTACAATGGAAAAGTAGATCACAAATGATAATTACCAGAATGTTTTTAAAACTGCCTATTTTCTAAATTTCTAGGCTTTTTTTTTTTCAGAATGAGTATGATATAAATAGTTACCCATGCAACCAGCCAAAGATGTTAACCTTGATACCTATAACACTGAAGAAGATATAATACTAAGCTACTGCTTTCGTCTTCGACATCAGTTTGTATGGATATGTTATTGTTCATAATTTTTGGTAAGTATTTAAACTAAAGTAGAACTATTTATTTCTGTTAGGGGCTTTAAGTTTTATCATGAACTCAAAATAGACCCCACCCTGACAAAAAAAAAAAAAAAAAAAAGTTTGCAGATTCAGCAATTATATTCCAATATTAAACAAAGATAAATCTTATAGAGAGAAAGAAAAAAAACAAGAGAAATATATCTGAAGCAAAGCCGAGATATAAAAGAAAGAGATGGGCAAACAACAGCTGGGTTTTTATAGAGATTTTTTTTCTTTTTTTTTTTTACTAGATTCATAAAAGACAACTTCAAAAGGACTAAGAGTATTTGTCATTATGTAATCTAGTTTGGGGGGGGGGTAGGGAAAAGCATTAAATTAAAAAAATCAAAAAAACATTTTTACACAAACTGATCAATGTGACCTCACACAAAATATACACAGTGAGTCGAAACATTCTTCAAAGTCTTATAATTGTCTTGCAAATTATCTTGAACAACTGACCGCACACTGGAATCTGACACTACTTTTGACTCAACCTGTCTATATCTGATTAACATTGGCAGTAATTACCAAGTAAACCAATTCAGATCATACAGAGAGGATTGTTGTAATTTTGGAGATGTACTCCAGCCATGAAAATTTCAGTCTTTTCATATAAATTAAAGTAAGAATATTTTTATATGGTATTAAATACACTCATATTAAGAAATCTTTTTTTTCTTTTTAGCTAAAAGTTACTTTTATGGTATACAGTTCATAAATAGCAACAAAGATTATCATGAAAATTGACAATATTTCCAAACACTTGACAATATGAGTATTCATAAAATTGACAATATTTTCCAATATAAGTTTTCATAAAATAGATATAATAAAGTGTAATAAATATAAAAGAATTTTTATTATTGTAATTCAAATATTAGCTATGTAGTCATAAATGGCTAGAAATTTACAAAGAAAAAAAATACAATAAAAATAATTACAACTGGCCAGATTTTATAGTGGATGATTTGTACATTCGATAGATATTTTGTTTTTTTAAGAAACAAACAAAAAAAAAAAAAAACAGTATATCACTAGAGCAGTTTCTATAGAATTTCTTAGCAGAAATAAAAAAAAAAAAAATTTGAAACTAAGTGATATCATTTGGCAGTATGTTTTTCTTTATGTATTGTACTGCCACCAAATACAGCTGTAAGACATTAACAACTGATCACAAAACATGACAATAGTAATAATGTTGATTATGTATAAATTATCATTTTAAAGCTTCTATTTAGTAAGAAAAAAAAAAACCTTTTTGTATGCAACTGGTAAATGAGAAGTTGATTAATAATTTTTTAATTGTTATCAATATAACCAATGTATATAAATGACAGAATAATAATGATGGTTATTTTTTGGATGGAGAGAGTTATTTCTATACAGATTATGAATTTAGGACAAAGTTCTCTAAATATCTTACAATAAACTCATACACTGACAAGCGTATTTCATATATCTAAGACCACAAGTCAAATTGAAGCACCACCAAATAAGAGTTTTAAAATACGAGTTTATTTCTCTATTAGAAGATATTTGTCAGCAGATGGGATATCAAGGAGAATATTTCCTATTAGACTTAAAGAATGTTACTAAGTATAAATTGTTAACTAGCAATATCAGAAGTATAAAAAAAAAAAAAAAAGATGTACAAGATTTTTTTTTTGTCTGTATGAAGCTACCATAGATGAAACAAAATTTAGGGATCATGTTTTGGAAGAATCGGAAAAAGAGCTGCAAACCATATATCTCGAGAGGAATAAATAAAATAAAATAAAACAAAGACACTTGTAAAGACCAATAAAAATTAGTTAACAGTTGTAAATCAGGCTAAATTTCATAAGTTAGCAACTGAAAATTTAGTTTATTTCTATCATCTTTTATAAATTTGCATAAGGCTAAAATTTTGTTTTTCTGACCCCCAAGCCCTGACCTTACTTCAGCAGAACAAAACAGCCCAGTTGTTCTGCTAACATATGGATTTTTCAATGTGCCCACATCAATAATGAATGTGAGGTTTAAAGTGGGTTTAATGGCAATATTGTAGAAAAATTGCTCAAGCTCCCTTGGCACTTTCCCCATTTTGAGAGTAATGACCTCAGACCCATCCTGAAGGAGAGGTTCTGCCTGAGAAAGGTGGCCTCCTAGGAGTTGAGCTTAATATTATTTTGAAACTATGGAGCTGGGGTAAATACCACTAACATATGAAACATTTGCTATCAATATATATTACTAACAAATGAAGGCACTCTAATGTGGTATAATGGTCAGCAAGCTTGTCTCACTAGATTGATTACAACTGAGTAGTGAGTTCAATCCTTACTGGGTGCTCCATACTTTTAGCCTTGTACCACATCCAAGCTTTGCTTAGTAAATCCCTATGTTACTAACAAATAGTGTTTACAAAATAAGCAGTAATGTTTAATTTGCATAACAATTTTTAAGAGCATATATTAATGTTACATCTGTCGTTTTTTATTTAAATTTTAAAAATTGCCATATATAAGCAATATTTCTTTCAATAGTTTTTTTTCTGTTTGCGTTTCTATAAGTCTTGTTAAAATATAGTCATTAGATACCCTATGGCATTTGTAATAATAAGCAATGCTGTCATCTGATATTTCACATCATTGCAAATTAGTAGTCAAATGAAGCTGAATAAAACTTATGGAATTATCTAAGTCAACCAAAATATACTGTTTAATTAGATTTTCTTAAAAGTTTACTGAATTATTTAAACAAGTGAAAAGCTGAATTAATTTTCTCTTATGATCATCTGTTATGTCTACATTAGGAAATTCAAGAGGACTTAGCATAATGAAAATAAAGAACTTTAGAAAATCAAAAAAGGCTGTTGTTTATGCAGAAATTTTAAAAAAGCAGGAACAAATTACAATTTAACTTTTCTCTGTATTAGAACAAGTATTCAACTAGTAATAAGATATAATAAATATGATACAAACTCTTTTGTATATTCTAGTATATGAAGTATTGTCAAAAGAAGTTGCAACAGTCATGCTCGATTTGTACAAGAAACTGTTTTGAATATCCAATTTTTTTTTTCTAAGGTTGAGATGTATTTTCAGCTTTATTTTTTAAAGTGATTTTAGCAACAAAATATAAAAAATTCAAAACCTCAATACAAATTCAAAAGATCACAACACGCACTTCTAGATATTAATTAAAATTTTCTAAAGAATTAATCACCAAAAAAATACAAGGTCTTGCATCCAGAATTAAATTAACAAATAACTTCTGTCTGTATTTCTGGGATGAAGTGTTTTCATTATTTATATTTAGACTATCTAGCCCTTTTGATTTTTGCTGTTATCACATTTTAGTTATTGTGCCCTAAGCCTTCTTTAGGTACTTGTCAATCCAGGTAACAGTCTAGGAATTTCAAACTTAACCATTTATTTAATCTACCAATGTAAATTGTTCTTATTTTAGTACTGCTCAGTTACTGCATGTTCTGTTTCTACAGAGTCTAACTATGCACCAAGCAGGCCAGAGATTGAACTCAAAGTTACTATGTCACCAAATTTGTTATGGCTACACTGAGTCTATCAGAAATATTGGTCGGATTGATACTCAAGTCTATAACTAAACATTGGTCAGGCTTGCTGTTGTCCTATTAATGGATTAAAGCAGTGGTTTGTGAATTTGGTGACAGTGAGTTCAATCCCTGATCTAGGTAGTACAGACTAAATGACTGACAGGGAAAGAGTCTTGACTTATTTGAGAATCTGTTTTCCTTGTTATAAATGAACCAACCCATATTCCTGAATCAATAGATAAAGAAAGAGCCCAAAACGTCACAACCTTCAAGTCCTATGCTAAAACCACTGAGCTAAACTTTAAATATCAATAAATCAAGGTAAAGACATATGTTGTAGTAGGCTTCAATTTTTAAATTTCACTGGATGTAATTCCCAAAAGGTGCAATTCCAAACAGTAAATGTTAAAGTGTCATTAAATTAAATGTATTAAAATTTATTAACTTATTTAAAAAAAAAAAAAAAAAAAAAAAAAAAAAAGAAAGAAAAAGAAACTGATAAAAAAAAAAAAAAAAAGCAGCTACCTTTTCTTCTTCTTCATCAGCATAATGCCAAAATGTAGTTTGGATCAGTTTAAAAAGGAGGAAGGGAGAAAGCAAGAAAAGAGAAATTCCGGTGGAATGATGTAGAACAATACAAAAGCAACAGTCAGCAATAATCTGCTACAATAGATAATATGAGTGCCACCAGCAGCATAATGACTTTGTATGACTGGCTGAGCCACTGACTGTTATAGTTCCTGTTTGTCTTGGATCTTTGGTCATTATGCACGGATAAGGTCATCATCACTCTCTTCAAAGTCATCTTCTTCAACAGCACCTTCAATTGCTGATCTACGACGACGAACAACAACAGCAATGAATCCAATGGGGATCAACTGCAAGCAAAAATAAGTACAAATAATATCTATTCTGGTGCTACAACAAGACATGGTAAAATTTTTAAGTTTTTGATACGAGAAAAATTTACAAGGAAATTGCAAAATATTTAGCTTACAATCACTATAAAAATTATTATTTTACAAATTCATTTTTCAACTTAAATTTGTAAAAAAAAAAAAAAAAAAAAAAAAAAAAATTTATATATATATATATATATATATATATATATATATATATATATATATATATAGATGAATGGTAATACACATTTTTGAAAAAACCTCAGTTGGCTAAACTTATAACAAATTGATGTCCAAGGAAAAATTTGAAAAAAAAAAAAAAAAAAAAAAAAAAAAGAACCAAGAACATAACACTGTATGAATCCTCTCATCAAGTGCTTGAGCTCCGAGTCCAAAGACAAAAACCCCAAAACGAGTAAAAGACTTAACAAAGTTCTCAATACACTAAGTAGAGCAAAAACTAAAATAATCCTAAGGAGCCAGGCAAACTTACCTAAATGGATCTTCAGGGTAAAAACTGGCCAGTTTTACCCTGAAGATCTGTTTAGGTGAAACCTAGGTAGGTTTACCTGGCTCCTAGGATTATTTTTTATATATACACACACACACACATATATATATATATATATATATATATATATATATATATATATATATATATATATATATTGAAAATTCATGGTCTTTAAAAAGAAATTTTGTAAATATATATATATATACACACACACACTAGCAGCGTGGCCCGTGCTTGATTCAAAAATCGTACAACATACAGTAATCGCTATCACTTGACTTAAAATATTTTTGCCCTTCCTTGCCTTTAAAGGAGTGCCCTTTGCCGTGCTGATGTTGCTACATGCCTTACTTCTTGCCTATCTCACACTGCGAATTTTTTCTAAGCTCTATACTAAACATTAAATCTGTTACGAAAAAGAACTAAACAAAGTGAACACAAAAGTAGTAGGAGAGACTAGGGTGAATGCAACGAACCCCGAAGACCACAATGACAGAATAGGAAAAGAAGATACACACAATCTCAACAGACAAACTTGTGGAAGACAGCAGCATAAGTCAGGCTGGTGTAACTAAGGTGAACTGTGACAGCCCAAGAATCCAGGTTATATAATAAGGATTATGGCAGCATTCATTAATTTAAACAAAGAGACCATCCAGAAGAGTTGCAGGAGATTCCAAAGTTGTCTGTAGGTTGTGTTTGGAGCCAATGGACATTTTATAGAATAAATTTAGTCTTTAGTATTTCAAGATATTTTCGTGCAATTTCGGTAAATATATCTATCAAAATGAGATGTCAGTATTATTTTCATTTTTAGATGACAATTTATCCATCGCACCGTATCCTTGCACCTACACTATTTCTAATCTTCATCATTGATTTTCCTGATATTATCAGTATTTACTCCTGTCTTAGCAAATCTGACAGACTCAAAAAAGGAAACATGGCAACTGCTCTAAAAAAAAAAAAAAAAAAAAAAAAAAAAAAAAAAAAATTGTAAATTTTAATGCCTCCAAAAACAAAACTGCTTTCATTTAATCACTACAGAGAACCTTTTATTCCTGCCATCAGCATGGCTGATGCTAAACTTCAGGAAAGCAACACCATACGCTTTCTTGGGGGTGACATTTTCCACTGACATGAAATGGAGTGACTGTATATATAATCAATTGCTTCGTCTACTGCAAGAAAAGTTGGTTCACTGTGTTGTACCAGAAAAATTTTTCTTGTCAGAATCCATCTTGCACATTTACAAATCTACCATTCAAACAATACATTGAATACTACTGCTGCCTTATTTGGTTTGGGGCTCCTGCTGTATATCTCAAGATTCTTGACAAAATCTAAAAAAATCTAAAAAAAAGGATCTGTAATGTAACTGATACTGAGCAGGCATCTTGACTTCAGTGACTTTTTTTTTTCCACTGACATGACAACTTCCCTCTGTCTTTTCTACAAATATTTTCATGGTGACTGTTCAAATGAGCCTTTTTTCCCCCCCTTGTGCTTCAACTACATGAATTTAAGCATGCTACTAGATTGGCAACTAGGTTTCACAGTTTTTTACCTAGATGCAACTGCCTCTTCTACTCTAATAGTTTCTTTTCACACACTTCCTATCTGTGAAACTCCCGATTTCTTGCTTCCCTGATAATGACAATCTTCAAAGATTTAAATGTAATGTCAATTGCCATCTTCTATCATCTTGAACCCTGTTCAATTTTTTTTTGTCCTTTCCTTAATCCTCCTCACTAAAATCTTCTCATTCTTTCACTCCCTGTAACCCCCTGCATTCTAGTGACATTGCTTGCTTACAATAAAAAAAAAAAAATTCTCTGAAAGTGAATATAGCATTCTAGTGTACTTAACAAAATTTCATGAAGATCCAGAAGTGAGTAATACAGTCAGTAATGTGTGTGAGCTTTTTTTTTTTCTTAAGTTTAGATTTCTATATACTCTTACTTACCGCTAAAAACAACCAAGACGACCAGTAATAAGCAGCACCAAAGAACCACATCTTATAAAAGAATCTAGTCAAAAGCATAGCCATTCTGGTAATGACACACTGATCTGAAAAGATAATGATTAAAAGAAAATAAAAACCAGGTTTTTTGTCAGTTGCAGAAAATAAAAATTTGGAAATTAACTTATCATTTGGCAGAGTTTTTTTTATTTTTTTCAAAATTGAAAAATGTGAAATTTCAAGTTGTTTAATACAGTGGAAGTTTATTCATTTGTTAAACATTTTAAAATAAAAAATAAAACAAATTAACTCTGTACTACACATGATCAGAAATCACTTTTAAACTAAATCTTTCAAGTGGCACAAATTTCAACATTAAAAGAAAAAAATTGAAAAATTTCAGGAATTTTGTCATTTGCTTTTATATAGAATGGACATAACAAAAGTAAATAGACAATCAAGAATTTTTTTTTTTTAACACAGTAAAGAATTCAAGATTATTATAAAATATTAAATATGCTATGAAGACCTACAAATGGTCTACATAGAAAAATACCCTCTTGAATTTACCATTCTGTTGTGGAGTATTTTCACAGTGGAGGCTTGTATTTCTAATAAGTCCTCCTAAATTAGGTCCGACGTACAAAACGTTAGGAACTTGGAAAATAAGAGTCAATGACGCAGCAAATCTAGTTGTGACGGTTGGTACTTCAAATGTCCGAATCTAGACTGACGCGCTCAACACCGTTCTGCAGACGTGCTACTGCTACTCCTACTTATCTATGGGAGAGTCCATTACAATAGAATAGGTACTATGGCACAACACATTCTCAAGTTGTTTGTTTTTTCGTATAGTGTTCCATTGTCAATGAAAATGGTACGGCTTTTGTGTAAATAACCATCAGTAGATATCAGAATTTATATCTGCAGAATGGATATTTATTTTTCTGAACTGATTTTCATATGAATCCTAAAAGTTTTCATAACCAAGTATCACAAATTGTTGCACTAAATATGCTATGTAGGTAATTAAAACAAAATTCTGGTTTAACTAATCTCTATACGCTTTAACAGTTCAAACTTGAAAGATGCTCTAAACATGGGCACAAAACAGAGCACACCAAGCGGAAAAAAAAAAAAAAAAAAAAAGAGCACGCCAGGTGCAAAACAAAGCACGCCGAGGGCCCGGGCACAAAACAGAGCACACCAAGCGGAAAAAAAAAAAAAAAAAGAGCACATCAGACGCAAAACAGAGCACGCCTAGGGCCCGGGCGAAAAACAGAGCACACCTAGGACCACAGTTTACAAAAAATTTCAAAAAGTATTTTCACTATCTCAGTTGACATCTGCTGGTCATGGACTTGTTTAAGAAGTAACTATTTCTTTTCTCTCCTACTTAGCTGCTTTGTCTTAATAATCAATATGAAAATATTGTATTGCTATTTTTAAGCAGATTTAAAAAATGTACCACTGAATCTGCTACTGCAACGCAACTAAGAATTTTGTTCACAATTTCCTGTCTTACAATACAAAAACATTTTTCAGACAGCTCAGGTTGGTCTGCATAAGATGCAGGTGGGTCAGAAGGTCTCTCTTCTTATTTTAGCAAATTGTATGATCCTATTATGCATAGCTGAAAGTGAGATTCATAATTTTCATACTATTTGACACAAATTAATTCAAAAAATTTGCCTTCTTTCAAAACCTGATAATTCACCTGTTTCTGAAATACAAGGCCATGTGAAATGATTGTATAGTTAGTTCTCAGGTTTAAAAAGTAAACGAGTAATTATTGAAGAGAACTTCATTTAATACTAAACAAGGAAAATGGTGTCTGTCTTATAGCCCATCTGTGTATGCATATGACAGGAATATTTTATAAAAGCTGAAAGAAAATGTACATTATAAAGACAGAAAAATAACATTTTGTCCCAGGAATTAATGAAAATGCCATTTCAAATCAAGTGACTTGCAAAAATCATTAGTGATGGTGTTGAAGGGGGGTAATCCTGTCTGTGTGACAAAGGTTCTCCAGGCAAGCCACTCGTTTTTTTCATAGTTTAGTTTACAAATCACAATCAGCGAGACTAATGCAGAACTTCACACACAAAGCCTGACAGCTCAGCTTTGTCATTGTCTCATCAGTGTTCTCCACTAGTCTCACAAAATGTCTAAGCTCCGAGAACAAGTTGTTCTTAAATTGCGGCCTTTGGATCGGACGTATTTTCTGCCACATATTTTGCACTCAAGGCACATACAAGCGCATTTCGTTCCATAAAGTAAGCCGTTTTCCCTTCTACAGAAAATACAAATACCAATAAATAAAAGACAAATATTAATGCATAAAAAGTAAAGAAAAATAAGGAAAAATCCATGTTGTATAGAACATGGATTCTCAATGGGTGAGGGGGACACCACCCCTGCATGGGGGAGAATTCCAGGTTGGTAAGGAAAAATCTTTTAATTTTTCACAAGTTTCTCATTGACTAATCTTCATTATAATGAAATCGATTTAAATACCCTGACCTTTTATTGAACTTTTCGTTTATTGAATACCCTGGCATTCTATGGAATTTTTTGCTTACTAAAGTATTCATCAGTTTATTTATTTAATAATTAAAACAAATTACTGTACATGTATTCAACTTAAAAAATACATCAACCTTTTCTAAGTCTATTAAATTTGAAAAACTCCGCTATAAAAATAATCCATGTCAATGTATATGTACTAATATGGAAAAGAATGAAGATTTTCAATATATGTATATTATTTGGAATGCACCTTCAAAAGGTGCGTTCCAAATAATCTTGAATAGGGGCAGGAAAATCTGACATGACAAAAAGTGTGCAGTGGACCAAAAACATTGAAAATGACAGATATAGAATAAATGAAAATCTACCTGAAGAAGCAGACACATCACAAGGGTAAAGGTGTTTGGTTACAGTACCATTTGCATCAAGGTTTACAGTTGTATTCTAGAAGTGAAAGAAGAAAAAAAATTTAAATCGATTCCATGCCATTTAAAGTAAATGGTAATTTATTTTATGTTAGCTGTCTCATTATAAAAAGTAAAAATAATATTGCATAAATCTGCCACAATGTGCTTAGTTAATATGAACACAACAACTGAAAAAAAATAATAAAGAATAAAGTTGAAACCAAAACTAATACATTTGTATGACTTCAACCAGATATATTTATGTTGATTTATACTTTGGTAAGATTCAATGGAAGCACTCTCAAAAATTTTCCATCTAAGTAAATTATTTTCATTTTTAAAAGTGTGACCTTCTTTAGATCGAAGTTGTGGTTGAACTTTCTATGTATCACTACTGCTTTTGATAAATTGTTGTGCATAAGATCCTTTTTGTGTTCATGGATACATTTTTGTTTTGTCTGTTTTTTTTTTTCATTTCTGCAAGTTTCCCCAATATATTGTAAGGAACAGTCGCGACAGTTTATTTTACATACACCTGCTTCAGAATTATTGTTATGGATATTTTTGGTTCAGATTATATCAATAATAGTTTTGGATGCGGTTGTAATTATTCCGATATTGTTAAGACTGGATAATTTGTTTTGGATTGTAGATGTATAGGAGTTAGTAGATAATATTATATATCTGTTTTTATCTAGTTTATAATAACAAAACCCTGGTGAGAGTGCTATTATTGAATCTTACCAAAATATAACTATGGGCCAACATATACCCCAAGCCAATGTACATGACTATAAAAATTTAAAATTAAAAAAATTAAAATCTATTTTTAAAATATATAAATAAATTTCTCAAGCTAAAATAAAATAATTACATTAAAAAAAAAAAAAAAATATTTACTCACTTTTGTTTATCAGGCATTAAATTATATCACTTAGCATCTTTCATAATTTACCTTGACTTTTTAGTTAGCCTTAAGCATATTTATGAGCATTCTTAAATTAAAACATTGAAAAAAGTAACATTTTTACTTCTGTTTATAAATTCACATGACACAATATAAAATTCTTACATTTGTCTTGATAAAGTCCATCAGAGGACAAAGCGCATTGGCTAAGAAACATTTTCCTTTTGTCTTTATTTATATTGTCTTTTTACAGATAGATATTTAACTATATTTGAATTTTTACACCCACACAGAGAAAAAAACAAACACAAACATGAGGTCAGTGGTGTATATTTGTAGAGGATGAATTTTCTTTCCCACTCCACTTGGTATAAATAACACCTATGCTGAAAAATTGCACACATTAATGGTCATCAACACCTTGCTGTATGTTTACAGAGACCAAACAGTAGATGTAAGCACAATAAAGGTTTCATCAGTGGCAACAGAAATCAGTGTGTAAGAATCCCCATTTATGATAATCAATGTAAGATAATGTAGATATTTTCCTAACAAAGACATTCTTCTTCTTTTATGTGCTGTGTCCCTTCAGGATGTAGGCGATCATGGCCCTCCACATCTTCCTGTCCCTTGTAGATCTTAATAAGTTTTGTCTCCCAAACTATGTTCTGCCATCCATTTGTTCAAGCTCATTAAGTATGCCAAGTGTTGCTTTCCACTGTCCCTCTTTCCATCATGTCAGTATCAGATTTTTCAAGCACCCACTTCCTTATTACATGTCCCAGAAATTTTAACGGTATCTTCCTGATGTTAAGTATAAGTTTCCTCTTTGTTTCCATTCTCTTCAAAACCTTGCTGTTGCTCAGGTGTTTAGCCCATGGTATCTTCAGCATCTTTCTGTAGAACCACATTTCTGTTGCTTTGTGCCTTCTTCATCTTTGAGGAGATTGTCCAGCATTCGCTGCCATATAGGAGAACAGATATCTCCTAACAGTTCAGTATTCTTTTCTTTGTTTCCGATAAGATTTTTCTATCTCTTAATACTCTGCTTAGGTTTTGGAAAGCATCTTTGTCCATTCCAATACTAATCTCAGTGTTGCACTTTCTGTCTTCTGTTAGAACACTTCCGAAATATTTAAATTTCTGTATTGAAAATTAATGTTTTGTAGCTGAAACTTTGCTCTATTTAAGTATTTTGATGCGCCTTGTATCTGTTGTTGTTGTTACCATGGAAATAAATTGGAAGCATTTTCAGAGAATCCACCATATGTGCATTGTAATATCAGTCACTTTTTCAGTCCATTTAAGGGCCTAGGCCTTTCCCCAGAATATAGGGAGTTTTGAACTTTACCCTGCCAAGTCAGCCAATTATGTGTTGACAGGGAAGATTTTATATATCACACACAAATGTACACACAGCTTGCTTAACTGATATACTGAATAATTAAAACACAGGATTTTAATAGCATAAATATGTTAAAGTACACCATTATCTAACTGACCAAATCAAATTTAGGATATTTGATGTAGTTGAGATTCTTGCTGTTAATAACATACTACAAGAACATACATGTAATTATAATGATTACAAATTAGCTTTCAAATAAAATCTAGCTGTGACAATCTATTCATTTCAATTTTACTTTAGATTTAAAAACAGAAATAACTTTCTGCATTTGATACTTTATTATAATCAGATATTAGCTTCTGCTTTGTTCAACACAGGGCTGAATTATTTTATTGATAAGAATAGAAGTTCCATTTAGTCAACTTTTTCCCCCCCAAGAGCTGCTACTTTGTGGAAAAGATTCTCAAAAGGATGTATCCTCTAGATTACTATGATTTACCTCTTCAAGTCTAGGGTCAACCATTATCTATCCTACATATCCTCATAATCTACAATTTTTACCTCCTCCTCCTCCTCCTTATAGCCATAAAACAACCAGATTCAGTAATCCTCAACTTTAAGTGGTTCTTGGGCCTTTTAGTAAAAGTAAAAAGTTTGAAAATGTTACTAAAAGAAAACAAACTCACCAAATAGAGTTCACTGCCAAATGACGAATACTGAGGTGTCAATTCAAACAGAACAATGTTGATGGCCACCACAATCAGCATCATTATCATGCTCAACATAAGCATCCCCTGGGGATTTGTACGATGGGGTCTGATTTTGTACAGCTGTAAACCAAATGACATGAATATAACATTAAATAGTTGCATTTAAAGCATTTACAAAGAGAATGTTTCTTTAATATTTTCTAGATTATAGTAGCAGATTGGTTGTCCCAATATACTGCAGACATCAGCTATGATGCCCTCCACCCAAAGATAATATTAGTAGTAGTAGTTCTGATTGAAATTGGAAGACTATCAAAATATAAACTGCAAAAGGAAAAGGTCACCACAGTGGTGACGCTGTTTTAGCATAAAAACTTACATAACAAAAAACAAACTAGTGAACATGAAACATTGTGTATAGGACAACCAAACAGTTAAGTACTGTAAATTGTTTTCCATCTTCCACAAACCCAATCTACAAACCAACTCCTTGCTCCAACTTCTTTTGAAACACCTGTTTTGCAATTCTGTTTGATTTTTTTTATAAGTTTTCTTTCATATATTAGTTAAAGTCTTTCATCTTTGAGAAAATTCTCCAGGATTTACTGCCATACAATAGGATGGATGTCATGTAACAGTTCAGTATGCTTTTCTTTATTTTTTGATGAAGTTTTTCTATCTCTTAATACTCTCCTTAGGTTTTGAAAAGCATCTTTGGCTATCCCAATGTGTCTTCGGATTTCAGTTTCACATTTTCTGTCCGCAAAACACTTCCCAGATATTTAAATTTTTGTGCTTGATTAGGTTTGGTATCTCTAATTTGTAATTTACCTTTTGGACTCTTGCTTTTACTTATAGCTACATTCTGTCTTCTTGCAGTTGATGTTTAGTCCTTTCTTCTCACTTTCTTTCACTACCTTCTGTAGAAGCTTTTGCAGTTTTCTGCTATCAATATTGTCATCTGCATATTCTATGTTGTGAAAATTGTGGTCACCAAATACAGAATCCTAGTAGGACATAATTCTCTCAGAATTGCCTTGCTGTATAGGTTGAATAAGTCTGGTAGAAGACACATCTTTGTCTTACACACCTTTCTGTTTTTGTATATTTATTGAACTCATTTCCTATCCACATGCAGTCAGTTTGATTCTTGATCATTCTAACGCCCTTCCCAAATATATCCAGGTTGCTAACAGTTCTAACAGATCTTTGTGATGTACTTTATCAAATGCCATCACATAATCTATAAAAACAGAGGTACATCCTTCTGCATTTGTATTGTATAACATTCAGCATTTTACATTCCTTGTTTCAGTGTCTTTTTGAACCCGCACTGTTCTTGTCCTATCTCCAGTCTGATTCTGCTGCATGCTTATTCCTATATATACTGACAGTAAAGACAGAAACAGATTGTATGTCTGGCATTTTCTTTATTCCTTGGTATATCAACTGCGTTTACTTAAAGCCTATTACAAGATTGGCAACCAAGTTTCATCATTTTACTGTTAAAATAACTAGATAGAACCATAAATTCTATTCTAATGATTTCTTTTCTTATACTTCCCACTTGTGAAAATCTAACAGCTTCTTGCTTTCCTGTCACCTATGAACTTCAAAAATTTAAGAGTGACATCAACTGCCATTTTCTCTCTTACTGAATCCTGTTCTTTTCTTGTTCTTTCTCTTCACTAATGCCTTCCTCATTTTCTTTCACCCTCAGTAACCCCTTGTGTCATAGTGGTACTAACAACTTGCTTGTGGTGAATGGATTAAAAAAAGTAACAAAAGGAATCAAATACAACATTTTATCTGCATTTTTTTCTGCAAACAAAACCTTTTTTAGAAGGTGACTTTCCACTATGAGTTCATTATGTATTCGCATTTTACACTATTATTTTTTTGGTATACAAATTATGAAAGTTTCATATTGCATGTAATTGTTGAAGTTATCCCTGCAGTCAGTGCCAGATTTACATATGGACTAGCATGGCTTGCAAAACTAGAGGTCCAACCCTGATAAAACTAAAAAAAAAAAAAAATAAAAAATAAAGATATAAGAACAGAGAAGATTTGTTTATTTTCATATTAAAGTGGGGCTTCTTTAAACTAATTTGAAACAATTTAGAGTATCTGGGTTCATCTAGTTGTAGTGGATCATTTAAATACATAATGTAGGGGTCCCCAAATTCTATCAGCACAGCAGCCCTCTTTCAACTTAAATTTGGCCCTGCCTGCAGCTAAATGTCTTGCAAGTGATTAAAAAAAAAAAAAGAAAGAAAAAAAGTGACTTACCCTGACACAGAAGAACCAGATGCCGAGATTTCGAATGCCAGAAATAGAGCAGAAAACCAAATAAATGATGATGAACACCATGATGATGTAATCAAGGGGATAAGCCTTGAGGAAAGAGAAAGAAAATCAATTTTAGTAATCTCCAGTCAAAATTGGTCAGAATCTAGACTCGCTTACCTTTAAAACATGGTAGTAAAAATGATTAGTCATTACTACTTAAAATTATTATTATAAAAATAAAAGACATAGAAATGAGCATGTTATATATACACCATTGACGAGAAGGCTGGATAGAGAAATACTCTCACGTGTTTAATAGGGATAAAAAAAAAAAAAAAAAAAAAAACTTTATTTTACTTTATAAAAAAAAAAAAAAAATTCTGAGCACCCACCCCAATCTTATTAAGACTGCCCTATTTATTAATTTTGTACTCTTCAACTATTTAAATCATTTCAAGAAAACCTAGTTTATAGGATTCTGACAGAAATTCCAACCACCCCTACAAATTAGTAAAACCTCCCCTTGTATTAGGCACTCAATAGTACCAAGAAAATAAAGCTGAAAGTTCTCAAATTAATACTTGACATTTTTAAGAGACTTTTCTAATGTTAATAACAAAGATTTAATTAAAATCACTTTGCAATAAAATGGTCTCTGTACTAATACATACCTTTTGGCTGAATACCAAAACCATATCAATTGGATTTGGAAGGGTACGTTTAGGCAGAGCATATCCCATCTTGAAACCAAGGCTGTTCATGGCTTTGTCAATGCTTAAAAAGTAAAAATATATTAAAGAAAAAAATAAAATAAATAAAATAACCACAATGGTATAAACTATGATACATTTAAAGTAGATAGAGAGACAAAAATTCAATATCTTTGAATATAATATTTGAAACAAAATTTAAGATTACAAGGCAAAGTATAAAATAAAACAATTTACAAGAAATAACTAATGAAAGTTAATACAAGGTGTGACAGAAATACTGCCCTCCCACATTTCAGGCTGTCATCAGTGTGGTGTTAGTGAACAGAGGCAAGTGTAATGTTTTACCATTTTCCTTTTCAGATATCATCAATTATCATTATGGCTTGAACTGGTGTATACCAGGTGTTTGCTGTTGAAACGTTTTTTTAAAACTGATGAATCTGTAATTATGACACAGAGAGCTTTTCATGCTCATTTCATGCTATGTCAAAATGATGCTGCTCTGGATGGAAAATGGATAATGCTCTGGGTTAAAAATTTCAGGGTCACAGGTTCAACACTTAAAAGAAAGCCATGGGTGATGAAAAACTTTAGAAATCGTCTACTTCAGTGTATGACAAATAAGAGGCTAACCTTTTTTGGGTGGATGTCATTTTTAAAACCAAGTGACTAAGAACCAAGTGACTAAGAAAATGTAGCACTTTTTTTAAGCAACAGTGAAATAAATCTTTTAATAATGGATACCTTCGTCTTTTTTGTCAACCTTTAAAATGTGGGAGGTATATCTGCTGCACCATATATTTATTGGACAGAAAAATGGATTTAAATTGAATTTACCGAGGATGTCATTTCTGTGAAATTTTAGTAGTAAATTTAATTTTTCAAGGAAATTATTGTGAGGGGGAAAAAAAAAAAAACAGCTAATACCCTTGGGAAAGGTATGAATCCATCTCTTGTTTGTTTGTTTGTTTAGTGGCATATAAACTCCTTATAAGTCATTTAATGCCTAAATTTAATTTTCTTGAGAGCATTAATAATTTCATTTACAAAAATGTGTTGCCAGTAAATTCTCTTTTTGTTACTATGAAAATGTATTGCTGGTATTTTTTACTATAAAATGTATTTTTATACTTTGAGAGTGTTTTGATCCCAGTTTGGTGGGCTAATGATTTGCCCATAGTTGGAACCATAGCAAGTACTACCACCTCGAGTCAGGGTGGACCTGGGAACAACAGCAATTAAGAGATGGTTCCATGCACCTCAAAACCTCCCGATCAGAGGCCTTGCCACTGGATGTAGTTTATCATTATACCCAGGACAGGAATCCATCTTTTCTCCCATCAGGTATGGGTAAATAGCAGGACAGACAGAATTTTATAGCCTTAGTTGGCAACTAGTCTAGAAGGAAAACTCTGAATTCACACCAGTCTGAAGAGGGTTGGGCTTCATCAGCCTATCTTGCCCAAGATATGCAGCTGCAATTCGTATGGCGTCCCTATGATTCTCAGGGGTTACAGGACTCATAAGATATCCTACAGTAACACCAGATTTTTTTCTTATGAGAGTGACTGAAAATAAATTTTTTTTCCTAAGATTTATTTACAATGAACTCTTTCTTTTTGGGTGAAGTCTTCCCCTCCCCCTTCTTTAGCCACCTTCCATGTCTACTTATTTACAAGCACCCCCATTTTTCGTTAAATAAATTCTCCTTTTATTGCCACCTTTTTACCTTCAACACAGCCATCCATTTACATTTTGTCTCATTCATCACCTGACCTTCCTCAAAACTTTAAAAATTTCCTAGTATCTCACAATCCCCCATCCATTTTCATGATTTCTCAATACTTACATCATCAAACAATACTAGTCTACCATATTTCTTTCGGTCAAAAAATAGTTTTCCATTAAAAGACCTACAAACCCCCTTTACTCAAAATCATCAGTTTTTAAAAGAAAAAGAAAAAAAAACAAAAAACATACTTTGTGAGCAAGAGAGATAGGAAGATGAGGAGGGCAATCAGCAAGAAAAAGCAGCCAATGAAGATTTCAAATGGTCGGAACACCAGAAGACATTTGCGAAGACAGCTGTTCTGCTCCTCAGCAAGATGGCGTTCCTGGCGCTCCACAAAACGTCGGTTCTCCTCTAGTTCTGCTATTCTAGTTCTGTCCCGTGATGACATGGTTCTACGGCCAGTATACTAAAAATAGAGCAGGTGTTTTGAAAATATGAGCCTATTCAGTGGTTTACATGGTAAGCTTGCATGAAAACCTTTATTTGTGAAGTTTACAAGGCATAGCATTATACATTAAAATCTACAAAAGTTAACAAGCTGAATATTTCTTATGTACATCATATTTCATAGACACCTGTGTTTAAGTAGATTTTTTTTATGTCAACAATGAAGTTTTAGGGAAAATGGAAACGAAAAGGATACATACTTAAAATTAGAAAGAGACAATTGAAATTTCTAGGGCACACAAGGAATGAGGAGTTAGAATGGGCAACTGAATTTAAAAAAGGAAAGGAGAATATTGAAGATAAAGTCTGGACATCCTGCAACTGCCACCATAGAGGAAAACATGGTGTTCATCAAATGGTGTCGGATGACAAGTGATTGACCATAAATCAATAGCGTATCCAGTGAGAGGGTTGAGAATATTTGGCATGATGAAAGTTTCAGTTTGGTAGGTGCCACATCTTTTGACACCTGATCAAAAAGCATACAAGACTGATCACATCATGGGAAAATCTGACATTGTTTGGTGGTAGATCCAGTTAGTTTCCTTGAATGTTTCCTAACCCAGGATAAGTGTTAGGTTCATCACTGAGCCAGAGACAATACTTGCAGTGGAAACACTCTTCCTCACTATTTCCAAAGAAGGCCAAAATCATTTCATCTGCAGACAAGGTGATGGCTTCACTTTTTGCAAATGCAAAAGGCATTGCATTTATCAACTATCTTCAAAAGGGCTACACCATCAAGGGAGAGTACTGTGCCAACTTGCCGAGGCAGTTAGGAAAGGCTATAAGAATCAAATGCCTAGGAAAACTGACGAAAGGGGTTTTGCTTAATCAGGACAGAGCTCCAGCACACAAGTCCTTGGTTTCAATAGCTACTGTGCATAACTGTGCTTTTGAACTGGTTGATCATCCTCCCTATTAACTATCATCTGTTCCCCAACATGAAAAAACACTTGGCTGGAAGCCAATATCACAGTGATTATGACATATCTGTTATTGACAGTTTTGACCAATAGGATAAAAACTTCATTACCAATGGGATGCAACACTAATGGAAGAAGTGTGTGTGGACCACAAGGGGAACTATGTTCAAAAATAAAACTCATTTGGTGACATTCCATTAGAGTATCTTGGTCAGCCCATCAATTTTTTTTAGCAGCGCCTTGTATATGAGAAGCTTTTTCAATTATTTATGACACAGCAAACTCATTTATTTAAAGAAAATTAGCAATTCTCCATTCATTCTTATCTCTAAACCTGCCAGAAATTTGACCAAGACATGATTTATACGTGAAGTGTAACTTTTTTTTCTTTTTTTTTTTATATGTGATCAAATTTTCCATTTGACATTGCTAAAATTGCCTGTGCATTTTACATGAAGTTTAACATTCATGTATACAATGGCATGATTAAAATATTCATCATTTCAAGACCACAATACAAAAAAAAATAAAAAAATAAAAATAAAGAAGGGATCACCACTGCTGGCCTGTTTTGAGAGGAAAGTGAAATTAAAAGCCAAGAACTTACTCTGTCTTTGATTGCCTGGATTCTTTCAGTAGCATTAACTCTTACTTGGGCAGCAGTATTTCTTTCATGAGAGATGCTTCGATAACCCTGGATGAGTCTGATTGGCATTGCAGACATACCATATGACTCAAGGGATAAATAAAAAAGAATATTACAAACATTCTTGTCAATAAGAACAATATGAAAAGTAGAAATTACCTACATATCATCGGCTTAATTCACCAAAGTTCATAAATCAGCATTTATATACTTACACATCTATTAAACCATTTTATCTCTGGCTGTAGCAACAGTATAGATAAATATGTGCATGCATATTTTGCAGATATATATATATATATATATATATAAAAAACGAATGGGTAACTATAGGTAGGCATATGAGCAAACGAGTGATAACAGAGCTATTTAACACATATTAAGAAATATAGATATATTAACTGCACACCACAACTTTGAATTTCATGTCAAAGCAATTTTCAAGTGCTGAAATTATTATATTTATTAAAAAATAAATATAATAATTCTAGCACTTGAAAATTGCCTCGTATGAAACTCGAAGCTGTACAATTAATGTAAGATTATATATATATGTGTGTGTGTGTGTGTGGACATTTCATTAAATATATAAATACATACATGCAACAATATTTCTTATTTAACAGTTAAAATATTTAATTCTTGATAATGACTAAATGTATAGCCAAAAGCACTCAGATAAAAAGAACATTTGGACAGTTTTTATATAATTTATCATCTGAAAAGAAAAAAAATTATTAGATTGCATGGGAAATTGTATAAAAAAACTAAATAAAAGCACCTTGTCTGTCATATTCAATGAAATGTCCATAAAAGAAGGATTGCTGCCTAAATATACAGAGATATATATATGTGTGTGTGTGTATATATATATATATATATATAAAGAAATAGTTTTAAGGTGTGCTATATTTATGGGATAAAGTGCTCAATATCAGAGAAAGAGCATATGTAAATATAAATAAAAAAGTGAACATTGAAGTCAAAGGTGACAGGCTGTTTCATGCTAGACACAATTGTGCAGCCTGACGATTGCATCTAGCATGAAACAGCCTGTGACCCCGAGTGTTGACTTCAACATATATATATATATATATATATATATATATATATATATATATATACATTTTAGCCAACAACCTTTCTTCCAAACATCTTTTGTTGAATATGACAGACAAAAAAAAAATTTGATGATTTTTTTTCTAGTATTTTTAAATTTTTCCTCTTTCATAAATCCCATAACTGAAAACATTTCACTGTGAAAGAAGCACTACATAAAACACATGGCACCCAGTATTAATCTCAATTTATTTAACAACAGAAACAATGTACTAAAGTTTTTGTTTTTTTTTTAAAAACAGGACATCAAGTTGAATTCTAGCCACATTCTTTTCACAGGGCTCAACATAAATGCTACTATCATACAATAGGCATCACACAGTTACATCTTAAAAGACAACCATGAAAAGAAATTAATAACAATTAACAACAAAACCCTTGAAAATGGCTAAATTAATCAAAATTTTTACACTCCCTTATCCCTACCAAAAATTTAAGAATACTAGTAAAGCTCAATAAAATAAAATTCATCAAATCTTCCTTACCTGTCATATTCAACAAAATAAATATATATAAGCTAAATTCAATTACAATTAATTCTCAATAATAAGAATAAAAGAAGAAACCAAAAAGATTTTCATTGATCAGTAGAGAAATGAGTGAGATATAAAAATGTACTTTATGTAAGAAATTAACTAATATTATAAGTCTATCAATCCCCATGCTTTGAATATTGATGCCACATATGGTCTGGTTTTTCTGCTATATATTTAGAGATCCTTAATAAAATCCAAAGAATCTGCAAGGTTCTTGATCCTGCCCTGATATTTACCCACTGCCATAATGCAGCTTCCCTGCTTTCATGGTAATTGTTATGATGAACTTTCCTCTGTGATACCTAGACTTTGAGGATTTAAGCGCAGTACTAGATTGGTAACTAGGTCTCATTTCATAGTTAAAATGGTTAGATATAACCCTAAGTTCTATGCTAACACAGTTTCTTTTCTCACTTGTGGAACTCTTCTGGCTTCTTGCTTTCTAGTCAACTCTGATTTTAAAAAATTTAATGCAATGTCAATCGTTATCTACTGTCTATTTAATTACTCTATTTTTATCATTCTTGTTCCTTAATAATATTTTTGTTTTCCTTTATATATACACACATATATATATATATCTTTATCAGGTGCAGTGGGTAAATTGTCACCATTTTTTTTATTGTTAAGTTTACATATGTGCGTTGTTTGTTTTAGATTTTTCAACTGCACAGTATAGTAAGGTCAGTTGCGCACCGGTTGTGAGAAAAAGAGCACCATGACACAATTCACTCAGCCAGAAATTAGGAAATGGCATGCTGTACTGGTTGGCATTCAGACTGGAGGCTCCAAAGCGAACATTTCAGAGTGTTTGGGTGTTAATCTTAGAACAGTGCAGAGGATTCATAAGAGAGTTGGGATGAGTCTAATTTATAGTCATTGAAACCTAATAAACAATTCAAATATGTACAGACATGCTAAAAAGCTTTCAGCCTGACTCAGTTCTCAAAGTCAGTATACAAAGTCATTAAAAGAAAAACTTTGGAAAGCAGGCTAAGCTGAAAAATTTCCAGCACCTCCCCTCATAACAATAAAACATTGGTTTAAAAAAAGTTATCAATATATGTATTTCTACATATTGATGTCTATTACATGGAGAAGTTTCATTTTATATATTAAGTAAAACAATCTCCACTTACTGTGTAAGTGATGATTGCAAGCATCCCAATAAGACTAAGGGTGCTAATCAAGAATGAGAGAGCATCTTCGCCACCTGGAAAATAGAAATGAAATTAAATTACATTCAATTGATCGAAATATATTACTACATGATGGATTGAGTGAATCATTTTCTACAACTTATTAACCCTTTGCATGTTATTTAAAGACAGAAAATATTTTTTGATTGGAGATAATAATGGTTTAGTGATACAAGTTTTACTAATTATCCATATCTGTCTATATCTCTGAGATGAGGTATTATGATTATTTACATTATTATCATTATTCAAACTGTCATCCTTATCTTCATTGCCATATTCACATTTTGGACTTCTTCAGGCAATTGGAATTTTGAACCAAACTCCTTTTTCATCTACCGTTAGATTGTTCTAGTTCCACATGCCGTACCTCTTCTGGATGTCTCCTTGAGAACATCTGTGTATGAATTTCTGGGACTTATAAACTTAATGACTCAGCAACCGTTTTTACCACTGCTCATATTGCAATTTTTCTGTTATTATTGCATATTTGGAAAGTTGAGTTAAAGGGAAATAACTGAGACATCCAGAAGAGGCAGGGCATGTGGAACTAGGACAATCTACCCCAGTGGATGAAGTAAAGGGTTCAGTTCAAAAATCCAATCAACTGAAGAAAGCCAGAGCATACAATAGCCAAAATGTTTTGAATATGGCAATGAAGTTTTGACATTGCTTAACTTTGGTGCTTATATGAGAACCTGTGTTTGATGTGGCTTTAAGCCTATATTAGTAAAATATACTGTCTTTTAAAGAATCATGGTAGATGACTTGAAATATTTCATCATTAATTATTTTACAACAATCAACAACTAGAAAAAAAATTAAAAATATGACAATTAAAAGATGCATAATCATAAAATAAGTTGCATCTGGCATGTCAAATAATAAAAATTTGGTTTAAAGTAAGACATTTTACTAGAATAAAATTATGAAGTAAAACATTAACAACATGAAAATATATACAATCCAGAATATATAAAGATAAAGAACAAATAGGAAACATTTATCAATCTAAGAGGTTTCAATATTTCCTCTATATTTTCACTGTGCCATGCATCCTCAAGGACACATGGCACAGTGGATAAAGGCGTTGGTTAGATCCAATGACAGGACCCAAAGAGTGTGAGTTCAATACCCAGTTTCAGAGGGAAAATTAACAGGAGATAACTGATAACTGACATCCATTAAAACATGGTAAGTGGAACTAGAACAGTCTACCCCAGTGAGTGAAATAAAGGGTCCAGTTCAACGGCCAGAGCGTACAATGGCCGAAACGTTGTAATAAATATGGTGACAAAGATGAGGACAATAGTACAAATAATGTAAATAATATCTAAGAGGTTTCATTTTTATTAAAGCTTCATCAGATATGGACGAAAAAAAAAATTTCTGGTATTTTTACTTTTGTGTTGTTTAATTTTCATTAGTTAATCATGTTTCACATGTATTCAACTTGGGTCTAAAACTGGACATATGGTGAAAGAAAGGAAACTAAATCAATTGTTTCAATTAATTTGCACAAGGGTGTACTATTTGTTTTAGATAATTGTATGTTAGATTGTTTAAGAATGGATTCAGTAAAGGTTGGTGATAAAATATAATTTTTTTGACATGTGCTTATTGGTAATAGTCATCATTAACACTTTAAAGTACATTCAACATAAAAAATGATTTTTTTTCTTTTTCTCAATAAGCATGGCATTTGTAAAAATCAAAGTTGTGGCCAGTTTTGTTTCTGTGTTTTACAAGCAAGTTTGATTGGTTGTCTAAATGTAAATCTTTTATGTTTGTAGATATGGTCTTCTAACTAGATTTATTTCACCAATAAAACATCCATTTAAAATTCCTGCTAGCTTTTGCTTATAAAGTCAAAGAAACAATAAGAGACAGGACACAGACTTTTAGGAACTAAAATATTTCTTGTAACTCTTATGCAAACAAGCAGTATAAATGACAGTTGTTAATAAAAAGAAATTTAAAAGAATAAAAACTATTTAAAGTATAACTTAATAGGGTCACTTCACGTCACTACAAATAACACTTTTCTACAAGAGAATGCTTAAGACAATGTCAATCGGAAGTAGTTTAAAAGAAAAATGAATTAAATTTTCACAATGAAATGTAATTTTGTTTAATTCTTCATTCTTGGTTATTATTACAAAATCCCAATGGATGACATAAAAGAGACTTAATTGCCATCACCCTTTATAAAAAATCTGCCAGGTGTAAGAGATTATCAGAGATTTTTTGATTACACTCTGAAGGATTTTTAGAAGCATCTTTGTAATATATTAAAAAAAGATTATTTTTTTGTCTTTTTCTTTAAATCTATTTTACAAAAACACAAACAATATCCTTACGGTTGTCTCCCAAACTTTTAAAGAGGTCATCAATTTTCTGCCAATCAGTCTCATTAGAAGGTACAATGTCACGCTTGGGTAGGAATGCACTGGAAAAAAAATTAAGAAAAATATATAAAATACATATTTAAAAAAAAAAAAAAAAAAGAAAAAAAATTAATGCCAATTTCTTGAGTAGCATTGAGGAAAAGAAAAAAAAAAGAAAGAAAGAAATGTATAAGAAAGAAATCAAGAAAAAGAAAGTGTTATATTCTTACATTAAGTAAAGAAAAATTCTAAAAACCGAGATAAAAATCTTACCCAAGGATTAGTAACACCGAAGCAATGAAAACAAAGACAATGGTGTATTTCAAGGCACCACAGCATCTCTATAAATTAAAGAGAGAGAGAAAAATATAAGCATGGACATAAGAGAGATAGAATTTTAAAAATAATAAGAAGTGTAAATATGTATCTGCTATCATTATTTTAAGTAATGTTTTTTTTTTTTCAATATTATCTGAAATGTGTCATTATTTAGGATATGAAAAAGAAGTTAAAAACTCATAGTGTGAGGTTTTGTTTTAGTCTATTCTTTATAAAACCAAAAATATTCTTAAAAAAAAACAAAAAAAAAAACAAAAAAACAAAAACCCATTGCAGATTCCTAATACACTATAAATGGGGACAATGCAAACATGAAGTTTATAAAATGTATATAATCTATTGAAATAATTATCAGTATTTCCTGTTTTCATTGTTTTTTTAAATTTATTTCAATATAAAATAACGTAAAAAAAACAAAAAAGAAAGAAAGAAAAGATAAAATATTGGTATTGATTGTTTGGTTGATTTTGTCTATGGGTTATTTAACACCAAAATCTAAATATTTTGAACACAACTGTTACGTCTTCAACTACTGATAAAACGTATTGTTGGTCATTTTGCAACAAATATGTATTGTTAGTAAATTTTTCTTTTTAGAAAAATATATTGTTGATATTTATACTATGTATTTTTATACTTTCATAGTGTTTTGTTTTTGTTTGGAGATTCACTATTTGCCCATAGCTGGGACTCTAACAGGTGCTACCACCCCGGGTCAGGGTGGATCTTTGAGTAACAGCAGTTCAGAGATGATTCCACATTCCTCAAAACCTCCAAGCTCCTGATCAGAGGCCTTGCAGTCAGATGTAGTTTTGGGTATTGATAAATCTGCATATTGCTTACTGCCACATCTAATTAAAACACTGACCCTGATCAGTACCTAGATGGGTGACTGTTTGGCAATACCAGGTGCTGTAAGGCCCTACCAACATGTATTGTGCCAGTATTGTAGGATAATGGCCTATCCCGCCCCAGGAATAGGAAAGATTTCAAGAAGGCCTATGTCCAACAAAGGACTTTCACAGGCTGAGAAGAATCTGTGTATTAAAAAAAAAAAAAAAAAAAAAAAAAAACTTCTCCCTTTTAACTTTTCACCAATTTGAACACAATTTAAAATGGTTGAGAAAAATTGCTATTTTCAATCATTCACTTGCAATGACTTTAAAAAATAAAATGTTGCTCATTTTTTTTTTTTTAAATCATTTCACCCCAAGCAAGTTGATAATGTCACAAGGTTACAGGGAGTGAAGGAGAATGAAAAGGTTTATAGAGGAGAAGTGAGGAAAAGTACAATAAAAGAACAACATTCAGGAAAACAGAAGATGGTATTTGATGTTGCATTTAAATTTTTGATGATTGTAGATGACAGGAAAGCAAGAAATCAGAGAGGAATTCCACAGAACTGATGGTTGCATATCTAGTGAGTTCAACAGTAAAGTAATAAGACCTATTTTCCAATCTAGTAGCATGTTCAAATTCATGTACTTGGGACAAAAGGAAAAAAAAATAAAAATAAAAAAAAAGCTCATCAGAACAATAGCCATGAAAATATTTGTAGAAAAGACTGAGGGAAGCCATGTCATGTCAGTGGGAAAGTGACTGAAGTTGAGATGCCAGCTTAGCATCGATTATATTACAGAACATTCTTAGAATTTTATCAGGAATTTTGAGATTATGTAGTAGGAGCACCAGACCAGATATGGCATCAGTATTCAATGCATAGACAAATGGTAGATTTATAAATGTGCGGGATTCTGATGAGAAGAATTGTCTGGCACAAAATAGCAAATCAACTTTCCTAACAGTAGACCTATCAATTGTTGCAATAGAATCACTTCACTTCATGCAAGTGGAAAACACAAACTGTTGTTGTTCTGGAATTTAGCATCAGACATATTGAGCATGGCAGATAATGTTCTACATGATGATTAAATGAAAGTAGTTTTGTTTACAAGCCATTTCTTGCCCCAGATAACCACTGATTGACAGTCCTTTTTGAGAGCAGTTGCCAGTTCTGCTTTATTGGATATATTAGACTTGCTAATACAGGAGTAAATAGTTGTGTCATCTGCATAAATACCTAGTTGAGAACTGATAACATCAGGAACACTGTTCCCAAACAATTCCACAACAAATGACCTAGCTCCCCACACCAAAAGGACATAAGGTTTTTTTTTCAGGGCTTCAGACAGTCATCTTTCGATCTCTTGTGTCAAGTGAGGCAGTCATGAGCCATATTCACATTTCGGCCTTCAGGTGATTGGAATTTTGAACTGAACCCTTTTTCATCCACTGTTAGATTGTTCTAGTTCCACATGCCTTACCACTTCCGGATGTCTCCTTGAGGACATCTGTGTATGAATTTCTGGGACTTATAAACTTAATGTCTCAGCAACCGTTTTTTACCAGTGCTCATATTGCAATTTTTCTGTTATTATTGCATATTTGGAGAGTTGAGTTAAAAGGGAAATAACCGAGACATTCAGAAGAGGCAGGGCACGTGGAACTAGGACAATCTACCCCGGTGGATGATATGGTTTGGACCATCACACACACACAACATTTTGTTGATACACATGTAATTCCTTTCACTGGGTCACACACTGATTTTACAGCTGCCATGGCTAGTTCCATTGCTGCAAGGTTGTCCTTTAATATTGCCCTCGCAATACCTGTGTAATGTCCATATTGACCATTCAGCAGGATGCACAGAAGAGCTGCTTGACACACTCCAGTAGACTGGTGATGAAAACACATACTAAACTTTGTTCTGGTATACTGCCAAACAGAACCGAGATTTTCCGTAGCTCTTCCAGAAAAATGTCAACGAATTCTTCAGGGTATAAATGTTGTGCCAAACTTTCTTTATGCAGCTGAAGTTGTTTTTTTTTCTTTCTTCACTCAGCTGCTGATACACTGCATATGTACCACCAGTTAGACACTTTGGGACTACAAACTTGATCCTTTCCACCGCACACAGCCAACATATCAATTTTGCTTTCTTTATCCATTCAACAACGGATTGGTCAGGATCAGAGCCATCAAATTCCGATATTAGTTTTGGGTGAAATTGGTCAGTCATGATGCCAAAATAGCTTGTAGTAATATATTTGTAATATATCCGTGGTAATCCATTTCACATTCCTCACTGCCAGGTCTTTGTTCTTGACCTCACATCTGGCTCATTCAAACGTATTCCTTACCATTGGTAATTCTTCTTGCTCAAAGACAAAATCAGCCATCTTTATGTGTGCCTCAGTTAGTTATGAAGATTTTTTCACACCCACCCACAGGCATATTATTAGTCCAAATGTTGTGAAGATAGGCCATATCCATTAGAAACAGCCCAAATATTTTTCTGGTATTTGTATTAGACATATTCAGCTTAATGGTATGAGCAATAGAAGCATAAGGGTTTCTGAAAATGAAATTTTTATCATTATTCTCTTTATTGCCAGCCATCTAGATCATAATCTTAACACTGACATTATCACAACAAGGAGATGAAAAGAATGATTTAAGTCATCTTAAAATCAGGCAATATTGGAACAAGTCTAAAACCACAATATAAGACAAGTGGAAATATTGGAACAAAATGAAAAAGCTTTTTAACAATGCATTTTGCTCATGTGTTAAGTTTTACTTGTGCAGGTTAGAATGAAAGACAAAACTGTGTAAGGAAAAGGCATTGGGATTTTTGAGAATAAGAGGAGCAATAAATTAAATTACCTTATCAGATACAATAACCAGAGTATTTTATTATATATATATGTTTATGAAGAAATATAGTTTTAAGGTGTGCTATATTTATGGGATAAAGTGCTCAATATCAGAGAGTGTATGTAAATATAAATATAAAAGTGAACATTAACGTCAAAACTCAGAGGCTGAGTGACAGCTGAGGTGTCACGCAGAAGTGACAGGCCGTTTCATGCTAGACACAATTGTCAGGCGGCCTGACAATTGCGTCTAGCATGAAACAGCCTGTCATCTCTGAGTGTTGACTTCATTGTTAACTTATATATGAAAGGGTACCAATATAATCAGTACGATAAAAATTTATTAAGTATTAACCATACGACAGAAATGAAACATGGAAAGGTTTTATGTTCAGAATTTTTGGACACACGTCCTTCATTAATGGTACGAGGAACCAACAGAGAAATGGGAATTACTCACCACCGACAGAGTATTTTGTAAATGGGGTATTTTCCAATGGAAACTGTATTATCATCATCAAAAAAACAAATCTCTGTCAGATTCCTTGATGTGTGGACCCATTATTATCGTCACTTTCATTTCTGATACTATTCATCCTACTAACACATATCAACTGACAAGTAAATGCATTAACTATTTCAAATAGCCAATTGAAAAATGCAAATTAATCCAAATTATCCATTAATTTAAATATGAATAATTTGGCTTAATTATTAGTTAATTAGTTGGTGACAACTACAGGAATTAAATCTGATACATTTTAATTATCTCCCTTGAATCAAAAGTAAAAATGAATTTCATGTGGGAGCGATATGAAATGAGCAAGAAATTTGTCAGGTTTTGTTTTGTTTTTAAAAGGAAGAAAGATAAGTTGATATGTGTGTGATACTTACTGAGGCAGTAGAAGGTTGTTCCACATCATCTTTTTCTTCAAAGAAAAAGTACATGAATGGCAAGAACAGGAAGAAAAAGAATGTCATAAGGCCATACAGAACTGAAAAAAGAAAAAAAAAAAAATTAATAAGAGTTTGGTTTTATGTCACAAGGCCATACACAAGTGGATAAAAAAGTTTAATTAGTAAAAGTTTAGTTTTTGATTTTATTTTTATAAACCCATTAGGTTTATTTAATGCCAGAATCTAAATATTTTGAACACATGGCTTCAACTACAGATAAAATGTATTGTTGGTAATTCTACTATAAATATGTATTTCTTTTATATAATAATGTATTGCTGGTATTTTTACTAAAAATCTTTTCTTTTTTTTTACTTTTATAGTGTTTGGGGGTTCGTTATTTGCACATAGCTGGAACCCTAACAGGTGCTACCATCCCGGGTCAGGGTGGACCTGGGAACAACAGCAGCTAAGAGGTAGTTCCACACTCCTCAAATTTTTCAATCAGCCTCGTTGCCAAATGTAGTTTATCATTATACCAAGTCAAGTCAAGATCCGGAACTTTGATTATACTGCTGTGGGTTTTCCAGTGACTGGGATAGGCAGAAGTCGGCTAGCACTCACTCCTCCTTTCCAAGCATCCCTGCCAATGTGGGCAAGGCTACACACTCCTGCACATCCCTCGCAATGCAGTCCTTCTACGTCTTCCTCAAACCTGTGTGACTAGGAACCCTGAACTCAAAAGTTTAGTTGTATTTAGAGCTGTTGATAATTTTTTTTAAGTACTTGTATCCTTTTTATTGTGTAATTATAAGCAAAATTAGTTAATAGAATATATGTGACAAAGTAATTTCAAGGACAGCTATTAACTATTTCCATTTTTTTTTTTAACCAACTTCATTCTCAAAAAAAAAAAAAAAAAAAAAAAAAAACAATTACATTTTATTCAATTATATATTCACCATTATTTGCAACAACTTCTTACCACTTATCAGGAAGATACCTGATACCTTTCAAGTCAAAATCTGCATGTTTTGGTGTGAAAATATTTTCAACTCTTGAATCTGGATTTCATTAGAGAAATTTTTCTACTTTAAAATATTTTGCAACAAAAAAAAAAAAAAAAAACTAGTTGATGCAAGGTCAGGTGAGTATGGTGGATGGGATAGAACAGACTAACAGAGATCCAAACTCCCCCCCCCCGTGTTATTCTTGAAGTATATGGCTTCATGCTGTAGTAGAGAACAACATTTTTGCTTTTATCCACAGTGTATACTGGCATTGCCATGCAACAACCAGGATGTATTAGTGTACACCATATTTATTCTTAACTGTAGCATATGATTAGTAGTTAGGATGGTACATTTGTCATTACATATTGGTTCCTCAAAATGGAAATTACTTATGACTCAACCTAATGAATAACCAAACAGTAGTGGGGAGAGCTAAAAATTAAGTTGTTTTGACATTGAATTATTGAAAGCAAGAAACAAGATTTGAAAATTTCAATACAAACTCATACATATTAATAAAATTTTCATACAATAGGGAAATTGTTGTTTTCCCTCTTGCTTCTACTTGTTGTGTTACCATTTTATCAGAGGTGTTCAGTTATTCAAATACATGAAAATTCATTGTTTACTGGTGTTGTGGTACGATCCACCTAATTTACATAGTGGAGTACCGACCACATAAATATGGGTTGGTACCGGGAAGACGGGGGAAGTAACAAGAGACCCAATCCAGAGACTTTGCCCGACTGCGATTCAGTCAACCCATTCTACAGGAACAGTCTTCCCAAGAATATACCAAAACTAACTGTAAATATTGTGTACCTTTTCCTTGTTTCAATACATTTTGTTTACGTACATTTTGTGTTGTATTATTATTATTATTCCATGCTTATCCAAGCTTCAACAATTGGTTATAACAGGGATGCTTTATTTCATGTTGAACTTTCATCATACTAAAGCACTAAAAGAAGTAAAGCAAAATTAATGAAAGAAACAGATGATTATCTTGATCCTTAAGCCCATTGGTACTGCTGGTTAGGAGACATACTGTATATATCGGTGTATGCTAACTTCATGTATAGTGCAACCCCTGAATTTTAACTGCTCCACAAAAAAAAAAAAAAAAAAAAAAAAAATTACCTGTACATAGTGCAACCAGTCACCAAAAATACATGATACGGTATACTTTGTAAAAATTGTAGATTTCCAGGCAACTCGAGATGATCATGTAACAGGTGTTAATGCTGTGTACAGAAATACATTGCTACACGATGGTTTACATGGTATATTCAAAGTCTGTAAGTGTGTGAAACTTGTGAGTGCATTTGATTGCTTCAGCCTTAAAGGGTTAAACAACCATTGTAAAGGATGTTTCAAAAAAAAAAAAAAAATGTATACACATTTTGAGGCTTTCTCAAGAAAGAATTCAAGCAACTAGAACCAACTGTATCTAATTTAAATAATGTATACGAAGACAGTATTTCTTATAAATGCATGGTCTTAAGATTTTCTTCTCACATGTTTTCCAATTGATGTTCGTTATGATCCAAACATTGCTGACAATGCAAAATGATGCAATGGAATTACAAGCAGCAATCAACATTTTGATAGGCTTCTTGAACTTCTGTGAAAACTTTTCATCATCCTTCCTTGCTTCACAGGGCATGGTTAATATCTGAGGTCTTCCGGAACAGTTCTTGTGCACATCCTATACAATGCCATCAAGTTCAAATTTATCTCCAATTAGTGACATTGTAAGTTATGTGGGTGAATCTGAATGAAATTCTCTTTGATACCACCACTGAACTTCAACTGCATTTTTGTACTTCCAGTAGCAGTTCAGGATTTTTTTTCCACCCCCAAAGCTAAGCATGGATGAGATTAGTAACACTAATGTGCAAATCTGAAAAGAGGCAAATTGACTTGAGCTATACACAGTAAAAATGAGTACACATTTTTTAGATACCCTGTATTGTGTGTATGGGTGTTTGTATAAGGGGTGCTGAAAAGTTTCCAGCCCAACCTATTTCAGAAAATCTGACCAAATAACCAAGCATCAGATTATTATTATTATTTTTTGAGGGATAGGGTTTCTTTGAAGTTCCACAAGTTTACACAGAAATGAAAACAGCAACAACACTTGAAGGCTCAAATCTGTAGGTAACATTCTATTTAAGTTGGTTTTACAATAAAATTTATCTTACATTCTATCTCTTTAAACAACTCACTAATTCCTTTTATTACACTAACTAACCAGATTACGCAATATTTAATACCATATAACATTTATACAGGTTTGGAAAAAAAAAAAGATAAGCTTAAAATATATAAACAAAATGTTTCTTTAATGCATGTACTTTTTTTTTTATAGTATTCTGATTGTGCTTTTAAATTTAATTTTATTGACAGTAGAATAGTAGTCCAGAAATTTATCTATGTTAAAAATTTGAGAAAAAACAATTTGCTCAACTAGTCACCCTTGATTAATTATCTCATTCTTTTTAGCAAAACAATCTTCAGGTAAAACTAATATCATTAAGGCTTTTTCAAAGACTGGCTAAATACTCATCCAACAGGTAGAGTAATGTAAGGTTTAAATCAAAGTTTTTAATGTTTTTATTAATAAAGGTTAATAACAGGATAGTTTCACTTACTGAAATATTTTTTATTCAATATGAAAAAGTTATTTATTTACATCTTTTTCAATTAAATATAATCAAAATTAAATTAAATTTTTTTATATTTAAATAATTCTATAATGTTTTTATTACTAATAAAAATTTAAAAGATTTTTTTGTATATTCAGCAAACTTGCTATTTTTTTTAATTGTTTAAATAATCCAGTACAGTTTAAAGAAAATCTAATCAAACAAATTATTTTGGCTTGATAATTCTGTAAATTTTTCAGTTCCACACAATTTGTACTAATGTGAAATAGCAGACAACTATAATTGTTATGAAAGTTGCAAGAAATAAAATTGTAATATTGCCAGGCCTAAAATTCTATATAAAAATTAATTTTTTTTTTTTATTTACTTGATGTCCATTAAAAAAAAAAAAAAAAAAAAAAATCTTCAAGTGATATGGTTTTGTTACTTGTTAAAGATCTCTATGATTCTGTAGCACTAGTCTATGAGAGCTGATGAAGGATAGTCTCCTTTAAGAGGATTCATTCATTTGAAGCCATTTTTAATCCTTGATCTGAGAAAATGGTAGTATACAGCTAATAGTTTAATCATTTCTGAATGAGTTGAATGCTATGGATCCATGGATCCAAAAGATCAGATAAAGGATAATTTTCATTGTGACTTGGAGCATTCATTTGCTTGTAGCAGTTTTTAATCATTGCTTTGAGAAAACAGTTATATATAGCTGATAGTTTAGTCATTTTTGAAGGAGTTGGATGCCATGGATCTAAAAGATCTGTTGAAGGATTATTTTCTTTGTGACCTGGAGTGTTTTATCACTTGAAGCCATTTTTAATCATGGATCCAAAAAAATTGTTGTATATAGCTGATAGTTTAGACATTTCTAAACAAGTTGAACATCATGCATGTAATTTAAGAAAATGAATAGAGTTCTTAGCTTAATATTTTTGGTTTCATAGCATCTTGCAATGTTGAACAAAACTATCCCTAACACAGCATATTCTATGTTCCGTTTCTTTATCTCTTATACTAAAAATTACATTGGTGTATGAATTAGTCATTAAGCGTTTAGTATTAATTTCCCATTCTGAATGTTTATGACAGATTCAGGGTATGTGTTATCACTGTTTACATTCCAATTTCAGACCATAATTTGTTTTGGAAAACTTTATTGTAAGTCTTACTTCTTGGAACAATTGGTAAAGAATGCAGATTTTTTTTTTTTTAATTTTTTTTATTCAAGATCATTCTTTATTCATATCCCAACTAGATCTCAAATGTATAAATGAAAAACTTCAATGTGTTTAAAGATTTAAATAATTATATGGCTGTCAAGGAAAATGAAAAAAATTTAAACTAAAATAAGGCTTTTTTATTGATTTACAATTTAAAATTAGTGTTTTAGTAAACATTTATCGTACACCCTTGTGCAAATTAATTTAACTGCTTTAGTTTCCTTTCTTTCACCATATGGTCAGTTTTAGACCCACTGGAGTGACAGAGTGTAATCGATTTCTATTAGATTCAGATTAGGTCATTTGCAGTGGTGTGCAGTAATATGAATCTATTTTCGGGGTGTATGATGAAATTTGTTTGGCCTTGAAAAATGTTGCATCATCCATCATTGCATCAGATTTTTATCATGCCCAGACACTATTGTCTCTACTGTCAATTAGTTGTCCTACAGTCATTGTATACAATGGACGTTGCTCCAAGGAAGTGTGTGAAAATTGTAACACTGCACAAACACACTGTCAAGACTTACCAGTGATCAAATCAAAGTACTATTGACTGACTCAGAAACTCTCCTGATTTAAATCCAATTGAGAATCTGTGGTCAATCTGCAAGGAAGGACAACTTCATCGAATGGACATATGAAGTACTAACATGTGCACTGGGTCAGGTTCCATTAGAAAAATTTGGAAAAAAAAAAAAAAAAAAAAAAATAATAATAATGGAATTATTTGTTTCGTTTCAATTAATTTGCACAAAGGTGTATATACTGAAATGCTGGTACTGCATACCATTTACAGCAAGTTAAATCCTCATTTGACCAGAAACAGGAGATTTGTATATATCCATCTCCGATGTCATGTGAACATATAAAAAAAACAACTTTCATAGTAACCTTGTTTCTCTTTAATAGACAAAAGCTAATAGAAAAAAAAATTGAGGATGATGATTTATAGGACACTGTTAAAAGAATGCCGAAAATACACTATGATTTTTGTTTAAAGTTTCATGAAAGTAATTAATATACAGAAAATGCCATTCATCAATTAAATTATTATTCCTTATTTTTAAAGACTTGGTAATAATCTTCTTGACCATGTTCTGCATTAATGATAACTTTGATTTATTGACATAAGCGCTTGTAATTAATGTTTCAAATCCTAAATGATTGAGGAGACTATACTGAATAAGTGATTAAATCAACAATATTATTCTTTATCATTACACCTGTTTTTATCTGGTCACAAATTCATACTTAAACTGATATGATGCCTATGTTACAAACATGTTCAACTAGAAATTACTTGAATAGTACAGGACCTCCTGTAGAAAATCATTTATAGAAATTACTAGTAATGCCAGAGATTATTTTCAGATGTTTAATGAGAGAGAGAATATAAAATAAATGGCATTTTTTTCTTCTTTTATCCTGAAGATATTATTACTTATAACCATTCAATTAAAGCTCAAGATCGGAGCCATTTAACTTAAAAATGACCTTGTGAAATGGGAGAGAAAAAAAAAGTTAATATATTAAGGTCAACTTACCATAGTAACTAATTAATACAGACTGTTCAACCATGTCTCTGATGGAAGAATTATTGGCCCATTCCTAAAATTGAAAACATATGAATATGCATTTGTAAAGACAAGAAAAAAGGTTTTAAAAAATATCTTTTCAAAGATTATCATCTTAACTTGGTGATCAAGAGCTTATCAATTTAAGACTTGACAGTGTCAAATACTTCCACATTCACCTTCTTATTGTAAAGTGTTTTGAGGTCAAAATGTTTTGAAAATAAGCTAAGCTCATCAGAGTTTCAATGTACAATGTCATTTTCGTTTCTAATGTTCAGAATCAAATTTCACCAAAACACTGATATCAGATAAGTCTTAAATTCATTTTAATGAAAAGTCAATAGTATAGTATTTAATAGTCAATAGTCTCTTAGCATTTTTTTAAGTTAACATAAATACTATATGAAGTTAAAGTTTGCCAAACACCTTTAAACAACTAAAAAGAATAAATTATAATTTGCAGTGAAACTTTTCATATGAACATCCTATGGATATTAAGGATGTATTTGTTTTTTTTTTTTTTTTTTTTTTTAAACAAAACAAAAAAAAAAATGGCTGGAATAGAAATTACTCTTTCCTGTTCTGATGTCAGTTTGTAGCAAAAAGTTTCAAATATATAGAACAAAATCTGTTTGGCTTTAAGAAAAGAATTAGCAATACGAATATAAAGCAAATGAGGAGATAAACAGACTTTGGAAACTTTACCTTCATTAACAAAATCAATCTTTTATTTAAATGGATAATAGAATCTCTGGCAATATTTAACAGTTCTTTCAGCAAAAGATTGGAGTATCAAAAAGATGGTTTTTCACTTGAAACTGCTATTTTATGAATAGGCTATTTTACCAGTCCTGATAAAACAGACAAATATGCTTTTAAGCTTATTTTACCAGTCTCAAAAAAAAAAAAAAAAAAAAAAAAAAGACCCCCCACCCAACACACATACCTCAGGCTATTTTGCCAGCAAATATTTTTATTATTGTGAAGGCAAGTATGTTAAAACTAACAATACACAAATTTAACATAGAAGTCAATTTATTTTCACTATTATGTTTATGGAGCATTGAGATTGTCAGCGCAGTGGTTGTGTGAGCTGTGTAGGCAGTACTTAGACAACATGGATTCTACAGCCTTGACTGTTGTCTTCAGTGGGTGAACCTCAAGTCTATTGGCAAGAGAACCATTTCCAAGGGCAAGTTTTGGATTTGCAGAGACTTATGCTTAAAATATTCAGGAACTTGTATATTTCTTTTAATAACTGATGATGAACAATTGATAGTGGAAAAGTTTTTAAATTGTCTTAATTGATTTTGAAAATAAATAAACTTCCATGTTAAATCCGTATGTTATGTTTAACATTACCTGCCTTCACAATAATAAAAATATTTATCAGCAAAATAGCCTATTTTACTGAGACAAGTAAAGTAAAATTAAAAACAGGTATGTCTATCTTACTATGTCCAACAAAATAGCCACTTCCATTATTTTAACTACAACTACTCCTCAGCAATGTTTATTGTTTTAAAAAGCAAGGACTAGAATTTTAATAAAACTTAAATGTGTGAAAGTGAATTTATACATTTTCTTTGTTCTTGAAAATTAACAACAAAAAATATTAAACACTATTTAGATTGTTTATTTACAAGAATAATTTTATATTTGCAACATTCTAAAAACTAATACAATGCAATATTTATCATTTACCACTTTATAAAGGAATAAATATGAAAATTTACTAAATTGTAAAAATATGTGAACCAACTGTATATGAATATATAAATTACTATATCTTTAAATGTCAATGGGTGCACTGCAGAATTTCTATTGATTTAGCTTTTCTGATAGTCAACAATATATAATTGGGTACTTACTCGGAAATTTCCAGAACTGTCTTTCATGTATGAAACAAGGAAGATATCAACAGGTACCAATGATGAAGTGACAAGGGCAGTGCTTAAACCAAGAACAGCTGCTAAGGTGGAGCTGCATTCACTGTCATATTTACTCATGAAATGTCGCACGTAAATTGTTGAAAATACCAGGATAAACTGGAAATTAAGAAAAGCAAAAAATATAAATTTTTCTGGTTGGTAATTTGTACCAAAATTGGTAGCACACATTCAATGATTGTCAGTTAGAATGGAGTTACCTAAAAGACAAGCAGGCAAACTAGAAAAGTGGTGGTTGTTGGATAGAAAGGATGTCTTTCTTTCTTGCTCTTTGATTCAGTTTACTTATGACGAGAAAAAGAAATTTCTAGATATTGCAATAAATGGCAAAATATGCTTTCCCATAAAATAAACTATCAATTCCCATTATTTTCATATAAATCCAAAGAAGAATCTGTAATCTAATTGATCCTGACCAGGTGTTTCAACTTCAGTCACTTACTCACTGACTTGATGTAGCTTCCATCTGTCTTTTCTGCAAATACTTTCATGGCAACTGCTCTGATAAGCTTTTGTCTCTGGTGCCCCAAATACATGAATTTGGGCATGCTACTAGATTGGCACCTAGGTCCCACCCTTTTACTGCTGAAATAGTGTTTCAACTTCGATGATCTTCAAAAATTTGAATGCAATATCAATCATTATTGACTGTTCTAAATTCTTGTTCTTTCTTTAATAGTGTTTTTTTTCTTTCCATATTTTGTAACAGTCAGTAACCCATTGTGTCTTAGTGGCTTTGTTATCTTACTTGGGGTAAAATTATTTTTAAAAAAATTTAAAAAAAAAAAAAAAAAAGACCCAAATAATTTTCTTTTAATGAAGTATAAATTGATAAAATAAAAAATTAAAAATGATATTGTCCAAGGGACATAATTCTAGGTTTATTTATAAGAGCTTAATAAGTAAGTGGAGGCGTGGTGGCATAATGGATAGTGGCATTCCATTCACTTACATACTAACACCCTTGGGAAAGGTAGGAATTCATCTCTTCCCTCTCCCAGCTATGGGTCAAAAGCAGGACAGACCAGGTCCTATAGCCTTGAGTAAGCAACCAGTCTAGGAAAATGACAACTCTGTATTCAAAACCCAAGGGTATACGGATAGAGGGCAAACCACACCATATTCTGTGGTCATTGGCTATTGGTCAAGAGCTTGGAGAGGAGATGATACTGCCACAGTATCTGAATGCCTATCACAAGGAAAAAGAATCAAAATTTGTTATTTTTGACCACAGGTCTCCCACGCCACAATGATTGAAGCAGGCATGGGATTGATGATAATGATGATGAATAAGCAAGAAAAAAAATCCTTGAAATTGAATGAGAATTAGCATTTACAAATAATTATAAATTCTACTTAAATAGAAAATATTGCCATATCTGGTCTGGAACTCCTGCTCTTCATTTTGAGGTTCTTGACAAGATCTAAGGAAGGAACTGTAATGTAATCAATCCTGCATCTCAGCTTCAGTGACTTTCTCTCCAATGTGGTGTGACTTTGTTCTGTCTTTTCTACAAATATTTTCACAATAACTGATCTGACAAGCTTTAAGCCCTGGTGCACTGACTGCATGAATTTAGGTGTGCTACTAGATTGGCATCTAAGTCCCACCCATTTACTGCTGAAATAGTTAAATGCAAACATTACTTCTACTCCTTCTCTTTACTTGCTTCCCTGACAACAACAATCTTCAAAAACTTAAAATTTAAAGTACACTGGAGTTTTAGTTTTTATCTATCTGGTTTGAAAATTATTTTTGTGACTAATGTGTAAAACAAATACATAAAAGTGCATTTGGAAATTGTTACTGAAATTAATGCCAACTCCTTCAGATGTACAGCTAAAAGCTTTGGTGCTTGGCAAATTGGATATATTTTTCATGTGACAAATATAGAATTTAAAAAAAAAAAAAAATATACCTTTCATTTTCATATATTCTTTTATTAAAATTCCTTATGTTTCATCTATGTATTTTTGAGACATATTTTACAATCTATTTTGTAAATTCCTGGTTCAGATTTAATGTTATTTTGAAGCAGAAATTTATTTTAAATAGACTGCAAAAAATAAGTAAAATATCTAGGATTTTGAAAGATTACAGGAACATAGAAGGGATTTTTATAATTCACTCAATACATTTATTGTTTGCCATAATATGTCTAACCATAATTTCAACTTAAAGAATACAGTTTAATAATTTAAGGCGAAAATGAATTGAAACAATCTTTTTTTTTTTGTTAAGGGGAGAATATTGGGTTTTACCAATGGGAAGTTGATTGTTCATGTGATGGTTTTGTTTTTGTTTCTTTTTCTAAGAACAAACAACAATTATTCCTACAACAATTTTCCCTACTTGAATCAAAATTACTTTTTTTTTTAAAGGAAAAAAAGAAAAGAAAAAAATGTGTAGGTTTTAAATAAACAATTTGTCATATCAAGAGGACAGCATGTGACATGCATTCAAAAAGTATTAAAGAATATAAACGTTTTTTTTTTTCTCTTTATTCAGGAGGAACTTATTTTTCTCAGTGTTAATTTAGAGTTTATAATTGAGTCATGAACAAAAAGATTTAAAATTCAATGAAATATCAATAAAATAATCTAATTTATAAATTATGTTTAGATTATCAGAAACTTTCTAACCCTAATAAGTTTTAAATATTTATTATATTTTCTGCCACACGAGGTATTTTTCCAACTGCCACACAAAAACTTTGGTTTGGGTAAACCTTATCAAAGTTTGCACTAATGAAAAGGTTTAAATGCTACAAAATTGATTAAAGTGAAATGTTCTTTAACATTTATAAATTTATACTTAACAATATAATATTTAAGATAATTAATTTTCCAATTTTGATAATATCTCTAAGAGAAGTGATGAAGTTTCCAAAATTAAAACCAAACAGTCAAACATTTTCCCAGAGCTGTTTGATCATCGGGATACTATGCCATTAAATTTCCCTTCATGACAGTAATGCGAGTTACTTTGTGCCAACCTCATCTCCAAATAATGTGACAGGTTGTACTGCATTATATTAACAATAAGGAACAATCTCTGACTCAAACTATTATGACACACCTCAAAGGGACGGCTTTTATAAAGTATTCCAATTGTCCTGCTATTGAATCCATGGATGTGGGGAAAATGAAATCATCTTTTTTTATGTGCCATGTCCCTTAAAGATGTAGGTGATCATGGCTCTCCACAATTTCCTGTTCTTTATAGCACTTAACAAAATTGTTTTTTTGTTATCTCTCCTAAATCTAGTTCAGACATCTATTTACTCAAGCTTGTTAGGTGAGTTATGTGCCTTCAATCTATTCTTTGAATATAAAATTTCCATGCCCTCTTTCCCCATTATGTGCTGTAGAAATTTCGACTATCTCTTCCAGATTTTAAGTATAAGTGTCCTTTTCGTTTCCATTTTCTCTAAAACTTTGTCATTGCTCACATGTTTGGTCCATGGTATTCTCTGCATCCTTCTGCAGAACCATGTTCCTGTTGCTTCAAGTCTTCATCTGTGAGGAGATTATCCAGTATTCACTGCTATATAGGAGGACCGATATCATGTAACAGTTCAGTACTCTTCTTTCTTTCTAGCAAAATTTTTGTTTCATAATAATTTGCTTAGTTTTTGGAAAGCATCTTCTACTATCCCAATACATCTTCAGATTTCGGTGTTGCAATTTCCATCTTCTGTTAAGACTCTTCCCAAATATTAAAATTGATATACTTGTTTGATTTTGGTATCTCCAAGTTCTAATTTGCATGTTGGGCTTTCCCAAAAGCATTAGATTAAATGCAAAACTGAACCAGCAGGAAACTGAACTCACTTCATCAATATCATTCTCACTCAGTGTTAGGCCACCTGCACTTTCTATATTGACTAACTGGAGTAGCTATCTTGGTTAGGAGTCAAAAAGTTTTGAGATTTCACCCCAAATATTCTCACAACAAACCAACCAAGCAGAAAAAAAAATAACTGATTTCAAACAAGAGCAAGCTAAGTGATTGTGAAATCTGCGAACTGAAAACACATCATTGAAAGTCATTACTTTTTAAATATTTCAAATTAGTAACAGTAACAGATTATTACTTTATATTCAGTAGAAACAGTTGTTTGCCAAGTGAATAAAATAGGCAAGTCAAAAATAAGTATAAATCTGATTCAACACTAAGTACACTGATGTATGGAAACAAGTCAGCAAATTGAGAAAAAAAAAAAAAAAAAAAGTGATAAGCAGCAACTGAACATTTGTTGTTTATCAATTGTCAAAATTAATCAGACAAAAAAAGTAGATTAACCACAATCAAGGCTGTTAATCAAGATTATTATGCTAAACATCAAGTAATTAAAAATTATCAGCCATTACATTAGAAAGAGAATACAAAATATAAATCACAATAAAATGCTTCTACTGCTTTTTATACTCACAGAAATATATACACAAATATATTTAACTAAGCATGTAAAAAATGTCATTATCTGTTTCTGTTATATATATATATATATAAAATACCAAAACCCTAAGTGATAGGGATTATTCCAAGGAGGTTTTTTAAATATAAAAAGTCAAATCCATGAAGAGAGCTCAATGTGTGTGTGTGTGTATATATATATATATATATATATATATATATATATATATATATATATATATATATATATGTAAGAAAAGAGATAATATATACAGTACAGAGTGTGGTGGTTAAATTGTTGCCATTTCGATTTTTTTTTATTTTATTTTATGCATGTGCATTGTTTGTTTTTGATTCTGTTGACTGCACAGTTGGCCACCGGCCATGAGAAAAAGTACACCATGACACAATTCACTCTCCCGGAAATTTGAAAACAGCATACTGCACTACTTGCATTCATGCTGGAATCTCCAATACAAACATTTCAGTGTTTGGGTATAAATCAGAGCATGGTGCAGTGAATTTAGAAAAAGTTGGAGGAGCTTAATGGTGATTATGAAGGTGTTTGGAGAGATCATTCATCTTCCCACAGGGCCTCAGAATCAATACAGAGGCCTACATCAAGTGTCTTGTTGAGGTAGGGCTGTCCTGGGTCAAGAGGGTGGCTGCTGGAAGAACCTATATCTGGCAACAGGACTGTACCATCCTACACAAGCAGAAGAACCCAGTCCAATCATGGCTGTTAGAAAACTGGCCACCTAACTCCCCAGACTGCAACCCCCTTGATTATTATGTGTGGGGTGCAGTTGAACAAGAGACCAACAAAACTCTTTGTAACACCAAAGCTGAACTGAAGGCAAGGATTATGGCAGCATCAACAAGCAGACTGTACAAAAGAGTTGCAGGAGATTCCAAAGTCATCTGGAGGCCATGGCAATTTTATTGAATAAATTTATGTTTCGTATTTCAAGATTTTTTTTTCTGCAATTTTGATAAATATATCTGTTAAAATGATATGTCAGTGTTATTTTCATTTTTCTGTAATTTAGATGAAAATTTATCTATCACATCTGTACTATATATATATATATATATATATATATATATATATATGCAGTCTCCAGTCGTCTTCAATGTGTGGGTATCCCAATTGCCAGACTACCCAGAAAAGAAATAAATACTGTGAACTAGTGCACATAGTGTGCCACAAGTTCTCAAATAGATCCTTTTCAGATTTTGAATTCAGAGTTTCCATCCTTCTTGGGTGGTTACCAACCAAGGTTAAAGAGTCCCATCTGTCCTACTATTTAACCCATAGCTAGAGTGAGACAAGATGAATTCATACTTTTCCTAAGTGTAGTTATTTTTTTTGCCCCCCCCCCCTTTTAGAGAGGTCAATAATGATGTATTTTTAATCCTGTAAGGAAGGCAAACAGGAAAGGATTATCCACCCTTTAAAGATTAAGGAATTTAGCATCCAGTTTAAACCAGCTAGTTACCTTTAAGTCCCATTAGTGTGCCCGGGTACACTGGTTGAGAAATGGTGGTCTACATACACAAGATGTCAAAAATTTAAACTTAATGCAGAGTGTCCCTGTATGTTCCCACCTCACTAAAACAGGCTCTATTGATAAAACCATCATAAAAAAAAAAAAAAAAAAAAAAAAAAAAATTTCCCTCTAGGGAATCAAGAATGTTTTATTTTTAAGTGAAATATGTAGATTTTTATATATGTATCTAAATTGATGGGAACGCCTTTTTATTTTCCAACCAGAGTCAGCATGTTGTGGTTGTGCTTATAGTTGATATTATTGAGTGTTAGCTTTTTCTTTTTATTATTAATACTATTATTTCTGCCTCTAGCCCCACAGTTTTTTTTTGTTTTTTTTTTTACACACACACACACACACACACGGGTGAGGCTATTATGATCATATTTCTAGAAGTATGTTGTGGATGGTGCTTGGTAGGCTTCCTTGTGTTTAAAAAAACATTCTTTATAATGGTTAATAGAATAGCCAAAAGCACTTTGATACATAGAACATTTAGACAGTTTTTACACACTTTATGTCCAGAAAATAAAACACATATGAATGCAAGAAAAATTTAATAAAAAGCTTCATTGCAGTAACTTGTCAGTTGTCTTTACTGAAACTGTGTGTGTGTGTGTGTGTATATATATATATATATATATATATATATATATATATATATATATATATATATATATATTATTAGAAAATGAACTTCCTATATTAAACTAGAAATATATAAGATTAAAAATATTAAAATAGAGGAATTATCTATATAAAACTGGTTTATAGAGCAACATGCCTTTTTATCAAAGTTTGAAAACACTTTTCTTTCTCCAAGATTTGTAATAAATCTAACCAGTACATCAACAGGGAGCTAAACAGAAACCTTTCAGCCACCAGATTGCACTCAAACACAAAACCATTTCTTATAGTAATTCTTCACTCTTTCTCAATAGTGACCCACAACAGGATCATATGTCAGTTAAATTACAGACAAACACAGCAGCAGCAGCAACTATTTGTACACAATCATAGTGACATTTATGAAGCAGTTACAAGTGGACAGCCTTAAATTTCTTGTATTTTCCTATACAACTCAAGTAGCAGAAATGAGTTAGCATTCTATTGTTATTCTATTAGACACTGATCACGTGTAGCAGATTTAACTGAAGATTAACCATAAAATGTCTGAAGCAAGTTGTAATTAAAATGTCAGCTGAGATCAGAAATACATCACCATGTCTAATAAAACAGGTTAGTCATAAAACTGGAATGATTATCTTTATGCTGACATCAGCTGACTATTTTTATACAAGTAGACTGGTTATTTCTTTTGTCCTTTATCTAAAGGACACAACCATTCCAAATCTCTCTTTTTTTTTAAAATAATTTCACCTCAAGCAAGGCAATAAAGCCATGGAGTGTTAGAGAATATAAGAGAAAAAAAAAACACTATCAAGAAGAAGGAACAATAAAAGAGGAGGAACTAACAAGACAGAAGATAACGATTGATGTTGCATCTAAATTTTTGAAGAACAAAGTTGATTGGGAAAGCAAATAACTGGAAGAAAGTTTCACAAGCAAAAAGTGTGAGAGAAGAAACTGTTAGCATAGAACTTACAGTTACATCTAGCCATTTCAACTGTAAAATGATGAGACCATGCCACTAATCTAGTACTATGCTTAAATTCATAAAGTCTAAAAACAATAAAGGAAAGTTCATTATAACAATTACCATGAAAGTATTTATATAAAAGGCAGAGGGAAGCTACACACACAGACACAGATATATGAGAGAGGCATGTGGCTGAGTGGTTAGAATGTTTGTTTTCTGACCAGGAGACCTGGGTTCAAATCTCACCATGGCCGATTTGTCAGGAAGTAGAATTTCTGATGTTATCGAACTGGAGGGAGGGGGGGCGATCACAGCATGCCACACCTTTGGAAAGTGCCTTAAAACCCAAGTTTGACCCAGGCCTTGTGAGTGAAATTGTATAGATGGAACCCTTAGGGACCATCGATAGCTGTGCTAGCATGAAGTCACAAGTCATCATGACTGAAGGTTTGAGTGTACTGGCCTTGTTCAGATTGTTGATCATGCTAGATAACATGCTCTCTCCCAAAAACTGTAACTAAGGTCTGCTCAGCATAGTTGCAGTATAAACTATATATTGGCTCTGTGGGTGTTGAACAAACAAATGTACCTGAGCAAGCGTCTGCAATAGGGATTGGCTAGCCGCCCTAATAGGAAGGTATCCTTGAATACGAGTGTCCAGCTATTACATTACATTACATTACATACATTACATACATAAATAAAAATGAGTTTCAGGTCACTGGTAAAACCTTTTTATGAGTCTATTAAAAAGGTTTTTATTTTCAAAGATGTATCCAATATAAAGGGTTGACCAAAATAAATTAATATCAAGTTTTTTTGTTTTTTTTTTAACTGATGTTTTACATTCTCAGATAACTCTTTTTCAAACTGACCCCACATGGTTTCACTTCTGTAATGTAACAGAGTCAATGTTATCAGTATCCACACGATTTTAAATATCAAAGTTTGAGATTTTATACAAAATAAATATAAACTGATCAGTATCTGCAGACATTAGGGAATGCATAAATTCTTTTTTTTTCTTTAAATACAATGAGAATATATAGACTGGTATATGGAATCATGATACCAAAGATGTGTTACAACACTCATACAAAAGAGCGAGCCAGAGTTTATGAATGCTCAAATAGCCAGAATGAGAGTTTAGGCTGGCAACCTATTTCACCTTTATTCTGAACTACTCATACGAATTTACAATACCAAATTTTGTTGTAATGTTCTCCATTAATATCATAACTGATAAACACTAAAAAGGTAATGTCTAACCTTTGTACCCACAAAAATAAAACAGTGTGTCAAAAGAATTGTTATTTCCTTGACACTGTTATTACGGTATACATTTTTTACTCCCTCAACAATATTTAGTTTTCAAAAGCAATGATTAAAATTTTAATAAAACCCAAACATATGAAAGTAGGTTTATTTTTCTTTATTCTTGAGAATTGACAAGAAAGATACTGAATACTATTTAGAGATTGAATAAAAAAAAAAATTTTATAGCCATTTATAATAAGGTAAATAATAAGGTAAATAATAAGGTAAATAATAAATATTTCATTGTAATTAATTTACATATTTTTTTTTAATTTTGTAATTTTTTGTTATGAATTATTTCAATAAAGTTTTCAAATTTATTATTTTATAAAATAATAAATAATAAATCTTTATAAAAAGCTAAATAATAAATATCACATTGTACTTGGCTCACATGTTTTAATAATCTTGTAAATAAACCTTGCAAAGGGAGTCTAAAGTGTATACAATATTAGTAGTGCCAAAGGAATAACCATACTGCTAACACACCGTTTTTTGCTGGCATGAAAGTTAATATTTGACTTGGTTCGTTTTTCACAGTTTATCAACCCTTTGTAGGTTATTTAAATCCAGAAAATACTTTTAGATTTTAAGAATTTTTTTTTAGATAATAGTTTAGTGATACAAGCCTTATTAAACTAACCCATAGCTGGGGGAGAAGAGGTGGATTCATACCTTTCCCAAGGGTAATTGCTTGTAAGTGAATATAATGAATTGAACTAGAAGTCAGCTCTTTGATTAACAATTCTGAGCCATTATACATTATACCATCCACACATGCAAGCTTACAGAACCTGATATTTCCAAACAGTCACCCACCTAGGTACTGACCAGGTTCGATGTCGCTTAACTTCGGTCATCATATGGGAACTGGTGTTTCAACGTGGTATGGTCATAAGCCATTACCAACCAAAATGATACAAAACTACTTGGCAGGTAAACTAATATCTTACCAGTTGAAAAATGAAATGCATTTGTAAGTGCTTAAATAGTTAAAAGCTAACTGCTAAAAAACAGAAAAAGGCAGTGGTAAACTGATTTCAAAGCCAATAATCAAGAAAAAAAAAAAAAAAAAAAAAAAAAAACACTAGGAAAAGATTAAAGGAAGTTTTTATGATAATATTAAAGACAACAGATTATGACAGTGTTTCTCCATCTTTTTAAACAACGGCACACCTAAGAGCAAATGAAAATAAAATAGCACATTTTGCAATTTTTTTTTAAAGGTTATATATTTAAATATTATGAAATAGAACCATAGATTTTTTTTTTTTAATTACACATAGAAATATGAACTTACTTCATTTCAATGTTTCTATTCAATTATTTGTACAGCTTATTTAGTAAAATACTATCAATGTAGCATTGATACTTCCCCAACCACACACACACACGTGTGTGTGTGTGTGTGTGTGTGTGTGTTGTGAAAATATTTCACAGCACACTAGTGTGCCATGGCACAACAGTTGAGAGTCACTGCCTTATGATGATGGGTACCAGTTCATATGCAATTGCGAGCACATTGGTCTCCCTCGCCAGTCAAAGAGTTAATGTCAGCTTGATAAAAAAAAAAAATATAGTAAGCTAATATCAATGGAGTGCACAGATGTCTCCACAATTAAAATATCTGTACAAAATAATATACATACTAAAAATCAATGATCTGTAGTTGATCATAGAAAGTCATGTTTGCAAATTCACTATGTGAATACTGATGATTGGATAGAGAAGTAGACAGTCTGAGGTTACATTCCAAGTATTTGATTATTTATGTCCATTATTACAAATCTAGCCATATCAAAATCTATGAGGACTATAAAACAGAAATTTTGACACTAGTAACTTAAAATCTGCTAACACACCCGCATTAATAAACACCTTAAAAAGTGTGACAACGTACTCCACACGCTACTCACTGCCCAACTGTGATGACATCCAAGGTCGGTTGTATGCATATATACACTTGGCTATCTATATTCACAAGTTTGTGTCCTTCATCATGATCGAATTGAAGACACTGGTTGGGAAACAGCAACAATATGGTTTCTCACTAAACCACCAATGTTTTCCTTCATTTTTGACAAGCTGGACTGCTATCTTACTAACTTCCAGCCACAGCAAGAGGACCTTTACATTCAGTGACCACGTAGGCGACTGCTGATTCCTATTTGATCATTGGTCCCTTACTCTCTGCCTGCTGGTACCTTTCTTACTTGCTGCTGGTCACTGCTTATTCATTATATGACCACCAGCTGGGGTCCCACTACCACTCTCCGTCCACTTGTGTTCCAGAAAAGGAGACCACCCAAAAGCTGGATAGGTGGTCAAATTTTCAAAGGATTCTACTTTTATGATTATCTAAAATCATTAACAAAATTTTATGTTTGCCAATTCAAAAAAAACAGGAAACAGGAATCCTGAAAATTCTGGCAATTAAAGTGACTTAAAAAGAAATCTATCTATTTACTTCCTAATGAGGTGTGAGAAATTATATTGTTACAACAGCAATAACAGCTAAAATGGGTTGCACATATAACTCGAAGAGAAAATAATGACATAATTAAGACATCTCATACTACTTCAAATAAAAAGTTAGGAAAGAAACCCCCATCAATACTGAAAAGATCAGTACAACTACTGGACTTGAGAAACAAATTTTTCTGAAAATTTTTTTAAGATTTTTTATAAATTTCAACCAACAGTAGCACTGGTGGCTTGGTCAATGATTGCCAAATGTTTCCTTGTAAAGGAACGGCTAATATTACCATAACAGCTGACAACACAGTCTGATATCAGATAGAAACAGCTGATTAATGCCAATATTCTAAACAACAGGTTTATTGAAACTAACACACAGTATATAAGAGAATAATGTCACTCCTACATAAAATTAACAGAATTTATCTCATTAAATGGCAACTATATTATTCAAAAGTTGTTACAAAAACATCATTCTTTTGTTTCATTTTACAAAGCCATGAAGTGGATAAAGGTGTATAAATTGTTTTGTGCACCAGGTACAATAATTAATTATATTCTTTTTTAATCATTTAGACAATCTTCCTTAAAGGATGAGAAGGAAAAAAAAAAACGTCGGAGTTAAGGTTTTTTTTTTTTTTTGTAAATTCAATATGATCTCTTCTCTAAAATGGGAGGACTCATTTTTTTATAATTTATATATCTCAACTTCTAACATTTGTTAATGCTGGAAGTTAAGACATCACATAAAACACAACCCTAACACCCCCTTCTCCAAATGTATAGTCAACCTTTGATTGGATTTTCTTGGTGCTATTATTGCATGTCAAAGTACTTAGTATTTCCTATAATAGTTGTTATATAAATGGGATACACTGTAAAGTGAAGACAAGATACACTTCAGGTACAATTCATGTAGGTTATATACTATGATTCAGCTATGCTATTGCCACCCTTTGGATGCCCACTTTTTTCTCACTGCCCCTCCTGAATCTTTTCAGCAACAGTTTGTATTTTGGTACAACTGATTAATAGACATCTACTTGTTGATATCCAATTGTAGTACAGTTTTGAGTCTTCGATCAAGTGCTGAGCTTCAGAAGTGAAAATTCTACACATGATCTTTATACATCTTCTTGAGGTCATTCTGTATGCACACCTTCAATTGCTTTATTAAATTTGAATCTAAATCATGACGCTTCATTTTCCACAATATCCTGTCATTTAATTAGACGATTAAAGAGGTTGTTGGATGTTTTTCTGACCATAAAATAGCAGTTTCTGTTTTCACCATCTCTTTTGATAATGTACTAACATACTTTTCATTAATATCAGATTTTTTTGCAGTTATGGATGCTGGTAGTTGTTCTAAATAACTGATTGGCATATATGAACTAGTGCAGCATGTAGACATGGCTTGGATCAGTTTATGTTGCATTAACAAGTACTGCTTACTTTTTAAGTAAAGATGTTGCAGTTCTACTTTGATAGAAGTATCACTCACTCTACAGAAGTGTCATTTATTAGTCAGTCGAGTTAGCTCTGACATTCAGGAGTCTAACAAATCAGCCATCACAGTCGGAAGGTCATTTAGGGTAGCATTGTGTGTCATAACATAGTTGGTCAATGTAGGTGATTACTGGGTGACCAGCCTGTCTTGCACCATCTACTGTTGTGGACACCTTGCCATAGTCAATGTTCACTAGAAGAGCACAATGTGAGGCAAGATTAATTGTATGGATAAAATATCTGATGTAGTTAAGACAGTTCAGTAGATTTTGCTAAAACATCTATGTTGCTAGCATTGTCAATAATCACAGGCAACATACCATGTAAACATGATTGTCAGTTGCTTTTAGAACCTCAGCTATATTTCATAATTCAGGCTGTTCAGCTTTTGAACAGTTGACTGAGAAGTGTGTGGTTGTGTGTTGTAGTACGCCAAAATTGGGCCATCAATATTCACAAGTCTAGGATGTTTCTTTTGCAATTTTTCATGCATACACTCAATTTATCTATAATACAATGTTGCTGTTGTTGTTTTCCCTTGAAACAAAAATGAATAATGAATAACCCCTTTGAAAGATCACCATACAGTAACCATTAACTTTGTAGGGTGCAGCGGAGATTTTGGGTGTTGTTTTGGTGATTCATGCATCTAACCATTGGCCTACTCTCTTACTGTTGTCAAAGAGTATTTCTCATTGCATGTAATGATTCAATGTAAAAATGGTTCTTTTTCCCCAGTTTGTACTCATAAAGTAAGATTACTCAACATTGTTTCATTGTAATCATTTTCATTGGACTTATGAGTAACAATAAATTGAAAGAAAAATTACCTGGAAAGAAAAAGAGTCAGGATTAATCTAACATTAAGATTTTTTTTATATACTAAAGAGGTTACTTTGTTAGACGACCAGATTAACAACTAAACAAAAAATGCCTCATTTCATGTGTAACAACCTAATATTCATAATTTTATAAATCTCACATTTGTGCATGTAAAATATTGTAATTTTAAAAATGTCTATTTATTTTATATTTACTAATTATTAACTAATTTTGGTGATTAGCTACAAATTTCACAGATTAAATTGAAAATTCATTTTTAAATTATTTGTAATTAGACTCAATATATTTTATATAAGATAAAATAAAAGGATATATTTTTCAGTACTATTGTAGGTTTGCAAAAAATTAATTTCTAAAATTAAACTTTTATGTTAAATGAATTTTTCTTGGAAGGTATTTTTTTACTTTTAGCATTGGAAATTTTTTTTTTTTTTACTTTCCTACCAAATTTATTTTTTACAAAATAATTAATTTTTGGTAATTAGTAAATATTACTTTTTTTAACTTTGTAAGTAGGTTTTATTTTATGGTAATTTTAACATTTAAGCATATTTTTAAATTTTAATTAACAGTACATATTAATACCTAATTCAGCAATAACAATTTGAGAGCAAACGTTAACATTCAAAAAAAGAATGTAACTTTAAAATTTTCAGTTCATTTATTTTTACATAAATTTTAGATTGTTGCACTTTTTCTTTATAAAGCAAAAACCTAAACTCATAAAATTTAAGATATTTTTTTTATAAGAAATTTTGTTTTTTTATTTCTGCTTTTCCTAATATCATGGGTGTCTGCATTTTTAGTGTTTTCCATGCTTGGGAGACTACTTTAGGTTTTTAAATTTACATGTACTTATGATGAATATTTTTAAAAAAATACTGTTCAATAGATGATCAACTAAACATCCTGAGAGATTGTTTACTTGTAAGTGAAAGAAGCAGGCAGGCCAAAGAAGACCCCAAATTCCTTGCAATGTACAAAATGGTGGCTGATGTAGTTAAAAATACTATGTGATGAAAAAAAAAAAATATGTAGAAATCAGTGTTGGTAATGGTGGGGCTTAATGGGTTGATATTAACACCCAGTAATCTGAGTGCAGTTCTGGTGAAGTCTCATCTATTTTAGTTAGCCCAATTTCTGTAACTTTTATGGTTTTAAGGACCACGAGGTAAATGAGGAAAGCACTTCTTAAATAGGCAAAGAGCTCACACGTTTAGAGGACGATTTAACAAAAATCTTTAAGGAGCACGTGTCTATTTTTCCACCTATTTCTTTTGTGATACAAGAATTGTACACTTTTACTTGCAGGTTTTTGCATGGCTCTGTAAACTATCTTAATACAAGGATCGAACAGTCAAGATTGATGAACAAGTTCAAAAAAAACAAAAAACAAACAACATTCAACACAGCAAAGAAAATTTTAGCAACTAAAGGAAAGATGATTTAAGAGTCTTTTTACATTCTTCCCATGATGTTTTTTTTTGTAGCTGATGAATTCAGTACCATTTAAATTACATTGCAGGAACTTGAAGATCTAGTGACTAACTCAGGTAAGATGAAGAAGAACCAGTGATCTTCAGATATGAAAGTCAATGAGTTGCTGTAAATTATGATTCCAGTTTTTACATTGGCCAAGTCATTGACATTATGTATTCAAATAATGCAAAAATCAAGTTTCTAGCTCCAACTAAGAGTAGAAATTATTATTTCCGATGGCCTTTGGTGGATGATATTAGACAGGTTGAGTCAACTTTTGTCTCAAGATGGGACTTAGTTTTAATGCCAGTTTCAAGTGAATGTTCCAGAAATATTGATTATAGAAGCCTATAAAGAAATTCAGACTGTAAATTAGGAGTGAAAGTGTAGTAGGACATACTACTGCTCAGGAAGTCTTTTTTATCAGTCAATAAATATAGTTTTACTTAATTTTTTTTTTTTTTTATATTTAAAAATTGAGTTTTAAGACTTTACAATAAGTATCTATTTGAAACATTGACCACAGATTCCTTTTGCATAATAAGTTTCAAAGTTTTGATGTTGTCAGTCATTTTTGGGCAAGTCAAAAATTGTATAAATTTACAAAATTTTTAAAAATTCAAATACATTTATGAGAAAAAGTTTTAATGTAGACAAAATAAATGTTTCATTGAATTCCTTGTCCACAAGCGAGTTATGTTTCAAAGTTTCAGGCTTGTACCCCCACCAGATAAAAGGTACATTTTTAACCCTTTTTTTGCTTTACTATCAAATTTTGCTTCTACCTGTACTTACATGGTGAAGTAAGAGTTGTTTTACTGATGTGCTCCTGTGAAAAAAATTTAGCTTAATCTCTAAGGTACTATGAAACATTAAATTGTTTCAGTGACTTAACTGTAGAATTGGAATTTATATGAATAGTGAAATTTGCCTTCATATGTTATTTTTGTACTTTTTAGGATGGAATGTAATTCCCCCCCACCCCTATACCCCTGTTTAGGCTAGTCTTATCTAATAATTATTAATTCCATTATTATTATTATCTTTCTTTTATTACTGACATTGCATTTATGATTTTTCACTTGTTTGAAGCCTGCCTTTTCACATATACACTGTTAAAATGAGCTCCTGGCCTAATCACACTCAAGACAGAAAATCCGATTTTGAATGGTCATAACTCAGTTGCTAATTGAGCTAGCAAGATAAATTTGGTACCATTTTTTATGCTTTTAGGTATATTGAAAATAGTTTGGGATACCTAGTTCTAATGAAACCTCAGCAACCAATAACAAATTACATTACAATATAGGAGGGGAGAGGGGATAGACTTTATCACATGAGACTATGCCCATAGAAATTCACAAAACTTACAAAATTAAAATTATAATTTTATTGTAACTATTTCTGTTATTGACAAGAAAGATTGGAGAAAATTTTGCCTTAATATTCTTTTATTTTTGTGTGGGTTGTAAACTATATTAATGCTAATTAAACAGTTTGAAAACTTGCATGATGTCTAACTCATCCAGAAATGTCTAAACTGTCAGCAATATACAACAGGTGTTTTTCTCTGATCAATGATTAAAATGGCTTCAAATGAATGAAGTTTAGAGAGGACCATTCTTTATCAGATCTTGTGAATATGCACTACAGAATCACTAAGACTGGGTTTGCTAGTTTAGTGTGACAACTAGTACAGGAGAAGGAAACTTTGAATTCCAAACTATAGAGAAAACAAAGAGAAAGCACTACACTGCTTTTCAAGAAATTCAGGAATGCAGTTTTACACTGCAAAATATACCTAAGAGCTGGTTGACATTCAGTGCATCCATTCAAGGGGAAGCACAAAGCAGCCTCCTGACATGCTCAGGCAACCCTTCTATGAATGCACACATAAATGCAAAGAGGTACAACAATTTAAATATCTGGGCAGTGTTTTAAAAAAATGAATGGAAAATGCCACACTGAAAACCAAAGGGACATTGGGATAGTGAAAAATGCCTTCCAAAAGTTAAGCAAAGTATTAAAAAACAGGAACATTTTGTTAGAAATAAAGAAAAGAGTACTGAACTGTTATGCAATATTAGTTCTTCTATATGGCAGTGAATGCTGGACAATCTCCTCACAGATATAGAAGACACTTTAAGCAACAGAAATGTGGTTCTACCATGGACCAAATATGTGAGCAATAATAAAGTTCTAAAGAAAATGGAAATAAAAAGGAAACTTATACTTAACATCATAAAGAGTTGAGATTTCTAGGGAACATAATGGGGAAAGAGGATCTGGAAAATTGATACTCACAGAACAGAGTGAAGGCAAGAAGGACAAAGAAAACAATACATAACCTGTCTGGCAAGTTTGAGTGGATGGATTGATGAGCAGGGCTTGTGTGATATAGCAAAAAGACAAAATTTATTAAGCGCTACAAAGGATAGGAAATTGTGGAGAGGTATGATTGCCAATGACATGAGGTGACACAGCACATAGAAGAAACAAAGAAATTTGTATGGGTCATGATTGCCTAAATCCTGAAGTGACAAGTCATTTTTTTTTTTTTTTAGAAACTAAGGTATAAATTGACATTGTTGTCATGGGTGTCCCAATTTCACTTCCTAGTGTGTGTGTGTGTGTGTGTGTAACATGTGTATATTATACGTGTGTGTGTGTAAAAATATATATATTATACGTATATACACACACACAATGTTGGGAATCCTGATGAGTGATTAAAAAAAATTATGAAACTCCGAGATGAACTTCAATAAGTACTATTAACAGAAAAAAAAAAAAACCTGATGTTTGGGTATTCATTCATATTTTGTGTGTGCACATATTATATATATATATATATATATATATATATATATATATATATATATTTGGCAGCAATCCTTCTTTCATATATTCTTCATTGAACATACGACAAACAAGGAAAATTTGATTATGGGTGTGTGTGTGTGTGTGTGTGTGTGTGTGTGTATAACATACATATACACACACACACACACACACTCACTTGTGAAAAACTCTTCTTGGCCCAACTCACTTCCAAATATCTGACCAAATTCCCAAACATCAGAATGCCCGTTTTTTTTTTGTTTTTTTTAATACGTTTTTTATTGTTTACCACCCCTCATTTTTTTTCTTTTATGTACCGTATACCTTCATAGCGATTATGACTCTCCACATCTTCCTATACTTTATAGCTCCAAGCAATGCCTGTCCTTTTGCTATCCCTCCCAGGCCCAGTTCTATCATTTTTTTTCTTTACACAGTGAAGTTCACCCCTACACATCCATTTTTTTTTTTTTTAATACACAAGCTCTCCCTCTCGCTTTCAATATGTCCTGTAAGTATCAAAGAGATACAGAATAAAAACTTGTTAAATCTCATCTCTATATTCCATTTTTTTACGGTAAGGTTCACCCTTACAAGGACCGGGAGCCACTCGAGGTAGAGGTTTTACGTTTCTGTGGGATTTTGATATTTTTTAGTCAAAAGTTCATAGAAAGCAAGAAAAAATTACTTGATTCCCCCACCCCCTTACACATAATTCCTTCAATATAGAAAAAGAATATAATTCTTCATATACCATTTTTGCTTTCAAAACTTCAAGCTATTTTTCATTTTATCTTTCTCTCTTAAATAAACAAAAACACTAAATCTGGGCCCGGAATATGAGGCCAGTTCAAACTAATTAAGGCTAAAAAGGGAATGTAATGACAATAAAATCAAAGTTTGGTACGGAGAAATAAATCGTTTGAAACGTTAAACTTAACCAAATTTCATTCCTTTTTCGCTCGCAGCTTTTCTATGCATTTTTAACTTTAAAGTGAAAGTAATTCATTTCTTTTTCTTATAACGTAAAAATAATTTATTTTTTCCCCATTTCATTTACTTATGTTATTTTTCCTAAATCTAAAACTTTTTGTCGTCATGGGATTTAAACAGAAATTAAATAAATTATTACAAACATTTTCTAAAGAGAATCACTTAAATTTTTTTTACGTTTTAATTTTTTGACAGAGTTCGAGCTTAAATGAAATTATAGATGAAAAAAATAGCAATGTTAGAAGTAATTACAATTATTAACAAGGAAATAAAACGATTGACAATATCAAATATAAGCACGCTAAATAAATAATTCAAAGAATGAAGAAATTTATCAACCAAAACAAACTACTATTTTAAAGTCAGTGACTTACATTTTTTTTTTTAGATGCATCAGCATTTACGCAACAAATACGCCTAAATACACAGAACATTACAAAGAGAAATGGTAAATATGGAAAGAAATAATATATAAATAATCGGCATAAATGAACTCACCAGGAGAATAGCGACAAAAGGGAGCCATCCTTCGACTAAGGCAAGTGAAACAGACACCATAATTAACTTAATTCCAAAGAAGCAAACAACGAATTCGTAAATGCGACTCAAGTCTCGTCGCAGTGAAATCTCGCCACGCCGAGAATTCAACGTTATCTCCGCTTCCCCCTTCCTTTCTCTTCATTCGTTGTTTCTTTCTACAGTCTTTTTGCTTTTAATTTTTATAAAATAACGTCTGCTTTTTATTTGCGTTTTAAGATTACGCACTTGTTACAAATTAGAATTTGCAAAAATAAACGAAAATTTCAAATCACACAAAAAAAAGAAAACAACCACATTTGTATTTTAATATTTAATTATTTTCAATGTCATATCCCTTCAGTTCATAAACGGTCATGGCTCTCCATAACTTCCTTTTTTAGGTACTTTCAACTATTCGCTCTAAAAATGAGCATTGCATAGCATACATGATGAAAAAATACCCCAAACTTAATAAAAACCAAGCTTTATCGTTAAAACCATTATGTTATTTGTAAGAATAAGTGGAAAGAGCAAAGGATTTATTATTATTATTATTATTAAATAAATAAAAATTATATTTTTTTAATCCTATTTAGAACGTTCAAAATTTTGGTTAAATTTTTTTCTCATGTCAGTAGCGGACCATAAATTAGTTTAAATTTTGTCGACTTTTCGCGGTGAAAAACATTGATTTGGAAACTTATGCAAAATCAAATAATTGACGGATTTTAATGAAACTTTGCAGTTCAGGACTCATACAAATGAATGGAATGATTTTAGAAACGTTTCTGTTTAAGAAAATCTACGTAAAAATATTTTTTTATATCTATTACCCACCCCACGTACTTAAGAAATATCAAAAAATTAAAATTTTTAGGGCTTAAAAATGTTTAGTAAGCAGAAATCCTTTGAAAATTTAAATCAATTTCTTTTTGTAAAACAGGACCCCTAGCTGCGGAAAATATGCTCTGAATCGTAAAATAAAAAATGTAGTAAAAGTAAAACTAAGACATTATTTAATGGATGTCCAGATAATTTAATTTAGAAAATACAAGAAGTGTCTGAGGTTTTCTTACCCCAAATTTTTGTTGAGTCTTAAAAGGTAAATGTTACTATTACAACTGGAAAAGGAAAAGGAGATTAAATTTTCGTTGATGCATGTGTTGATGACCTCTCCATGTGAACTGCTTGTCCAATAGTGAGAATGTCATGGTGTCTAGGGAAGAAAAGTGGGGGTCGATTGTCATTGGTTTGGAAAGAGTGAATTAATGATAATTATAATTGTTATAATTATTTTTTGGACAAAATAATTAATTTTTATTTATTTTTTTATGGACATGACAAGTATTCAGAAAAAGAAAGTGGATGTTCTCTCTTTTTTCATTCTTTTCAAGGAAAAATAAATTCTTTTATTTCGCACAAAAATAACTTATTGTAAAAGAAATTTCTATCTGTCTATATTTCTGAGATGAGGTATTATGTACACTATTTACATTATTCGGACTATTGTCCTTATCAAGGACATATGGCACAGTGGATAAAGGTGTTACTTAGATCCAGTGACAGGACCCAAAGAGTGTGAGTTTAATACCTAGTTAAGACAGTGGAGAACTTTCAGAGGGGAATTAGCAGGAGAGAACTGACATCCATTAGACATGCCACATGGAACTAGAACAGTCTACCCCAGTTAGCAAAATAAAGGGTTCAGTTCGATATTCCAACCACCTGATGAAGGCCGGAGCGTACAACGGCCGAAACGTGATAAACATGGCGACAAAGATGAGGACAATAGTCCGAATAATGTAAATAGTGAAAAAATTTATTATCTAGAAAGCCAAATTTCAGTTCTGCTTGATTTCTCCAAGGGGATGCCACCTTGTGAAATTTATTTCTGTGATCAATACCAATAGAACTGGAACAATACTAAAAGTTGGGGGAAGAAGACAATAATAATCTTCATTCTTCATTGTTCTGCCATTAACTTAATGAGTAATGTTCAATGACCCAAAGAGTCTTCCTTATTTCTTTCAACACAATACCACATTTATTATTTACAATTGGACTAATGGTCTAAATTTTGTCTATATTTCCAAGATGAGGTATTGTATTTATTTCAAACTGAACCTTTTATTCCATCCCGTTTAGATTGTTCAAATGTAGTGGGTTAGCCAATCTGTGTCAGTAACAAAATACAAATTAAACTGACCCTCTACTATTTTATTAAATCAAATGCAACAAAAAAAAAAAAATACAAGAACAACAAGAGAAATAATCAAATAAGCAGATATTTGTTTTAACAAAAAATATTTTCATATAACAACAAGTACACACGATATAATAATGTTGTTTAAAACATTTTAGAGTTCTTGGTTGTGTGATCAAGGTGTTATGCTATAGATCTGGTAAGGAATTAAACAGTTTATGTTGATGGTGAAATTGAATGAAATAGATTGCTTGACTTACTGTAGAGTTGTCTCCCTTCGACTGATATAGTTACGATTACCTTTATGTTGATAAGATATTGAGTGAGTTGGTTTCTCAATCTCGTATTGGTTGTATTCGTCACTAGATGAGTTGATGTTGAAAAGAAACTGAATTCCACAAGCCGAGTTGATGCTAATAAAAATTAACTTTTAGTGGGGAAGTTGGGTTTCATGGATTTGTGTAACGAGTTGATTATTTTAAGGACTCACTGACTAAGTCGTGTCAAAGTTTCATATTTATGAATTTTCTTGATCACATGGGAGGCTTGAGAGAATGTATACCAATTTTTGGCATGCTGAACTCTGAATGGTCAACCGTGCAGATGTAAGCAGAAACATGACATTATAATTTATGGACCAATCAGAAAGCATTGTTTCATAATGGAGCCTAATTTTAATGGGTTCAACACAAACTGAGAATACTTAGCTGTGATCCTCTTTTGACAGGTTTAAAAGAGAGAATGTTGAAATCTAATTCTACCCTATTTCCACCTGCCATGCCTCTTTCTGATGTCTCAGTTATCTCCCTTTAACTCTTTGGGTCAAGTCACTGGATCCAACCAATGCTTTTATCCACTGGGCCATGAAATAAAGGGTTTAGTTTGAAATTCCAATCACCTGAAGAAGGTTTGAATGGCCGAAACATCATGGATATGACAATAAATATGAGGACAACAGTCCAAACAATGTATATAATGTAAATATTTCTAAATTTTGTTGTTATGCTTACATGTTTTGGTGGTTGTCAATCCAGGTAACATTCAAGGAAAATCAAAGTGAATCTTTTACTTAGGTTAGTACATTCACTTACATGACTGGGCCTGTGTTATTCAGGTTTCTCTTTGGTTCATGTCTTTTTTCCATTTGCATCTTCTGTCAGAAACAGTCTAGTGCATCCACAGATGATAGCCACAATATTTTTTTCCTTCTGAAGCTTTATTTTTATGCGTCCAGGTCGAAATTTTCATGTCTTCTGACTTCTTCAAAATGTTCACTCATCCTTAAAAGTCCAAATACAAAGCAAAGGTATAAGAAAATTATCAACTCCCCATATAAGTTGTAACAGAGGAACAAATGACAAGACAACTGAACAGCTTAAAAAGCATTCTTTTATATTAGTAATGCATTATACAACGAAAATGAGAAGAGAGAATTGCTAATTACTCATTATTATCAGATACATGTACTCATCTTTCCCAGCAGGGTACTTATCAGCCAAAGAGAGATAACCTATATTTTTCATAAAAGCAAGCTATTATTATTTAACAGTATCAATTCAATCTTTCTTTATCAATTTCCCCAGTTTTTTTTAATAGTAGCAGTTTTTTGTTTAATAAATTTTCTTAATAAAAGTACTTAATTTAAATGTTTCATGACATCAAACATGTAAAAAAAAGTAAATCAAAGAAAGAATATAAAATAAATAAAGAATAAATGCAATAAAAAGTATAACTTTATTTTAATATTTAAAAATATTTTCCCTAAAATATCAAAAAAATATTCATTCTATCAAGTTGAAAATTAAAAATAAATTAAAAATATACTTCTATTTTATTAGTTATATAATATTAAAATGATTATTTTAAATAAAACATGAAACCAATTTTTGTATTTTGTCAGTTTTAATCTTTCGTAAAGAAAATTAAATTTGCAGGCCTTTTTTTTTTTTTTTTTTAAGCGGGTACTGTGGCAGTAACTGCAATTGTTTGATTTAGGAATTTGTTGACAAATGGAATATGAATATTCAAAATTTTGACAGGCTAGGAAAATTTGGTAACTATGAAATAAAAGTTGATTCGAAATTGATTTTAGGGTTGTTCTGGAGCAGGGATTTGGGAGCTAAGCCCCGTCCCCTGTATTTTTAAGTAACTGAGAAAATCGTGGGTTCCCGATAAAACCCCATTATTACAACAATACCAATATTTGAAGTTGGGGGTGAGGGCTCCTTTCTCAATTTTTTTTTTTTTTTAATGTAATTTTGTACTTTCGGGGTTGAGGCTACCCCACCACCACTTACGTTTAAATGTATTAACCAAAAAAAAATCATTTCCAGTCCAGATAAAACCCCACTGCAACTTGCAGAAGTGGGGTGGGGGTGAATTTTTTTTTTTTAATGTAAGTTGGGCCGTACTTTCGGGGTTGAGGCTACCCCACCACCACTTACGTTTAAAATGTATTAACCAAAAAAAAAATCATGGGTTCCAGTTCCCCACTGGACAATACCAGGGCTGTAGGAAGTGGGGTGGGGGTCAAATTTTCTCAATTTTTTTTTTTTTTTTAATGTATGGGGCTCTAAAACTCCACTACAACAATACCAGGGCCGTACTTTCGGGGTTGAGGCCCCCACCACCACTTACGTTTAAATTTTTCAAGTCCAGATAAAACCCCACTGCAACAATACCAGGGCTGTAAAATGGGGTGGGGGTGGGCTAGGGCTCCTTTCTCAATTTTTTTTTTTTTTTAATGGGGGCTTCCCACTACAACAATACCAGATTACGTTTAAAATTAACCCATTTCCAGTCCAGATAAAACCCCACTGCAACAATACCAGGGCTGTACTTGCAGAAGTGGGGTGGGGGTGGCTAGGGCTCCTTTCTCAATTTTTTTTTTTTTTTTTATTTTTTTTTTTTACCAATGTTGAGGCTGGGGGCCCACCACCACTTAAAATGTATTAACCAAAAAAAAAATCATGGGTTCCAGTCCAGATAAAACCCCACTGCAACAATACCAGGGCTGTACTTGCAGAAGTGGGGTGGGGGTGGGCTAGGGCTCCTTCTCAATTTTTTTTTTTTTTTGGGGGCTCTAAAACTCCACTACAACAATACCAGGGCCGTACTTTCCGGGGTTGAGGCTACCCCACCACCACTTACGTTTAAATGTATTAACCAAAAAAATCATGGGTTCCAGTCCAGATAAAACCCCACTGCAACAATACCAGGGCTGTACTTGCAGAAGGGGGTGGGGTGGCTAGGGCTCCTTTCTCAATTTTTTTTTTTTTAATGTATGGGGCTCTAAAACTCCACTACAACAATACCAGGGCCGTACTTTCAGGGTTGAGGCTACCCACCACCACTTACGTTTAAATGTATTAACCAAAAAAAATCATGGGTTCCAGTCCAGATAAAACCCCACTGCAACAATACCAGGGCTGTACTTGCAGAAGTGGGGTGGGGGTGAGCTAAATTTTTTTTTTTTTTTTTTAATGTATGGGGCTCTAAAACTCCACTACAACAATACCAGGGCCGTACTTTCGGGGTTGAGGCTACCCCACCACCACTTACGTTTAAATGTATTAACCAAAAAAAAATCATGGGTTCCAGTCCAGATAAAACCCCACTGCAACAATACCAGGGCTGTACTTGCAGAAGTGGGGTGGGGGTGGCCAATTTTTTTTTTTTTTAATGTATGGGGCTCTAAAACTCCACTACAACAATACCAGGGCCGTTTTCGGGGTTGAGGCTACCCCACCACCACTTACGTTTAAATGTATTAACCAAAAAAAAATCATGGGTTCCAGTCCAGATAAAACCCCACTGCAACAATACCAGGGCTGTACTTGCAGAAGTGGGGTGGGGGTGGGCTAGGGCTCCTTTCTCAATTTTTTTTTTTTTTAATGTATGGGGCTCTAAAACTCCACTACAACAATACCAGGGCCGTACTTTCGGGGTTGAGGCTACCCCACCACCACTTACGTTTAAATGTATTAACCAAAAAAAAATCATGGGTTCCAGTCCAGATAAAACCCCACTGCAACAATACCAGGGCTGTAAAGTGGGGTGGGGTGGGCTAGGGCTCCTTTCTCAATTTTTTTTTTTTTTTTGTATGGGGCTCTAAAACTCCACTACAACAATACCAGGGCCGTACTTTCGGGGTTGAGGCTACCCCACCACCACTTACGTTTAAATGTATTAACCAAAAAAAAATCATGGGTTCCAGTCCAGATAAAACCCCACTGCAACAATACCAGGGCTGTACTTGCAGAAGTGGGTTGGGGTGGGCTAGGGCTCAATTTTTTTTTTTGGATGGGCTGTATTAGGCCGTACTTTCGGGGTTGAGGCTACCCCACCACCACTTACGTTTAAATGTATTAACCAAAAAAAAATCATGGGTTCCAGTCCAGATAAAACCCCACTGCAACAATACCTGGGCCGTACTTTCTGGATGGGTGATTTAGGGGGCTAAGTCCCACTCCAATATTTTTAAATAAATATTTTTTTAAATTAATTTAATTACTATACTCTATTATTTTCAAGCAAATAAAATCAATTTAAGTTAAAGTTAAGTTCTTGTATCTTCAGATTATTATTTTTAAAAAAGTAGTAAATAAATTAAGTTTTAGATAGCTATTTATTTCTTTTTATTTTTTAAAGAAGCAAAAACTAGAGCCTCATTTACATTTCTATTTCAAAAATATAGGGGAACGGCCCTAAAATCTATTTTCAATCAAATTTTATTTCATTGTTACCGAATTTTCCTAACTAGACCACTCTGGGCACCGTGGAATAGATTCCTTGTGTTCAAATCTGTTTTTCGGTTTAAGCGTAAAAGTAATATTTTTCCAAAATTCTCTTCTTCATTAATCCTTAATTTTTTTTACTAATTTACTTTTAATAAATATCTAGGATAGATGTTTGATTTTTAACTTAAAAACCAAACATCTCTTAAAAATTTTAAGAGATGTTTAGTTTAAGTAATTGTCTAATATTTCTGCCATCACTTTTCAATTTAAATTTAAAATAGTGGATTTGAAATTGACAATGTTTTAAAATTTTATATTGAAATGCGTCAAAAGTTATTTTATTTATTTTTTACTTTGCCCTATTAAAACCAAAATTTTATTAAAAAGGTGACATTTAAATTATTTTAATTTTTTTTCGCTCACAATTTTAGTTATCCCCACAAAAGACATTTTTTAAAAAAATCCTTATACGACACTTTTTGAATTTTAAAGATAATAATTTCCTGATTAGATTACATTAGGCTTTTATTTAACTACAAAATTAGATCGAGAAAGATTTTTGGTTGTTAATTAGTACAAAAAATCGAAACAAAATTCTTAAATAAATAATCTCCGACAATATTTTTTTTAATTTAATTTTTTTAAGTGGAATGTTTTTTTTTTTTTTATGAATAAGTTAAAAAAAAAAGTTTAACTTAAACTTCAGTTTAACATAATTTTTTTAGTTTTCTTCAGCTATGGTTTTATTATAAAAGCTTCATAGCTTGAGAAAACTAAAATTTATGTTAAACTAAAAAGCAAAAACTCTTAGGATAATTAATAATAGTTAAATTTACTGATTTTTATTTATCTATTAAATAAAAGTTTCATTTAATAGATAAATAAAAATAGAATTTTTATTTAAGAGATAAATAAAAATCAGTAAACTTAACTATTATTAATTATCCTATTTTAAGAATACTTAAAAAATGATTCCATTTCATTTTAGAATTTAGAATCATTTAAACTCAAAGAACATCAACTCTCGTTTCCTCGAGAAAAGAATGTGATTATTCGCCCAAAGTAGCAGCAGCAGTCAGCTGGCGGGAAACTGTAAAATAACAAAGTTTCTTGTTTGAGTGAGTGTTTTCTGAGAGATTTTCATCCAGAAATAAAAAAACAGAGACAAAAAAACTTAATTTGTAAAGCTGAAATCATGGAAATAGCCCATACGAAACTAAAGAAATCATCGCTGAACAAAAGCAAAAAATACCTGGAAACTAAGCCGCAACTTTCGTTTTACAAATTGCCGCCGACTGAGTCTATTTCGTTGCAAGAATTCGAGGAGTTCGCAGTTGAAAGGCTAAAAGGTAAAAAAGTTAAAAAAAAAATATTTAAATAAATGTATTTACATTTTTTTTATTAGTTTGGTGGCAGATTTTTATATGAAAATCAGTTAATAATCTGTCTGTAATTTAATAAACATTTAAACTTTTAAAAAATATATTTGTTAAAAAAAGGCTCTTTGAAAAATTGAGTTTTTTTTTGTAAATAAAATAAAATCGATAAGTCAAGAAACGGGACCATAATTTGCACGCGCAAAATGGCGAGTTAAAATTTTTATATATCGTTTGGTTTATTTTTTTTATCATTTTTTTTTTTTTTCAAATACATATGTTCAGATATATATTCCGACTCGTGCTAATGCTTGTTTGCTCCTTTTTCTCTGAGATGAAGCCAGCTATTATTCTTGGGTTGAAGATATTTTTCCTACAGCTGGTTTTCATTTGGACATCTCCAAAAACATCCATCAGAGCAACTTTTGTATACCAAGGTCATATTGCAGTAACAATCTTCACAAGTTCTTTGTTCTGAAATTAACGGTGGAATCTTGTTAGACGCACCTCCTAAAAATTTAATTTAAATGCATGTATTAATTTTTAAAACCAAGTAAAGTAATAAAATGTGTATTACATTTACAATGATATGGGTACCTCCACATTTTGGCACAAATTTTCGATACCTAAGGTTTAAAATTAAATTTTAAAAATGAAAAATCTTTCTTGAAGATTTCATTTTAATTTTAATTGAAAGCTTAATAATTTATTATTTCCATTAAGTAAAATATTCTGGAGTATTTCAGATAGAAATTATATAGATTGGAATGTCAAATTTAATTTCGATTTCTTAAAATTTTCTTAAAAGCGGCCATTTTCTTAATTTTAAGAAATTTGTAAACAAAACAAATTTTTCTATTTTAAAGTTCTTTCAAAAAATAAATATATATTTCTGACACGTTATTTTATTAAAATTAGAAAATTTAAAGTTAAATTAATCTGATTTGAAATAAATATTATTTACTTATAGCATAAAGAATCATATACAACCAATTATTAACGATTGGTCCTGTTCATCTGATCCAACGTTTAATGGACTGCTGATTGACGATGTCCAAAAAAAAAAGTGTCTATATTCTCCTAAACATTATTAGCCTTGACCTTGAAAAAATCTATATAAATTGCTTCATCCAGGTGTGACCATTTCAGATAAACTTTTGATGAACCATCAATTCTCTTCAGGCGTTTCTGGATTCTTGCCCAATATGCTTCTTACATCAATATTTCTCAACCATTATTAATTCATGGCACACTTGTAGAATAACTAAAAAAACTCTGGTGCGCACTTTTAATAAGGAAAAATTAGTTATGAAGTTTGAAAATAGTTGGAGTAATGGATAGCGGTTCGGATTGAGGAATCGGAAAGCCGAGTTCGAATTCCTGCCAAATCCGTTACATTCACTTACATGCTAATACCCTTGGGAAAGGTATAAATCTTCTCCCCCCAGCTATGGGTAAGTAGCATGACAGACTGGGTTCCATAGCCTTGGATGACAGCTGGTGTACCGCAGAAAGAAATGGCAACCTACTGCGTGGGGAAAAAATTCCCTTGACAGTCATGTATCGAAAGATACATGATCGCCTACACATGTATCACACATGACAAATAACTGACTGAAAGCAAAGAAGTCTCTTGAAATAATCATTTGATTATTAAGACATTTTATATTTAAGACAAGCGGTAGAGTTTTCACTTAAATGGATTTATGAAGAATCATGAATTTTTTTCTTCTTAGATCGATGATAACAGATTTAAATCTGTCCAGTAAGGCAAAACTAAAAGATAATCCTCTCCTTAAAGATTAAATAATTTAACATCCATAAAATATCAAATGACAAAAATACTTGATTTAGACATGGAAGCCATGTTTATGGTGTCTCAAGTTTTTTAAAAATTAGGGTTGGGGGGGTGGTTAGATATAAAATTAATTAATAAATTACTCTAGGTGCACCTGGTTACAGTTCAGGATGCATTAGTGTGCCCAGGTGCACTGGTTGAGAAACACTGTTCTACGTGATTAGTACAGGCTCCAGTCATTGGGTCAAGAAAATTCTGCTTATGGTTGACAACTAGATGCTGAAACCCAATCGCAGCTAACCCATTATAAGTGTTCCATCCATCACTATGAATGATAGCACCAGATGCAACACATTACTGCACAATTGGAAGTGAAGTTTCTGCACTTCTGTCAGCATCATGCCAGATAGGCTTTTTTTTTTTTTAATCAATATCATAAAGTTCAAAAATCCATTCTTGATGTACTACTTTTCTAATATTCTTTCTTTTAGTTTTAAACATTAGAGATTCATCAATTCAACAATTTCTCTTAAAGGAAGATTAGACGGAGTGCGTCTGTTACAACATTCCTCCCAATTAACTTGTTTTTCAAAAGTTCTAGCCAATTTTCTACTTCTATTTTTGTGAATTATGGCCCTGCTTCTCTTTTTACTTTTTTTTTTACCAAAAATAAAAAAGGAAACAAAAGTGGAAATCTGTTAATCTGTACTTTTAGAGAGAGTTTTTTTTTTTTTGTCCTAAATTACCCTTGCAAATTCTGGGCTGTAAAAGATGCTTAAATGAAAAAGGTATCATTCAGTCACAGGCGAGAGAGAGAGACGGTGGTTCATTTGAAAGCGGGGGGGAACTGTTTGGGAAATAATTTTTTAAAATTAGCGTTCATTATTTAGTCATCAGTCATCTTGGATATCAGTGATTCAGCTGATATTCAAGATGATATCTGCCATCAATTTGAGAGAAAGGTTAGAACTGCTTTTTTTTTCTTTTTTAATTTTTTTTTTTTTTTTAAAATTTTTCTCCATTACAACTATTTCAGTTTATAATAGAAAAATATTAATAAAAAAAATGTTATAGACGAAAAAAATGTTATAGACGAAAAAAAGTGTTAAAAATAATGGATTTTTATGTAGTGAAAAGAGAGTGATGTTTTTAATAAAAGTTTCTTTAAAAAGAAATATAGTTTTATTGAAATTATTCATATCCATAAAATAGACAGTATTCAACAGGGGGAGATAAATATGTTTTAATTGGTGCATATGAGAGGGTGTTGAAAATTTTTATGCCTGACCCACTTACTAAAATCTGACAAAACATCAGTATTTGGTTTGGGATCCCTTATTGGATGGGCTGAAAACTCTTCAGCATCCTCCTTCACACATGTAAGTACATTAATAAGTTTACAGTACAATTATGAAAAAAAATATTTTACACAACAGATGTGTCAATATAATCTTCTATTATTGTTGCATTTAATTAAGCAATGAATAATATTAATCACAATTTGAACATTATATAATGAAAATTTCAGATCAGAACTCAACTAATAACTGTGTTTCATGCAACAGACTTATTGATCAAATCTTATAATAGGAAACATTTGGCATTCAAATACTGAGCAGCCAGTGGTATATTTTGTTGAAGTCAATGAAATCTTTACATAATAATTTTTTCAGAAAAATAAGTTTCTCTAGTTCTGTTAGCACTCTTTCCAGTATTGATGGGGGTTTCCTTCCTAACTTTTTGTTTGAAGTCATGTGGAACGTCATCTTGATTGTGCTATTTTTTTAATTGACTTATATATGCTATCCATTTTAGTTGTTGCTGCTGTTGAAAGACCTCAAGTGACGTGGTTTGTGTTATTTGGTACAGTTCTTTATGATCGTGTAGTGTCAGTCCACACTGAAGATGGGTAGCCCTTCTATGAGCTATGTGCTTCATTCACTCAAAGCTATTTTTAATCAGTAATCTGAGGTAGCAGTTATATACAGTTCAGATATTTCTGAACAAGTTTTCTGCTGTGCATGTAATTTTTTTTTTAAACTGGCATATTCATGTCACTGAATTAAGTATAATTAAGAAAAAAATTGATCATTTAGACCCTGTAAATTAATCCTTGTTTTCATCAAAGTGCGTGACAATTTTGTTTTTGTTTTTTTGTTCAACAGTTTTGAAGGTCATGGAAACAGTTGGTATCCAACATGTGAAAACTAACGAGGAATATGACAGAGAATTGAGAAACAAATTAAAAGCAACAAAAATTTGGAAAGAAATAAGGGTAAGGAATAAAACGAAAAAGACCCCCCCCCTCCCCTCAAAAAACTATTAATATTTACTTTACATTATCGATATAATTTAAAAATTGTAAATGTAATAGCCTTGAAGATATTCACTCCAACTTTAATAAACCTATAAAAATCATTACTGCTAACCCAGAGCATTGAAAAATACTACTGGATTTGGTCAGGTTCCACTTGTGTGTTTTATATATTTGCTATGCTCAACTCTTGAATTTTATAATAAATTTAGATTGAATTACTTAGAAAATAGAAATACCCAACTTTTATGGGGAAATAGATTACTGGATTCTATTAGTAAGAAGTAAGTTCCACTCAGATGACTGTTTCCCAAGAATTGCTGCTTTGTAGAACACACTCCCACCAGAATGTTTCTGATTACTACAATTTTAACTTCATCAAATCTAGAATTAGTCATTATCTTTCCTACTTAACCTCATAAACTGTCTTCTGTTATGCTCATACAGTAACATACAGTAACTCTCTACTTTGAGTGACTCTTGGGCCTTCTATTAGGTGACAGTATAAAAAAAAAAAAATAAACCTAACATTTTCCCATAGTTTATTTTCCTGAAAATTTTAAGGGTGCTTTATTTTTTAATTAGATATTTGATTGAGTTGTTTTCAATGGCTTAGCAACCTTTTGCAGGTTATTTAAAGCCAGAAAATATTTTTAGATTGTAAGGAGTTTTTTAATATATAGATGATACTGGTTTAGTGATACAAGTCTTGCTAATTAACCGATAACTGAGGAAGAAGAGGTGGATTTATACATTTCCCAAGGATATTTATGTGATCTTGACTCAGGACAGCACTACCTTCTAAAGGCACTTGATGTAGGCCTCTATATTGAGTCTGAGGCCCTGTGGAAAGATGAATGGAGGCATAATGTTGCCATCACTTGTGATCACTACAAACACCTTCGTAATCGCCATTAGACTCCTCTAATTCTTTCAGAATCCTCTGCCCTGTCCTCAGATTGACACCCAAACACTGTGAAATGTTTGTATTGGCACTTTTGGTGCAAATACCAAGCAGTACATACTGTTTCCAAATTTATAATGTGAAGAATTTATATATGAATAGTAGGATATGTTTTTATAACACTCTTCATTTTTGTTGATTCTTATTGATAATATTCTTGTATACTGTAAATAAATCTGCTAGGATTAAAATTTAGTTGTTATTTTACCCTGTGAAATCCTCATTTACTGTATATTGTGGTACATCTTGTCAAAATATTTTAAGAATATATAAAGGAAAATCATAAAATGAAATAATACCAGTAAATATAAAGAATATAATAAATAAAAAAAATAAACAGGAAGAGAATAAGGAACTCAACTGAAACATTTATATGATATAGATATATATAGGACAAATGTGTGCTACTGGAAAAGCAATACCTCGGTGATGTAAACATGTGAATGAAGATGAACACAAGTTGAAGAAAGGGAAAGCCACATTGTTAATTCATTTATATAAAGTATTTGTAGATTATAAGCGGCATACATAGTGAATGATGTTCTGTGGAAAGAAAGAATCTAGGATATAGGCGGCTAAAGGGGCTTACCCGTACCGTTAACGCTAGCCAAAGGTACCATGAGAATGTAGGCCTACCAGGTCGGTTACAGTCATCAAAACTACATGAATTTTAACCCATCCAAAAAAAAAATTACCTGTGTATAATGCATATACACCAAAACTGTATGATTTTTATTTTTGCTTAAAAAACTGATCATTTTTATGATCAGTTTTTTTAAGCACTAGACTCAAGTATATATTGTACTTATAACTCACCCTAAAATTTTAATAATGCCTTATCTATTGTCAAGCTATATTGCTGCCATTTCTACTAGAAAATGTCTATAATTTCTTTTAAAATGTTTTTAGTTTTTTTTAACATCAAGTCACCTGACATCGCTTGATAATTGAACAAATTTAAAGTTCCGAAACACTGAAATTTCCATGTTGCAATTTAAAATACTTGTTAAATAAAAATATTAATATATATATATATATATATATAATGTCTATATGGTTAAGGCTTACATTATTTTTAATCTTTTTCTTTTTACAGGCAGATGAGTTTATTATGTTTGTATTTTCTATTCTACTAGTATGTTTTGAATAAATGCACACACATGAACTTACCAGACTCCATCCAAAACATACTAGTAGAAAATACAAATGTAATCTCATCAACCTGTAAAAAAAAAAAAAGATTTAAAATAATGGAAGCATTAATAATATAAAGGAATTTTTTTTTTTTTTTTTTCCCCACCCAATTCATTTCTCTTTCTACTCTTTCTTTCAGACTTCGGGGGATTTTGATCAGATATCTCACTATATCCTTCGATTAGCCTACTGTAGATCGTAAGTATTTGTAGATGGAACTTGTATCTATGAAGTGAGTGCTGTAAAGTTCTTGGTCCAACTAAGAATGACATACTTACTATTCCGTATATTTAGATTTTGACCTCTTAGTACTACTTATCTCTAGTTTTATTTTGACATTTAAAAATAAAAAAAAGATTTTGGGGAGAGGGTTTGTCTGAGAACTTTTCAAATCCTGCCCCCCTATTTATTACACTTAGTGTTGTAATATGAGAAAAAAACGAATGTGCTTAATGTAAATTTTACTGTAATCATAGAACACTAAGTTTTAGTGCATCTATTTTTATCTCCCTCTTGCTTACATTCTCTGCTATGGTGTTGACCAATAATTAGTATTGGAGAACTTACTTTTAAAACTAGCATACTACCCATAAAAAATTATGGGATTATTTACATATGGATAGGTCCTTTGTCTTAGATCAATGTATCACTCTCTAATACTTTTGACTAGGATGAGTGTAGTATCTATGTACATTGTCCATTTTTATATATGTTAATAACATCAACTGTTGGTATTTACTAAGCTTGGTGTGAGAGTACCAACTAAAGATTAAATTCAAGTCCAGAGTAATGACCTTTTAGTCTAACTTACTGATTATTACTTGAAGTGTAAGCGTTCTCAAAGCAAATTTGTGGCTTTCACAACACAACGAAAGAAAATCACTTGTAACACATCAGGAAAATAACTCGCGAACGCCGTAGCCAAAACTGCCCGAATTTTTTCCTGACGTGTTACAAGTGATTTTCTTTTCATTGTGTTGTGAAAGCTACAAATTTGCTTTTGAGAACGCTTTTTACACTTCAAGCTATTTCAGCGTTTACTTTGTCTCTCGCAAGATGGCGGAAAGACCGCTCGATATAAAACTGATCCCCGAATTCAGTGGTGATACTAGTGGACAGTCTGTGGTTGAATGGATCGAAAAGGTGGAACTGGTCTGCAATTATGCGAGATCACGAAGATTGATCGGATTCTTCCTCTGCGATTGAATGGCGGTGCCCTTGCTGTGTATAGGCAGCTGAGTAAAGAACAGAAAAGTGACATTGAGCAAATAAAGCATGCTTTACTAACCGCGCTTTGGAACTGACCGGTTCATGGCCTACGACCAATTCCAGGCACGGGCGTCTGCGACCTGGCGAGACAGTAGAGGTATATTTGGCAGAATTAAAGAAGCTCGCCGTTCCAATCGCACCGCTTCCTGAAGAATGGATGACATGTGCCTTCGTTTCTGGATTGCCCAGTCATGTTAAGCAGATACTCCGCATCATCCAGAATGGAAGACCTGACGCTCAATCAATTGTTGACCAGAGCCCGTGCTGTCATGATCGACGAAAAAGAGGCTGATGAACCAGTGGCGCAGTTATTCAACCAATTGAAGTCAAAGAAGGTTTGACCCCAGCCATTCGTCACCATGGCGTTGCCACCTGCTATCGGTGCTCTGGGCGAATCATTTTGCCAGAGACTGCCGCTATCAACGCAAAGAAATGCGCAGCGGTCGGGCGCGAAAGGCACGTCTCGATCTACGATGCTTTCAATGTCAGAAAGTAGGTCATATTGCCTCTAAGTGCCCGGGAAATGGAATTGGGGATGCGACGTCAGCGCCGGTCTCTTCCCCGCACCGAGCATAAAAGTGGCGCTCCCTGTGATTAAGGTACGCATCAATGGAATAACGCATACCGTGTTAATAGATCCGGGCTGCTCTCGGTCACTCACCAACGGTTCGATGTGCCAACAGTGGAGCAGACAAAAGATGGACATACTAATGGCTGATGGAAAGGCTCTCAGAAGCCGGGAGTTGGAAACATCAAACTCAGTATTAATAACGGTGACCCTGTCACAGTCAGTGTGTTGGTCGTGGACAGCACGTTATTAGGTTTCGATCTGCTCCTTGGGATGGACATTATTAAGGAGCTGGGCGACGATTACAGAGGCAGGCGGTTGTCAAGTTTTCTGATCCGCCCATCTGTGCTACTTTGAAGATTAACGAGCCCGACTTTTAGCGCAGAGTTCGACCAAAGGATCGAAGACATGGACAGCATTTTGGAAATGGTCGGAAAATAACCCACCAGAAAAGCTCCAGAACCGAAAGTGTCAGAATATTCGGTGCCTGAACGCGTCAAGGAAGAATACCAGCGCGAATTGCAGGTGTGGCTGGATAACGGATGGCTGACTCTGTATCCCGAGGAAGAGCTTGGTCCTCCAAGAGGCCTCATCCCGTTGATGGCTGTGGTACAAAAGAACAAGGGAAAGGTGCGCCCTGTACTAGATTATAGAGAACTGAACGAACATGTAGACACATACACAGCTCATGCTGATGTGTGTGCACAAAAATTGGGAGAATGGCGAATGAAGGGATCCAATGTCTCTGTGATTGACCTTTGAAAGGCCTACTTGCAGGTACGCGTGCACCGGTCACTGTGGCCATTTCAGACGGTGATTCTTAATGGGACGAGGTACTGCTTAACCCGAATGGGATTCAGACTCAATGTGGCGCCGGCCATCATGAAAGCCATCGTGGATGCTGTGCTATCCCAGGATGAGACAATTAAATCAGCGACGTCAGCCTACATTGACGACATCTACATCAAAGAAACCGCAGAACATAACACACAATCTCCTCCAACAGTCGCCCCGCGCCGGAGAAGCTTAAGAATAAAGAGGCCTGCCCATGAGTGTCACTTATGTGACAGGGGATGTAGTGAGCACGATAATCAAGTACCCGGAAAAAAAGTTACCGTGTTTTGTGTCACGATCTGCGAGGGATTGCCAGGGATTGCCAAAAAAGTCAACAGCAAAACTCTTATTCTGACGGTAATGTGTCTTGGTATGCCATTCACTTACCTACATAGTCCAGTAACATGCCCCACCCCTTTACCGGGTTGCACACCGCTATGCCATCAGATTTCACACGCCGATCGGGTGTACAACCCGTCCGGTGTGGCATGTCACTGACTAAGTAACTTACGCTCTGTGCTGGTTGATGGCATACCAAGACACATAAAGGACTTGCGTCACTATGTAGGTAAGTGAATACCACTTATCCGTAGAATAAGAGTTTTGCTGACTAGTTTTTGGCAATCCCTCCCCGGCAGATCGCGCACAAAACACAAACTTTTTTCCGGGGTACTTGATTATCTCGTTCACTACATTACTCTACAGCAGTGTGCTTTCTGTTCCACATTCAATAAAATGATTCAGATTTGTAACTATGATCCATACATTATATCAAGTATTAGGCTTTTAAGAACTTTTTAAGATAATACCAAATCAATCTTCAGTCCACCAACCCAGTCTCCATTTTCATATTCTTCCTGCTTACTAAGCTTCATATAGTATGACTGTAGGACACTAAGTGAATACCAAGCTCACTCCACTGTAGAAATAGATTTCTAGATGAGCTCACTAACCCATAGAAAGCCTACGTATATAACTTGAACTTTCTATTTAATAGGGATGAACTACGTCGCTGGTTCCTACAACAAGAACTGGATCTGTTTCGCTATCGATTTTCTATTCTCAATCATGATGAAAAGAAAAATTTTGCAGCTGAAAATGATCTTGGTTATACAAAGGTGAGTATTTACACCTGACATTTGCCAATAGAAGGGCTAGATCAGTCATGGGAAAACTGTGGCCTGCAGGTCACATCCCATTGGTTTTCTGAATGGCATGCTTAATTTTATAAGGAAAATAATTTTTATCAAAATTTTGTTTTATTTTTGTTTTCACTTGTTCACATACACACTCATATATAACCATATACATAGAAAATGATTAAATACAATGTATATTGAATGTTGTATCCTTTGAAGATAATGTTTTCAGCATTTTAAATCATTGGTAGTTTTTTTACTTAGGAATATCACATGTATAAACATCATTTGGTATAGAACCAGGAAACAAGTTTTTTTTTTTTTTTTTTTTCTTTATGGAGAACAATATTTTGTTTAATATAAAATCAAATGTACTTCTTTTAAAATAATATTTTGTTTAAAAGAAAGTCAAATGAAATATACTTCCTTTAAAATTATTTTGTTTATGTTGTCAAATGAATAAACTAGAAACAAATCAAATGCAGGTGTTAGTCATAATATCATCAGTGATGATCTTAGACCAATACATTGATTGGTGTCTTTTTACTGTTAACTGGGGATTAAGTTAATTTGTCATTTGCAATTCTATGGCTGAATTGGAAATGATTCAAATTTCTGCAGCAAGTGATTGGTTAATATTACTATTATCCTTGCTGTTACTTTTTTGTTTGTTTTTTTTTTTTTTAAGATTGATGATAATGAAAGAGATGAAATTGCAAACAAATTGAGCAAATGTGGAAAAGGTACCATGGAATCTGAATATTATAAGGTAAGTACAAAATTTTGTCTGTTTTTATACCAAATTGATACAATTTGACGTATCATTACTATCACCTGCTTAGAGTGGCAAAATGTCCCACATATAAAATTGTGTGTATTTTTATAACGTAATGGCTGACTATTTGTTTTATTACTTTCCCAGTATGCTAATGTAGTTTTCTAGTCCCTCTTGCAGGTGCCTGCTCAGGTATTAATTCAACACCTACAAAGCTGATCTGTGGTTTATATTGCAGATCTGCTAAGTAGATCTAATTTATAGTTTCTCACAAAGTGTCCTACAGTCATAACTATATGCAAGAATAAACTAAGCTTAGTAAGTGCACAGAATACTTTTTTCACCCATTAAAATGGATAAATGGGATTTTTTTTCTATTAAATCAAAATTGTTTCCATTTTCTATTCATATTTATTATGCATTTGTGTGCAGTTAATTATATGAAAAGTATGTTTACTCATTAGTTAGAAATGCAATAAATTAAAAATTTGTATGTTTACAAATATTTGACCCCCCCCCCAATTCTGTGTGTGTACACACACTCACACACATCTCTGACAGCTATGACTCAGTTCTCCTGCTTGTGAGGTGTGGTGCAGAATCCTGACTTATGATCTTCCAGCATCCACCCTCTCGACTCTGGGCAGCAGCACTACCTCCTCAAGGTACTAGATGTAGGCCTCTGTGTTGAGTCTGAGGCCCCCACCAACAAATTCGGGAGTTCTATTATTATCAGAACCATTGGAGTGAGTTTTCCAAGCTGCCATACCTTCATAATCACCATTAAACTCATCCAACTCTTTCCGAATCTTCTGCACTGTCTTTTGATTGACACCCAAACACTCTGAAATGTTTGTATCTGAACTTCTGGCACAAATGCCTATCAGTGCAGCATGGCGTTTGCAAATTTCTGGCTGTGAATTATTATAAGGGTCTTTTTCTCCCAGACAGTACCCAACTGACCCTACTATACTGTGCAGTTGACAAAAACAAACAATGCACATGTATGTAGTTAAAAAGATAAAATGGCAACAATTTACCTGTTGCATTCTGTATATAGACACACAGATACATACATATATTATATATATATTATATTATATTATATATATATATATATATATACACATATATATTATATACATACATATATATATATATACATATATATATATATATATATATATATATATATATATATATATATATAAAATAGCTGAAACCCTCTTGAAGAGTGAATGGACATGTCTGTCTAGGAGTCGAGATGCTTGAAGGTAAAATCAGTCTGCTAAGTGACAAATTTTACTGACATTAATCTTTATATATGTGTGCATGTGTGTGTCTCTATACAGGGTGCAATGGGTATATTGTCACCATTTTGTTGACTGCACAATGTAGTAGGGTCATCTGGGCATTGTCTTTAAGAAAAACAGCACCATCATGTTTGTGTGTGAATAAATTAAAAAAAAAAAAAAAAAGCAGGAGTGAAATACTTAGGCTAAGCCAATACGTTTCGTCATCTGATGGACTCCATCAAGGCAAATGTAATGATTTTATTTTGCAACAGGTATCTATTTGTCAGTTACCTCTTGTAAGCTCATTGAATGTTATCTTCAAAAGAAACTGTCACCTTATGTAAAATAATAAAATTTCTTGAAAAGGTAATTAAATCTTTGGCATTTAGTGGTTGTAGTTTTAAGTTCAGCAAAGTTCTCTAATACCCGAATGTTAAGCTCATCAGTAATTTGCTGATTGCCAAAATAATGGATTTGCTGATTGCCAAAATAATGGATTTGCTGATTGCCAAAATAATGGATTTGCTGATTGCCAAAATAATGGATTTGCTGATTGCCAAAATAATGGATTTGCTGATTGCCAAAATAATGGATCAGAATTCTCATTCTGTCAACAATGCTGACTACAGAAGTGTCCTTTTTCTTTCCTCCAGGTATTTTTCACAGAGGTCCTTGATCTTGTAAGAACACGAAAAGTCTACCTACAAAATGGCTATGCCTACGTCAAATTTAGTGATCTTATATCCATCATAAGCAATCATTTTCGTGAGCATCTTTCAAAGGAACTTGCCGTGAGTATCCAAATTTGAAAGTTATATTTTTTCTTAATATTTTGGACTATAGTAATTGTAGTAGCTATCCCCACACAAAAAACATGATACCTAAGTTTTAAAATGAAATTTAAAAATACTTTTATTTTAGTTTTAATTTCAAGCTCATAGATTAAATTTAATATTTCCAATAAGCAAAATCCTTTGCTATATTTCAAAATTTATTTTTTTTCTAAAATAGGTGATTAGTGCTCTTAAAAAAAAAAAAAACAAATCTTCCAAAAATAAAATATACTTTTTTGAAACTTTACTTGAGGAATATTAGCTGATTTAAAGTATAGTTAATCTGATTTGAAACAAATATTATTTACTTTAAGTTTAAAAAAATGCAGAAATACATTTTTTAACCAACAGTAGCCATGTTTACAAGTGGTGACAAGGTGATAACAGATTTATTGTTGTTCTATGAAGACTTTATCTGCAAAGCATAATTTAAGGAAATGATGTGAGCATGTTTTTTTAGATAATTTTGAACTACTCCATAATCTGATTTTTAAAAATATTCTCATAATCTGTGTATGTTTTTAGTGTTATAGAAATATAATAAAAAGGAAAAGCCAACACTTAATAATATTAACTACGAACACGGCCACAATATGCTGTTTTCAGAAAATAAAATATCTCTATAACACGAAAAACATACACACAACATAAACAAACTGAATAAATAAAATCATCCTTGATACTGGCTAAAAGTATAGCCAAAAGTGCTCACAATTATAGAACATATAGGCAGTTTCTACACACTCTGTGTCCAAAAAAGAAAACACTTGTTCAAACAATAAAAATTAAATGAAAAAGCTTAATCATAGTACCTTGTCTGTCGTTTTTAATGAAACTTGCATAAATGAAGGATTATTGCCTAAATACACACACACACACACATATATATATATATATATATATATATATATATATATATATATATATATACACTAGCAGTAACGCCCGGCGTTGCAACAGTAAGAGATAGATCAAGTATTGACCATCATAAAGACTGAAAAATAAAATTGACAAAGATTATTGTTTAAGGTTGACGGACATGCATGTCTTAGTTTTTTAGTTTTTTTTTTGTTTTGTTTTTTTTGTTTTTTTCGAATTGGTCAAACTCAAACAAAAACATTGTTTTCAATTGTTATGAGTCTACCGATTGAATAGAATTTTATTATAAACACTTGTCTTGTAAATGGAATTTTTAAAGCATTCTGAATGTAAAAATAAAGAAAAAAGTGTGCAAGACAATAAGAAACACTACCTGCCAAAAAAAATGTGAAGTTTTGTTGAAATCGGTTTGAAAAATGTAGGAACCGATCCCATATATAAAGGAACACACACACACACACACACACACACAAACAACATGGTTTTATAATAAGTATAACTCGATATGAGTTGTCCTTTCATTCTTGCGATGCCTCTTAATTGTGTTTTCAAATTGATTTTGTGCAAAAACAATTGTTTTTCCAATTTTTGGTGCTTTCAGAACCACCGCTAGGTAATTTTACATAGTCCTGTTAAGTTTTGTTGAAATCGGTTGAAAAATGTAGGAAATCCGATCCAATATATAAACGAACACACACACACACACACAACCTGGGTTTTATAATAAGTATGATATAGCCATCTCGAAACAGGCTCTTAGAAATCGGAACATAATCTCAATCACTGACTGAACCTACATGTACCATCTGGCATTTGGTTAGTTTACTACGGCTTATCAGTCCATTGCAGGTTATTTAACCCCTCCCCCACCAACTATTTTTGGAAAAAGCGTTTCATTTTCAGACAATTTTTTTTTTATTTGTTTTTAATACAGTAACTAAGAGATTGAGGTACCTTGAAGTGCCTGTTTGGTGGCTAGCACCTCTACCAGATGTATGAGTTGACAATTGTACTCATTTCAATCTCGGAAGGACATAAAAAGAATCAAGATCGATGTATAAACACATCTGTAGTAGGTTTTTGAACATTGTTTGAAAATGTTTATTTGTCTATCTGTAAAAGAAACTTTCAGTAGAAACATATATGCACATCTGTGCCAGAGAAAAGGAAAGTTTTAGATTGTAAGAATTCCTTTTTTTTTTCTTTAACTAATTAACCCATATGTGGAGGGAGAAGAGGTAGAGTCGTACCTTTCCCAAAAGCATTTGAAATGAATAAGTGAATACAACGAACCCAACTGGAATTGGAACTTAGCACTCCAATTAACAATTTCAAGTCATTATCTGTTACACCACCCACACATGATATTTCCAAGCAGTCACCCATCTAGGTACTGACCTGATTTGATATTGCTTAACTTAAGTGATTATACGGGAAATTGTGTTTCAATATGTTGTGGGCATAAGCCCATGTGCGGCAGGGTTTTCTTATCCAAAGTAGGACTTACTAACAATCTTAAACTTCAGTTTCCACAAATTATTTGAAATGATCTTTTTCTGATGCCAATATCATTTTATTTCAAATTTCTTTTTGATAAAAGTTTTATTCATCAGAGATTTTATGTGTCTACTCTGTGTTTCAGTACAAATTTTTCTTCTTCTTCAGAGAACATGTCGTTCCCTTCCTCGTTTGGAAGAAGACAATCGATTGCTGCCTTTGCTAAACAATCTCAGTAGGGCCTATCTGGGAGAAGATTTCAGTGCCAAATCCAATTCTGGTGCCGTTACAATTGATATGATAGAATCCGTAAGTTCATTTTTTTTTTTTTTTTTTTTTTTAATTTTTAAAAAGATTTTTAATTTATTTTTATTTTTTTTTAAATTTTTTTTTTTTTTTAATTGAATTCTCCCCAAGAAAAGCAGTAAAATTAGCAATGCTCACAAAGAAATTAAACTTTAGGTTTTGCTATACAAAATAGGAGATTTATAAAATATAAATTGATCGGAGACTTTTGGTTTTTAAATTATCAAAATTTACCTATAACTTTTGAAATGTAAGCATTTGAAGCTAAAAAAAAAAAAAATTTCTGAAAATATTGGGCCAATATTTTTGTGTTTTCATTGATAAGATTTCATTTAAAACAATGAAATTGGCATCTATATGTAAAATCTACTGGTGAATGTCACAGAACCATTAAAAAGAAGATAGCTCAGCATTTGAGCACCTCGTATAAGTTTTAATGAACTGCTTTAATTACAAGAATAATGTTTAATACCTTTATTATAAATTCTCAAGAAGTCCTAGGTATGATAATAAACTATATCCAGCAGCAAGGCCTCTGGTTGGGAGATTTGAGATTTTGAGTGGCGTGGAACCATAATTGTTGTTATTCCTGGTCCATCCTGACTTGGTGTGTTAGTACCTGTTAGGGTCCCAGCTATGAGTAAATAATGAATCTATGAAAGAAAAGCAAAATCTATGAAAGTATAAAAGTAGATTTTTATAGTAAAAATACCAGTGATAAATTTTTATATAAAAAAATTACCAACAATACATATTTATGGTAACATTACCAAATTACTTCAAAGCTCTCAAGAAAATTTAAATTTCAGCATTAAATGACTCATAAGGTGTTGATATGCTATTAAACAAATTAAATTAATCAGTTTTCAAGAGAATGCATAAATCCCATCTCATATAAAGTCCGACTTGCACAACAGGTGTCACCTGACCATCATCCAGCGACTGCTAGCATAAATGGCCTAAAGAGGATAAAAGTCCTCAGAACGTATCCCTCGCCCGGAAAAAAATTATATGAGTGACAGATGTCACCAGACTGTTAACTTGCAACTGCTCATATCAAGTATAAAATAACTCTTGGGACATGGAATGTTTGGACGCTGAACAACTGCAGCCAGTTAGATAATGTGAAACAAGAGAAGAGCAGGCTTAACATTAACATCCTAGGTGTATGTGAAACAAGATGGCCAAACAACGGTGATTTTTGTCAGCATAATTTATGCATGCAGTGAGAAAAAATGACAAAGGAGAAGGATTAATACTAGATAATGCATTTAAGTAATGTATTCTGGGATACTACCAACTTTCCAAAAGAGTTCTGGTAGTTAAGCTCAAAGGAAAGCCTTTCAACATAGCTATCATAGTAGTGTATACACCGACAGCCATAGTGAAGAAAACAGCGATTTACCTCATCAAACCAAGCCACAGTGTGTCGCATGTATCCTAAGAAAATTACTTAACCAAAAAAAGTATATGTATTCTGCCTGACATGCTGAAGACAATATTTAAATTAAAAAAACAAGTCCATCACAGGAGTCACTATAAAAATATATTGCTATGCAAAAATTGAATGTCCTCTCCCAGCTATCAATGAATGGAAAAAATGCTCAGCCGATAAAAGCAGTTGGTGTTCTTGAATCGAGAAGTGGCGTATTTTGGCTACCGTGTTTGTTGGAGAGTGAGTTATTTTATCTGACTGGTTGCATGCATTGTGATTTGTGAGATAATATCTGCGAATCAAGTTTTCAGCATTTCTTTCTGCCACCGATGTTCGAGTCTGAACTTAGTGATTTATTCTCTGCGTTGTGGAAATGATCTGCGACAAATATTTCCTTTGCAATCCCAGATCGCTTACAACAGCACAAAGTAAGGAAGAGGACATCAAATCTTTCTTCTCCATGCTAGACAATGCAAAGGCTCTATGCAAATCACGGGAAGTCATCATTATCATAGGAGACCTAAACACCAAAGTAGGCAGGGAAAGGGGGATATAGCAGGAAGATTTGGATTAGGAACCCACAACAAACGCTGAGAAAAATGGATCTAATGGTGCACAGCCAATGACCAGATAATAGCCAACACATGGTTTCAAGAACATGCAAGACAACTATGGACATGGAGGAGAAACTAAAAATCAAATTGATTATATAACCATCAACAAAAGATTCAGGAATGCAATGATTTATTGTAAAACCTACCCAAGTGCTGTCTGCGAAAGTGATCATCGCCCTTTTATATGTAAAGTAAGAGTGAAACTGGGGAAATTGAAGAAACTTAATGCAAACTTAACGCAGCATCCAAACTGCAATACAACAAACTCCTGAGTGACCCGAACCTAAAAGAAAAATATATGGACAATATGAAAACAATGGAAGCTTCAAACGGGACGCACTAAAAGACGCTTTAGTGACATCAGCAAATGATATCCCAAAGGAGGCTGGACGAAAAAGAAAAAAAACAAATGAACAACTGATGAGATTCTCGACATGATGCAAAGGAGACAGAAAACTCTGCCAAGAAACAGAATACAGAAGATTACACAATGAAATAAGGGCCAAATGCAGGCAGGCTAAAAAGAGTGGCTTAACTGAAAAATGTGCAGAAATAGAGAGATTGAATACTACCAACAAAGGAGATATGCATGAACAAATAAGGCAACTAATAGGACAAGACATATCCGTCAACAGACTGCTTAAAATCAAGGGATGGAACGCTTGTATTAGAGAAGGAAAAATTCTTCAACGCTGGAGTAAGTATATTGGAGAACTTTTCCACAACGAGAGAAAACAATTGGCAATACACAGTACTACCAACAGACCTGAAGTCCTGAAAACCGAAGTAGAAGCTGCACTGGCCAAATTGATCAGAAACAAGGTGGCAGGGCCAGACAGAATTGTAACGTAAATGCTGACAGCTTTAGATGACTATGGCATAGACAAAATCACAGAAATAATAAATGAAATTTACAACAGCAGGGATATACCAGAAGACCTCAGCAAATCTAATTTCATAGCAGTGCCTAAGAAACCAAGTGCAAACGAATGTGAGCTCCACAGAACAATCAGCCTAATGAGCCACGTAACAAAACTAATCATCTGTATTTTAATGAATAGAGCATGCAGCAGAATCAGGCCAGAGATAGGACAAGAATTGTGCCGGTTCGTTAAAGACACTGGAACAAGGAACACAATATTTATGCTTAGAATGTTACCAGAAAGAGCAGTACAAATGCAGAAGGACATGTAACTATGTTTTATATACTACACAAAGGCCTTTGACAAAGTACACCACAAGGATTTGTTGGAACTGCTCAGCAACCTTGATATATTCGGGAACGATTAGAATAATCAAGAATCTCTACTGGGAGCAAACAGCATGCATGTGCATAGAGCGTGAGTTCAGTGAATATACAAAAATAGAAAGGGGTGTAAGGCTAGGATGTGTCTTCTCGACAAACCTGTTCAATCTATACAGCAAGGCAATTCTAAGAGAATTGGAAACCCTACTGTGATCCAGCATTGATGGTCACAATCTTAACATAAGATGACACAGTACCGATAGCAGACATGGAAAAGAAATTACAAAATCTCCTACAGAAAGTAGCGAAGGAGATTGAGGAAAAGGGACTAAGCATAAACTACCAGAATGCATGGTCATCAGTAAAAGGATGAGCCCGAAATGTGATTTGCAGGTTGGGGACACTAAAATCAAGCAGGTGAGGAAGTTTAAATATCTGGGAAGCGTTTTGACAGAGGATAGTAAGTGTGACACTGAAATCCATAGATGTATTGGGATGGCCAAGGACTCATTCTAAAAGCTGGGCAGAGTATTGTGAGACAGGAGGCTTTCTTGGTGGCAAAGAAAAGAATACTGAGCTGTTATGTGACATTTGTCCTCTTTTTTGGCAACGAATCTTGGATGGTCTCCTCAAAGATGAAGAAGAGACTCAAGGCAATGGAGATGTTGTTCTACAGAAGGTTGCCGAGAATATCATGGACTTAGCAGGTGAGCATTGATAAGGTCTTAGAGAGGATGCAAACAAGGAGGAGGTTTATACTTAACATCAGGAAGAGGCGGCTGAAGTTTCTGGGGCACGTAACGAGGAAGGAGGACCTGGAGAATCTGATACATGCAGGTCGAATAGAAGGGAAGAGAAACAAGGGAAAACAACACATGACATACCTAGCAGGCTTAAGCAAGTGGATGACAGAACATGGTCTGGGGGAGGTGGCAGAGGGACAGAACTTGTTAAGAGCTGCAAGGAATAGTGGGAAGTGGAGAGCCATCATTGCCCATGTCCTGAAAGGACATGGCACATAAAAAGAAAGATGTGGGGAAAATAGAAATGGCTTACCTCCCAAATGCCCTCTGTCTGGCCTGTGGGTTGAGAAAAGAAAGAAAGGGTCCAAGATGGCGTCCGTGACTTTTTAATATTCACGGTCTCGTGCAGTCTCGCAAGGTCGCATTACACGCATGCTAATGAGGTGTGTCTGGGCTCCATAAAAGCAGGTTGCTTGGAGAAATTAGCTGAAGCCATTACACCCGTGTTCGGTATATATTGCTTTGCATTGCGTCGTGTCAGACATTTTCCTACGGAAAGAGTTGTGTCCCTTACACTCCATATTGAATTTGACTCCTTTGTTACAATAGAAAAAGCCTATTAGCAAATAAAGTGACAACTTAGTTTATTAGCCAAAAAAAAAAAAGGAAGGGGACACATCTTTGTATTTGGTTTGGGGAAGAGGGGTGCTGCTGTATTAGTGTAAGTGACCTGATTAATTTGCTTGTTAGCCTACTGTATATGTTGATCATATCCTCTAATAAAAATGCTGATACCAAGTGAGCTTGCAGTAGTTTTTATTTCCCAGTTTGGTATTATATGCTTATGTCTGTCAGCAACATCTCAAAGGGAGGATTTGAAGCTATTGAGCTCTGCAATAAGAAGAAGAGATTGTAAAATAGAAACTTAGTCTTACAAATCATTTGTTTACCCTTAATATAAGTTATGTGGAGTGAATGTAATTATACTTTTTTATTAAGAGCGTCCTGGGTATGATGATAAACTACATCCGAGTCCTGGGTAAGACGATAAGCTACGTCCAATGGCAAGGCCTTTGCTCAGGAGGTTTTGAAGAGCGTGAAACCGCCTCTTAATTGCTGGTGTTCCCAAGTCCACCCTGAACCGGAGTGGTAGCACCTGTTAGGGTCCCAACTATGGGTAAATAGTTAACCCTCAAACTGGGGTGAAAACACTCTGTAAGTGTAAAAATAGGTTTTAATACCAGAAATACTTTGTAAAAAAAAAAAAAATTACTAGCAATACATTTTTGAAAAAAAAAATATATACTACCAGCTATACATTTTTGAAGCAAAAATTACTACCAGAAATAAAAATTTTGTCAGCATTAAATAACCCATTGAGGTTAACATGCTGTAAAACAAACCAAACCAATCTTTTATTAAGAAAACCAGTTTACCTTCAGTACTAAGGAGTTGTTTTACTGTAATTATGACTTATCTTGAGTAGACATTACTTTTTATTTATAAACAGTGACATTGTCTACCAGCAGTCTAGATCATTGACCATTAGTGATCAAAGTTAGATCTTCATTAATAAGACTTTCAATAAACTAATCCGTTAGACATTAATTTCATTTGTAAGTAGACAGGGATGTCTACACAAACACATGTACCCATGGATATAACACTTATATTAATAAATAATATATTCTTCTCACCTTATATAAATGAGAACAGATAGAAGAATGTAATTTTTTATTTATTTATTTTTTTCAGCTGTCACGAAAGTCATTCCCACCATGCATGCAACAGCTGCATCAGAATCTTCGACAGAATCACCATCTGCGGCATGGTGGGCGATTACAGTATGGACTTTTTCTCAAGGGTATCGGCCTTTCTCTTGAAGATGCTATGCGTTTCTGGAAGCTAGAGTTTACAAAAATTATGGAATCTGATAAGGTGAATTATATTTCTAAAAATTGTTTCATTTAATCAAGATCTTTATTTGATATAGCTTCTTTCAATGTGTGATATATAGGACTACACTGTCAAAGAAGTACATTACCTTTAACCACTTGAGACTGCGTATTTTATGTGATATATTGCTCCATGCCTGTCGTTGCATTCATCATCTATATATTTCTTTAAAATTAATATCTGATTTATTATCCGAGGAATGAGACAGTTATAAATTTCACTATCTTTATCACCTTCATTGAATTACCTTAAACCTTTACCACACTGCAGGCAAAAATTGTCATCATAGAATTCTCTCCCTTTGCTTCTCTAGGCGCATTGTGACGCCTTAAGACTTTTGCTATAAACACACACATGTCAAGCTGGAAATTGCCTACTGCTTTGGAACAAGGTTAAACTTCCATTTTTCCAATGCCATTTTGAATTCTTCTTGACTCTACACAAGGTGTAACATTGATTAAATTCTCTTTAATCTTTTACCATGCTGCAGGCGAAAATTATCGCCGTAAAATTCTCTCCCTTTGCTGCTCTGGGTGCATTCTGTTACCTTAAGATGGTTGCTATAAATAAACACTTGTCAACTGTTATTCCCAGTATCTTAAACTGGAAATCACCTACTACTGCTTTGGAACAAGGTTAAACTTCCATTTTCCATCACCATTTTGAATTTTTCTACACTAAAAAATGGCTGCATCAGTATCCAACAAAGCCTCTATGAGTTTTTCTTTGATTAGGACTCTGATGATTTGAAGGCTTTACTCAAGTGGATATTGATGGTGAAGTGGTCGAAGATGATGACCCCTAGCAGCTACTATCATGCTTGACTAAATTTATGAAAGCTACTGGCAACCATCGATATACTGGATAGTCTTTCTGAAGGTGAATTATTTTGTCTATTTATAAACGACAAAATATGCTAGTGTTTTCTTGTATGTAAGCATGAGGAAACATGTCACTTTTTTGACGAAATAAAAGCCTTGGTGATTTTTTTTTTTCTTATTGTACCCCTCAGAAACCCACAACGAGTAATAAAAGTTAAAGTATGTTGAATTATTTATGTATTTTTTTAATGAAATTTGCTTTTTATTTTGTGTATTGCAATTTTTTTTTTTTTTTTTTTCAACGTCAAAACATGCATGCAAAACGTAATTCATTATGCCAAAATATTACTCATTCATTCTTTTATTAGTATACAAAAATGAAAATCTATGTGCACAATACAAAGAAAGTTATAACAATTTTAAAACAGTAGGTGTTCATGTTTTTGCACCCTCAAAAAAAAAAATGGAGTGGCAGGGAGAACAATACTAGAAAGAAATTAGCATGGTAACAGTTAATAGCAACTGGTTAAAAACCCCTTGGACACTAAATAATTTCTTGGGTGGTTTATTTCTTAATCTGTTCAACAGCTACTAATCACACAACAAAGAACTAACAAATAACAAACCCCATCACTTGAGGGCACTTTCAAAATCATTAGCAACTAAAATCCATGCCAGACGTTTCTCTTAAGAGAAAACAATGACATAATCAAGATTTTGACATTCCACACTACTTCAAACAAAAGGTTAGAAAGGAAACCTCCATCAGTAGTGGAAAGAGCGATAACAGCTACTGAACTTGAGAAACCATTTTTCCTGAAAAATTGTTTCAAGAGAAAGATATATGTGATGAAAAGAGACCTTTTTAGAAAGTTGGATATTAAGATTTTATTCAACATAAAAAGCATACACTGTTACCATAGAAGAGATGAATGAATGGACGCCAGAGAGAAAGATAGAAGCGTCCCTCCATTATTTATAAACACAAGATCACATGACGTGAACCAATGCGAAATCACGCAACAGTTCATATGCAGATAAGTAGAAGGTATTAAATAATTAACTGAATGAATACAAAGAATTCAAGTATATCACAACAATATATAAATTTCAGTGGCTGCACAGTTGGTGAATGTCAAATGTTTCTTTATAAGAAAATGGATAATATTACCATGTGTTTGTTTTTTTTTTTTGTTGTTTTTTTACGGGTGCCTGGCTGAGTGATTAGAATGTTTGACTCCTGGTCTAATTGTCAGATGTGAATTCATGGTATTTGACTGGTGAGTTGATCCCAATATATGACACTATGGAGAAATGCCTAAAATCAAAACAAAAAATACCACTGGTTTATTTACTCAAGACATGTAACTAAAATTGGGTAGCAAAAAATATGATGAAGTCATCAATGGTTGTGCTAGTAGAAAGTCACAGGCCATCATGACCGAGTGTTTGAGTGCACCGGCCTTGTTCAGCTATTGATTTATCAAGATTCTGCACTCTGAGAAATGATTACTAAGGTCCACTCAAAATAGTTGCAGTATAAACCGCAGCTTGGCTTGGCTGCTGTAAAACCATAAATCTACCAGAGCTGGCGTCTGCAATAGGGAATAGCTAGTTACCTTAGCTGATGGGCATACATTATACCCATATATTTTTATATACAATGATGAATATTTATTTTGTTAAATAATTTATTTTTATATTTTTATTCACAGTTTGAAAAGAGTTACGCTTACAACATCCGTTACAATTATGGCAAAGAAGGAAAGCGAGCAAATTACACCCCTTATAGCTGTGCTAAAATAATTATGTCCAATCCTCCAAGCCAGGGGGATTATCATGGTAAGGACAGTTTCAAATTCTGCTAACTCCGTTTAGTTTCATGCAACCAATCGGTCTTTCTGACTTGTCTACAAGGCTCAAGAGCCAATCAAGGCAAAGGATTACTGAATGGGATGTGTGATATGAATATTAAAAAGAGTAAGTAGGAAGTGAAAATTACAAGGATATCAATGCTTCTCAACTGCTGTTTCCCAGAACCTTAGAGTTCTGCAAGAGTTCACTAAGGGTTCCATGAGAAACATTGATAAATAGGCTGATGCTTTTTGATTAAATTTTTTATTTTTTATATTCGTAATTTTATTATACATGTATGGCATATTGTCGGAAAATCCTTGATTATTGTCATAATAGTTTCAGCCTCTTATATTATTTAAAAGGTTAATTTTGTGCTCGTTTACGATTTATCGTTAATGTAGGTTAGATCTGCTTCAAATTGTCCAGCCGCCATTACTGGTGTTGTTTACGTTTTCCTCAAGTAGTAACGTGCAGAAGTTTCCACTCTCACCCCTTCACTGTCGAAACTCCTAAATGTAGCCATCTCTTCTACTCTAATAGCTTCATGTCTCGCACCTCTCATCTGTGGAACTCCCTTCCCTATACCAGTTTCCCTGAGAGCTATAATCTCCAGCTATTCAAGTGTAATGTCAATCGACATCTCCAGTTGCCTTGATCTATCCACTACCCTTCTCCTCATACCCTCTTCTATCACTCCTATCTGATCTCGCTCTATATTTTCTGTAACCCCTTGCATCCTAGTGGCTTCCCTTGCTTGGGATGAAATGCTTAAAAAAAAAGGAAAAAAGAAAAAATTTTAGGTAACACCTTTTCACCCTAAAATATCAATGATTCATGAAATTAAATGATTTTAAAAAAAAAAAAAACAATTTGAAGAAAAAGGAGACTTTTTTTCTTCTTTATCCTTTCAGGCACATAATTTTGATTTTATTTTTTGTTTTTTAATTTTTACTAATATATTTGGAATCACGTCGTTTTTCTCTTGAGTTACTACTAAAATTTTGCGCATTCATTTTAAACTTCATGCACTGTGCAGTAATCAACACAAGTGAAGTATCTGCATATGAGTACTCAAGGTAAACGCAAGTATGTAAACAAAGACAGTAATGGCAGTCGTTCTGTCTATGTGACAAGAAAGAAGTCGAACTTAAATTGTCCATAACTTATAAATGGTAATCAAGCACAATGTTTTAATGTCATTTTCGAAATAACTAGGCACTTTCACAGCAGAATGGTACATTCTCAATACCAGGGCCTTTTGGTGCTTAAACTGCAAATTAACCACAAAAAAAAAAGTAAAACTGGATTTTTATTTCTACTTTTTCTTTTTTTTTTTTTTTTTGTGTTGTGGAAGTTTCTTGAATTTAAAGCTTCATAAATTAGATTTTAGAGTGAGATTCTGTTTCATTAGCTCTAAGCAGACTTATTAAGGGCAATAAAGAAAAAAATACTATTCATTTAAAACTTCATTTTAAAAAAATAATTGCATTTTTAGATATGAAAAGCTATAAAAAGGCCATTAACTAAGTAAGCTTCCAAGCATTATGATTAGAGGAAAACGTATGTAAACAAGGCCAGTAATGGCAGCTGGACAACGTGACCATAAATTGCAAACAGTAATCAAGCACGATGTTTTAATGTCATTTTCGAAATAACCAGGCAATTTCACAGCAGAATGGTACATTCTCAATACAGGGGGTTTTGGTCCTTATACTGCAAATTAACCATTTAAAATTGTGAATGTATGGTTACTACATGAACAAAGACAAAATGTGTGGTTGTAAGCAAATGTTGGCCCAAAGTATAGGCTATATTATTAAAATCAAGCAGGTAGAGAAATTTAACTGTATATGACATGTCGACCATTGTTGGATTATCCAATGTTACAGTTTAGTATGAGGCACCCAATAAGGATTGAACCCACCACTCAGTAACAAGTCAACTGACCCCATAATAAGGCACCCTTCTGTTAACCATCTGGTTTGTCTATTTGCAAATGATGGAAAGCTGATAGTCTATAGGAACAGTGAATGATGCCTTTCAGAAACTAAGCATAGAATTAAGAGATAGGAAAATGTCCATAGAAGCAAAGAGGATGCTGAATTGCTATGTAATATCTAATCTATATAGCAGCGAATGTTGCACAATCTTCTCATAGATGTATAGGAGACTTGAAGCAATTGAGATATGGTTTTACTGACAAATGTTTGATAATACCTTAGATAGAACATGTGAATAACAAGGAGGTTTTAAGTGAAGTGAAATGGGAACTACTAATAATAATCAAAAAGGGGCTTGGAGAATTTAAGACTCACAGGACATTGAATGCAGAGAGAAAGTCAAGTAAGCTACTTGTGTATTAAAAATGTAAGACAAGAGAAATGGCTTAACTCCAGGATGAAATCTGATTCAGACATGTCTTGCATGTAGGGTGTCCAAAAGAAAGGAAGATGTTGTATAGTAGCTAGCAACCCTTCTGCACTCTACCAGATGGCCTGGCTCATAGCCTTAAATAGTCTACGATTAAGGACTTCAACAGTTGATTAATAAGTTGATACTAAGCTGATTAATATTCAGACTGATCTTTGTTTGGCTATACAGCATTTGACCCTCCTCTATTCCTTGTAAGTTAATTGTTTTGTAACTTATTTTTCGGTGTTTTTTGTATGTATCAGTTAGCACTGGATACTGGTGCTGAATACATATTAAGCACTTATTTTTCTGTGCATCATTCATCTTGACAATACAACAGAAGAAAATGGCAGATTTGCAAGTCATACATTTAACACGGATAGACTCTTGCAAGAATCTCTTAACATAAATTTTATCTGTCATTCAAGCTATAAAAAGTGCACAAAGAGAGGCGACAATAAAACAAAGTGATTGCGGTAATGAACAGGAGATAAGTGTTGCAGTCAGTGTTTGTGAATTGTTCAACTTAAGATCATACCACTACTCTATTGGTTGAAGGAAACTGATTACACAAATTGCTTGCAAACCAGAAGAAACTGACTAAAAGAGGCAACTACAGTAAAATAAGGATGGTAAAATGTTAGAGCAACAAACGACAAGAAGTTGTAGAGAGCCATGATCACCAACATTCCTACAAGGAAAGTCTATACAAAAGAATACCTCAGTTGATGCTCGGGAGACTTTACTAAAAAAAAATGTAGCATTTGTCATTATTTACTTTTCTTTTTCTTTTTTTTTTTTTTTTTTTTTTTTTTTATTGTGTGTGTGTGTGTGTGTGTGTGTGTGTGTTAATGTCCTGTCTCTTCATGTATGTGATCATGGCTCGCCACAGATTCCTTTTTATTATTATCTGTGAATTACCATATTTTCTTGGGAAAGATAATAAAGTGGTTTTGCATTTCCTTCTCTACAGTTTGGCATTTAGTGTTTCTTTTTACTTAGACTGGCTGTTTAACCAATAGGAGGGTAAAGTGTTGTTAGGTTGTCATTTGAAATTGGTAAAATGTCGAGCAAAATTAACAAGTGTTGAATTGTTTGGGAAAATAGACAACCAAGAGAATAATAAAATGAGCTAGAAATTTTTATTCTCTCACACACTTTTGGTAAGAATGTTTGGGGATAGTTTCTGAAAGAAATGTAAGATTTTGGAATGTTCTTATGATAGTTTCTTTGAGAAAAAAAAAAAAAATGAACTTACCCTGTTGTGGTGTTTGAGTGAGGTGCCTTGTCTAAACCATGTGTGTCTGTGTGATGACTTACCTCGAAGCTCAAAATGTGTGCGAACATCTCTCGTTTGCATGACAAATCCCAAAGGAAACATGGCTACTGTCGAAGACGCGATTTATACGCGCCAGTCTCGTCCAAAACGAGATTGTATCAGTACACATGCAAATTTCAGCAGTGTCATACTAGCATAAAAAAGGCGAGGCGCCAACGGCATGGCAGACAGCGAGTCATTCGGCGGACTTCGTGAAACAGACGGATGTGCGAATAGACTGGCAGACCAAGAGGCAGTTGAAGTAGGCGCGTTTGATTTGGGTGTCCATTTCACGACTGCCCGGTGTAACGGCCGAGAAAAGGAATCTCGCAATTCATTTCTTTGAGGCGACCAACAGCGAAGAATAACAGCTGGTTTGCTGGTGAACCCTCTCGTCACTTTTTTGTCACATGGTATGAAATGGTAGCTTTTTTAGATTCATGCTTGTTTATTTTTTTTACACATACCCAAAAGCTGAAGAAGATCACTACTGTTGACATGGTTTTCAACAAGTTTATTCCTGGCCTGGCCAAAAAAAAAGGTGTAACATCTGCTACAATAGAAAAGACAAATGTGCTTTTCTCAAGGATATTCAAATGGTTGGCAAACATCGGTTAATTGCCAATTGATTAGAACTTTATAAAATGGTAAATAATAAGGATTTCTTTATAGTTGATTCATATATTTTAATAATTCAGTAAGCATTTATAAATTTGGGAATAAAAAAAATTTGATATTTATTTTTTATAAATTGGTAAATGATAAATATTGCATTATGTTAGCTTTTAGAATGTTGTCAATATAAAATGATTCTAGTAAATAAACAATATAATAAATAGTGTTTAATATTTTTGTTGTGAATTCTCAAGAACAAATAAAAATTGTATAAATTCACTTTGATCATATGTTTAGTTTTATTACAACTCAAATTGTTTTTTCTGTTTTTTTTTTTTTACTTTTTCTTTTTTTTCTTTTTTTTTTGGTGGGCATGAAAGTCCAAGATTGCTGCTTACCTCGCACAAATCTTTCAATAATAAAATTTATTTTCTTTCCAGGATGTGTTTTCAGGCATGTTGATCCTGACTTACTGAAACAGAGGTACCGGAACCAAGGAATACCTGCTGAAAGTATTGAGATGGTGAGTTTAGTTCTGCTTTTTGGACATTTGTTTTAAAGAAGAAGAAAAAAATTTTCCTACTTACCAACACCTGAATTCATTAAGAGTGCCCTGTTTATTAATTTTGCAATTTTTGAGCCTTTAACTGATTTTCTAATCACCCACCTTTATTCAGACTACTCCCCACCCTAATTAGAAAATTCATGCTAATATTAAAGATATATGGAAACTTTTTAGAATATTAAGTAAATATGTATTATGAACAAAGAGAAAAAAGTCGATTTAAGAAGTAAGAAATAGAGCCGCACTGAGCATGAAGAGGAGCCAATTCCACTATTTGGATTGGTGCCAGAGTCTGAATGGCTTCAAAATCAGTCAGACAAATAAAACCTTGATTAGGACTCGGTATTTAAAAAGTAAGAATATATTCACTATACTATAGATTCTAATGGTGAATATTAAAGCAAAATCTTTCTTTGGATATATTACTTTTGATGTTTTTACTAAGTTAACATCAAATAAGGGTTTTTTAATATTTTTATTAGTGTAAAATAAGGGATGGGTCTATAACTGAGTAAAATATGGACCTTGAATTCAGTTGTCTATGCTACTTAGCAAACTTTTGAAAAAGGTCTAAAATTTGATTTCCTTTGAAGTGGTGGGGAGTTGCAAATTTTTGTCACCTAGGAATCATGGAACTTGTCAAACATATTTCAATGTTTTTCACAATTCAAGTTATCAGATGAAAATGATTGTAACCAATTTTATTTTTATTCTATTAAAGTTTTAGTTCATGCTAAAAACTGGCAAAATAAAACTTTTTTTCCCCATTTTTATTAGACTATAACTATAAAATGTTTTCTCCATGTCTTAAACTACAGGAGAATGCAAATTTATGAAGTGCCAATTTGTCAAATTGTGCTATTGTAAAGTCATTAAAAATTGTGAAAAATTTCAAGAGTCTATGATCTCTGAAGCTAATAGATGAAATTTCATACAAATCTGAAATGGTGCCCATGGAAATTTCTGAAAATTTTATTTAAATTACATACACACACACATTTTTTTTTGTTTCTTATCGTTTGATAGTAAATGGACAAATTTATATTTATTATTATAAATTTTAGATTGTTTACTTTACATCAAGCACTGTTTTATTACTACCAGCACTCACTGTGCACTATTTCATACACACACACACACACACACACACACACACACACATATATATATATATATATATATATATATATATATGAGTGAGTGAGTCTGCCAAAATATGTATACAAACTTCAGGAAAGGAAAAACTTGTATAGATATTGGAATACTAAATGTATTTAAACATCATGAGATTAATACAAGTTACCTATGGACTCTGCAATCACAAAAAAGTACTCAAAATGGTGGCTTTTAACTTCCATAAATTTATTAGTACTGCTTGGCCATTGTTGGCCAAAGTGCCCAGTGAGGTTGCTGTTTTCAATTTCTGGTCTAAGAGATGCCAATGTAATACCAGTCTGTCAAGAAAATATATTATAGTAAAGTGTTATCACAATTTGATAAAACTACGAAAAACAAATGTTTTCTTTGCTGAAGTGTGTATACATTTTTTGGGCAGACTCTTCGAGTGTCTGTGTATTATAAATTATTGTTCATGAAGGATTTTTTTTTTTTGTTAGAGCAATATACTTTCATAAACATCATACATAAATTTAGCCTTAATGATAATGTAAACGATAATATTATTGTTCACATCATCATTAAGGCTAAATTTACCGTTAACTCATCAATAACTATTTATTAATTATATCAATAATATCACACTTATTATTACTATCAGCATAGTCACAATCATCAATAATACACAAGCAGTTAACGTTGAAAATACAAACATCATCACCATGTCTGCAAACAACCCAACTTAACCAAAGTGATGATGGGAGACCCAGACCAATGGGAGTGTATGTGCACGCAAGGAAGTGTAAGTTTGTCTGATGGCGCAGACGGACGATCTGAAAAGCATCAAGACCCACCCCCACACACACCTGTTCCTTACTGGGAGTAGATCACTACATATACAAACGTGACAGTCTTGACACCGAAATAGAATTACAAAAGCATAAATAGATCCATTTAAAAAAAATAAACCAGTTTGTCTGATGATCGCAAAAGCATGAAACCCAGGGTCACAAATTAATATCCATACAATTTAATATGTTAGCTCTATCACTGATATTGAGAACTTTCCACTAAGTACTGCGCATATAATGTGTGTGTATATATATATATATATATATATATATATATATATATATATATATATACACACCCTTTCCTCGTGATTCTAAGGGGAGTAAAAACTGTATATTTCTTATTAATATATAAATTATAGCTTGTTTTTTTTTTTGTTGTTTTTTTACATTGAGCACTCAATGCCAGTACTTGATGTGTAATAACATTTTTGAAAGAAAAAATATATAGCGTTTCATCCATTGAAGTCCGAAAGGATGAAAAGTGTCACAAAACCTTTTTCCAATTTGTCATATTCCATTCAAATTAAAGTTAAGTAGGAGTTATTTCCCCTAGATTCAATGGCGAAAACTTTCAAGGGAGGTAAATCTGCTTTCAGGACTACCTTCTACTTCTATTTTAATTGATAATTATGGCTTAATTTGTGACAAACAATTACCCTATTTTCTGGTGCCTGTCAGTGATAATCACTCGTGACCAAATATGAGGGCATGCCAAAAATTTATTGGCCTGTTCCAGTCCCCTTTCTAACATAAACCTGGGATTGTTTCTTCATATTCCTTGGTGAGGTGACTTTTTATATAAACTAAAGATTTAAAGTATGGCTTAACACTATCTCCATTTTTTTCTCTATTTGGCTTCATGCTAATCCATGTTGCAAATATTAATTTTGATTATCACGATAAAATCGAATTTTATTCACTTCAGGTTCAATTTGTCAAATGAAATGTGTTTTTTGTGCTGTTTGTTATTTAAAAATCAACAGAAATAATATTTTTTGCTATTGAAAAAAAAAAATATTGTGACAGCATAATTATAACTAACAATTTATTGCAAACATGGTTCACACTCTTTTCCTGTCATTTGAACTGGAGTGTTCCACTTTTAAAGTCTTCTTGTTCCCTTTCACTCTCAGTAACCTCTTGCATCTTACTGGTATTATCACCTTGCTTGGGGACCACTTGAGAATACCAGGTGCTGTAAACTTGGATGTGCGGGTGGTGTAATGAATAATGGCTCAGAATTGTTAATTAGGGAGCAGTTTCAATTCCGGTCAGGTTTGTTATATTCACTTACACACAGGTATCCTTGGTAAAATTATAAGTCTTTCATTTCTCTCTCCAGCTATAGGCTAATTAGTAAGACTTGTATCACTAAATCTTTTTTTTTTTTTTTTTTTTTTTTTTTTTAATTCTTGCAATCTAAAAATTCTGGCTTTAAATAAGCTGAAAAGGGTCAAACCATAGAAAACTAATCAATTCATCAATTGTTTTGCTTGAGGTGAAATAAATAAAAAAAAAAAAAAATCTATTTCTATATAAACAGATTTTACAGCTTAACATATATTAAACTTCAGCTCTCACTTTTAGGCAAAGTGTAATTTGTCTGGACACTGGGGATCCATTTCTCAGGTGACATCTCTCCACCATCTTGAAATAATGATTCGTCCATTCCCTAAGTACTGCAGGTGTTTTATTGGAAGACTCAGTTGATGTTTTTCAGTCATTTTCTTTGTTTCTCTTTATGAAGACAGTTTAATTCTACTATTAAGTAAGTGTTATGTGTATTGCTCTTTATTGTATGAGTCTCAGTTGTTTTACAGATAATGAACTATGTAGAGCAGAAGCACTATACTTTAGCCTGTACACATTACTTTGAAGTCACCCACAATCTCAAAAACAACAACTTTGGCCTTCAGCATCCGAACCAATATTTTGATGAGAGTCAAAAGGTACTCAATGGAGAAGTAAAACCACAAGGTAAGCAAACAATTTATTCCTTTGGCTTCTTTTAGAATTTGAGGGTTTTTGTTGTTTTTTTTTTTAACCCCCCCCCCCCCCCGCAAATTCACACACACACACAAAATTGTAATTTGTAGGGTTTATTCCAAAGAGTATTTTCTGTCAATATGAGAGCACAATGTATGATACAGAGCAAATTATATGAATTACTATTGCTAATACTGCAAAGCTCTCTCATGAACCTCGTTGGTCATTGGTGTGTTTTTTCGAAGAATAAGTTCATAAAAGTTAGCTTTCCTCTCAACCAGGTGCTGATAACTCAGGGTAAAATATCCAACTGATGCCAAATCCATCATGTTTCAATCTTGGCTGGAGTCAATCGGATGTCTAGCCACATTGATGAGCTGTGATACAGTGAAACTGTCTGTCTGTGGATGGCAAAATATAAAATTAATACACACACACACACACACACACACACACATATATATAATACAAGAAAAAAGTTTGTCACTCAGCTGACTGATGCTAGCTTCAGCACTCTGGCTCCAGAGTTTTGTAGGTGGATTCCCCCTTCCATGGAATTTCTTTCTTTTTATGTGCCATGTCCTTTCAGGATGTAGCTACTCATGGCCCTGCACTTCCCTCCAGACCACACTCCACCATCCACCTGCCTAAGCTCGCCATGTGTGTCAAGCGCTGATTTCCCTTGTCTCTTTTTCCCTCTATTCATCCTTTGAGTATCAGATTCTCCAGGCCCTCCTTTCTTATCACATGTCCCAGAAATTTCATCTGCCTCCTCCTTATGTTAAGCATAAGCTTCTACCTTGTTTGCATCCTCTCCAAGACCTCATGGTTGCTCACATGCTTGGTCCATGATATCCTCAGCATCATTCTGTAGAACCACATCTCTGCTGCCTTGTGTCTCTTCTTCATCCTTGAGGATAACGTCCAACATTCGCTGCCATATAGGAGGATAGATGTCACGTAGCAGCTCAATACTTTGTCACCATAGAAATCCTCCTGTTTTGCAGTACTCTGCCCAGCTTCTAGAATCCATCCTTGGCCATCCCAATCCGTCTTCGGATCTCAGTGTCACACCTACCGCCCTCTGTCAGAACACCTCCCAGATACTTAAACTTCTGCACATGTTTGATTTTAGTGTCCCCGACCTGCAAATTGCATTTTGGGCTCATCTTTTTATTGATGACCATGCATTCTGTCTTCTTGTAGTTTATGGTTAGTCCTTTCTTCTAGCTCTCCTTCTTTACCTTCTGTAGCAGGTTTTGTGGCTTCTTTTCTGTGTCTGCTATCAGTACTGTATTATTTGTGTATTATGTTGGTAAGGTTGTGGCTGCCAATGATGAATCCTGCTAGGATCTCCAGTTCCCTCAGAATTGCCTCACTGTATAAATTACTCTGTCCATTCATCAGAGGGTACACATATACACCTTCTGCTGAGTGGACTGAACAATTATAAAAGGGTTTGTCTATGAAAATTTGGAGTTTAGGTACTGTATATAACATCAGTCACCTAAGTGACAAATTTTATATTTGTATTAATCCTGAACACACACACACATTTGTAAGCGTTCTAAAAGCAAAGGAAATATTTGTTGAATATTATTTCCACAATGCAGAGGACAATTCGCTAAGTTCAGACTCGAATACCGGGGGCAGAAAGAAATGCCGAAAACTTGATTTGCAGGTACTATCTCACAAATCCCACTGCACGTAACCAGTTAGAAAAATAACTCAGTCACCAACGAACGCTGTGGCCAAAATACAGTTATTCCTCTCGATTCAAGAACACCAACTGCTTTTAGCGGCCAAGCAGTTTTTTCATTCGTCAACAACTGGGAGAGGACGCCAAGTATTTTGCATAACAAAATACTTTTATAGAGACTCCTGCGACGGACTTGTTTTTAATCTAAACATTCTGTCTTCTGCATGTCATGCGGAATATGTGCCCTTTTTTTCGTAAGTAATTTTCTTTTCCGTCGTAGGATACACGCGACGCACTGTCGCTTGGTTTGATGAAGTAAGTCGCCATTTTCTTCGCTATAATATTCAAACGTTATTTTATAGTGGATACCTGTGTTTGAAATAGATGCCCTTCTTTTTTTATTTTGAAATGAGAAAATGTCCTCTCCAACAGCACACATTTCTTTGTGATTCTGTGGAGTACATTTTCTTTATTGAGTTTTCTTGAGTGTACAGACCAGTAAAGGTAATACACACTGTTTAAAATAGAAAAACAGGACAGCTACTTCAAACATGGGTATCTCTTAAAAATAACATTTAAAGTGGTAATAATGTCAGATTGAAAACAAATCGATTAACTCTTTATAAATATTTATTCCTTCAAATGTTATTTTTAGTGGCTACCCATATTTGATGTGTGTGTATGTCTACACATGTCATTCTATATCAACTCTACCAATATTTCAAAAGTTCATCTGCTCACCATGTCAGATTTTGGGGAAATTTCTGGAGGTAACAATGGTAATATTTGGTGTTCAAAGACCAACCAATCAATACAACTTTTGATTGAAATTTATAAAATACTTCAATGAAAAAATTTGTCAGACAAATCTGTTTCTCAAGACCAGAAATTGTTATTGCTCTTTCTAATATTGATAAAGGGCCTTCATTCCTGACCTTTTGTTTGAAGCCATTTGGAATGTCAATCCATTTTAATGGTGGTTGTTGTTAAAAGTTCTTAAGTGATGTGGTTTCTGTTATTTGGTAGAGTTCTTTCTGATTCTGTAGCACCATGTCCAAAGTTCAAAGAAGGGTGGTTTTTGTTAAGACTTATATGCATCATCTGCTCACAGCTGTTTTTAACCAAGTAAGTTCGAAAACCTAAAAATTATGTCTTTATTAGACTCATAGTTTGGGATGTTATGGCCTCTTCAAATTTGCTTTGATTTCTAAGTCGTGAGTTAATATTTCAATGTTTTACACCAGTGCTTCTCAAACTATCTGATGTGGCATACTGACTTCTTTTTTTTTTTTTTTTTTCTCTCCCTCCAAATGTGTGAAGGAGCCCTGAAGCTTTTCCTATCTGTGGGGTTTGGGGCGCTGTACCCACCTTCTTAATCTTTTCAGATATGTCCTATTTCAAAGTTGTTTTGAGACTATCTGAACTAAAAATGAGGACACATTCATTCTAAGGCCAGTCATTGTTGAGATAACACATTTTCCTAGTGTGCCAGGGACCAGTACCATATTTGTGCCTTTTGATTATATGACTTGATAAAATTTTATTTGAACATTCATAGCATTATTCATTCATACCAGAAATATATAATGAATATAATAATAATTTTTTTTTTTTTTTTTTTGTAGAAATATATGCCCATGAAAATGATCCCTTACGTATTCCTGGGTGTTCTTCCCACACAGTCACACGCCATCATAATGGTGTTGTCCCACATATTTCAGTTCACACTTTGAGTAGCATTGTTTTACACAATATATAAAATGATTATAATTAAGTAATTTTTTTTTTTTTTTTTTTTTTTATGTAGCCAAATATCTACCAAAAAATGGTAAATAAAAATTTTCATTATTTACATGGAATAGAATGAAAATGAAGCTAAGAATATATTTATGTATCAGTCACCAAATTTCAGCTTGACATCTTCTCGGAGTGGACAGTTATAAAGTGCCGAATTTGGCAAAATTGTTCTGCTGTCTTGCAACATGAAAAATTAGACATGAAAATTCAAACAAATTTCAAGAAGCCATAATCTCTGAGCTATGAGTTTAATGAAGATAAAATTTTCAGATTTCCTATTTTGCTAGCAGGAGTGTCACCTGCTGAAACTAAATAAAAGTATGAGATGGTGACCTTGGGATCCTCAGTTTAATTTATATGGAATGATATATTAACTTCACTAACTAAAGTTACCAACTGAAAAACAAATGTTGCAAACTTAAAAGTAATTAGCTTGTAAAATTGTTATTTATTCTATGTTGCTGAACAAAAAAGTTCAAGTCCATCATATTAATGGAACTTTATTATTTGATATTAAAATAAGAATACTGTGTCCATATTAGAAAAGTAAATGTTGGTACGTTCAGATAAACATTCAGAAATGTATTTAGACATTCTATCACACGTCTTGCTTATGGAATCCTCTTCCAGGTTCTTGCTCCCCAGTGAACTTTGATCTTCAAAAATTTAAAGGCAATGTCAGTCGTTATCTTCTGTCTTTTCTTTTATTGTACTCTCTTAATAGTAGCTTTCTCATTCTTTAACACTCAATAACTCCCCCCCTCCCCTTGCATCTTAGTGGCTTTATTGTCTTGCCTGAAGTGAGATGATGAAAAAAGGCATATTGGTAAGTGTAGTGAAAGAGATAATCAGTTACCCCGAAAAAAAGTTTGTGTTTTGTGTGCGATCTGCCAAAGAAAAATTATCAAAAAGTAGTCAGCAAAAATCTGCATCAATGACTAGAAGCTATGCTAATGTTCTTCCCTCCCCCTGAATGGTGTGACCAATTAGAAAATTCTCTCGGTGAACAGAAGTCGTTGTTTTTCACTTATAAAAGGAGATGATATTTTTGAGCTGTGAAATGAACACGCGTTGTTGTTGGCGAGAAGTGAAGGGTGGATTTGTGATCCCATTTTGTCGTTTCTACGGTGTGTGTTGGACTGTTACGTCGGACTATCATGTGAACTGCGATTTGGCTACAAGTGTTGTGGCCAAGAAACAAAAAATCTATTGCAGTTGCTACTATCAGTTGGCAGTCTTTTCTTTTTACTACAACAGTAAGGCTGCAAATGAATAATGGGAAAAGCATTTATTTTACAAACAAATATCCATGTTGGGTGTTTTGAAGATAAGGAATTATTAGGTGACTTTACAACTGGACTAATATCCTCATCTTGGGTTTTATATTTGTAATGTTTCAGCTGCTATACTCTCTGGTCTTCTTCAGTGTCTGTTGTACTTGGTAACTCTCAGAATTCTGAACCAAACCCTTTATGACAGGATTAAATTGTCTCAGTAGATGTAGTGTAGTGTTAGACACCATTTAGGAACCTCTGATTAAGAAAGGACTCTCAAAACTTTCACCACCTGAGTACAGATATATTTAAGGCTCCTAAATTACACCATCAAACAAGTTTTAATAGATTAGTGTTGGTTTAGACATATCTGGTCCACTAGCAGTGGTGAGTTCAATCTTGACATATCGGATAGTACAAAAAAAACAATTACTCTGTTTTCATTGGATAAAAAATAAAGTGGCACAAATTATTTCCTCTAAACATGGAAAGTGGAAAGGCTTCTGTTTGAATTTCCAGAAAGGGTACAATAGATGCCCAAGAATACAACAGTCAGAAATCTGAATATACTAGACTAGATATAAAGGTGTATAACATGGGGTGGGCAACCTTTTCGGTGCAAGGGACACATACAAAAATTTTATTAGGCCACATAGTATATTAACCCAAAATAATTAATATTTAAAATAGGCAAAATAAAAGGCTTTTAAAGAAAAAAGTGCAATTTTTATTAATTAATATATTAAAGTACTGTAGAAGATTCCCGTGAAACGCATTTATTTGAAAAACAAAATAACTTTGTTTTAAGGAAAACAAATATTTTTATTTATTAATATTATAAAGTAAACAATTCTTACTAATATTTTAAAGTAGAAACTTCAAATAAAACACATATAAAGTAACTAAATTTAAAGAAAAAATTAATTTAGATTTTAAAGTAGAAACTTCACATGAAACAGATTTGTTTGAAAAACAAAGTAACTCAGCAACAGAAGAATCTCAATGACTCAATAATGTATCTGACTGCAGTCATTTAACAGTTTGTTAAAATTAGGCGTCAAATTGCTTGTAACAATTATTTGGTATTGCTTGGTAACTTTCTCTTTCAAATTTACAAAAATTTGGTAGGCTGCATGAATTCTTTTGGAGGGCCGCTCGTGGCCTGCAGGCTATAATTTGCCCACCCCTGGTGTATAACAACATAATAATCTTTGTCAAGGCATTTAAATAAAATCTCTGAAATAAATTATAACAATGGAACCTTAAAAGAGTTCTGGATTATTCAAACACCCTTCCTAAAAAAATTTAGAATGCTGCAAAGCATTTTACCACTCGTTCTTTTTCTTCTAAATTTTGAGTCAGATTAAAAAAAAAAAAAGATGAATGTATCGTATTTGTTCCAAAACCTGGAACTGAAGTTATTCTGTGATATTAAATATTTATTTTTATTTATTTATTTTTTTTTTTATCTAGTTTCATCAACCCCTGTTCGTGTGGTGAAACTTTCCACGGTTAATTCATCACAGTCCAGTTCTTCGCAGTTAAGTAACTCTTTTTCCAAAGATGATTTCATGGATGATACTGACATGTGTAACTTATTAGATGACGAAATGGAAGAATAGAGGCTGTATTCAAGAAATATCCTCCTGAAACTTTACCATTTAACATTGTTAACACCCTAAAAAAAAAAAAAAAATCACAATATTTTGTTTACGACTGATGTTGGGACAAAGAGTAAAAATTGATTGAAGCGTGTTTGAATAGACAGTCATGCTTTAATGGATTTCATTACTAGCAATGTGCATAGCAGCTATGTTACTGCTGTGGTTTAGGCTATTAAGAAACTGGCTGATGCATTGTTATTTGAAGTATTTTGCTATTACTTGTTTTTAATCTGCAATGATTAGCAGCTAAATACAGCTATTAATCGTGGGGGAGAATGGATTATTTTGGATTCATGAAAATATCCTTATGCATTCTCTTTGCATATTGTACTATAGTGTGAAAGTTATGTAAATTTCATGATGACTAATGATGGGACTGAGAGCAGAAATAATGCTTATACTATGAGTGAAATTGAACTCAGATTGCCAATTTCATTTTCTGAGTAATTGTCTGTTTTACCAGCACTTGGTTTGCAATTTTTGCTTAGAATATTTTCTTGTGTCTGGGGTGGTGTGGAAAAGATAAATTCAATCTACTTCACAAAAATTGGTATTGTAATGTTTGGTCATTCAAATAGTGATTTTGTGATGTGGGTCAAGCTGAGAAATATATATAATATATATATATATATATATATATATATAATTTCTGTCTGGGGTTATCGGCTTTTTCTGGCAACTGTGTTTTCTGCTACTACAATATGACATAAGCATTTAAAATTCACTTAAATGCAAATCGGAAATCTTTGTTAACATTTAGCACTTTCCTCTTCTTACTGTAATAGATTTGAAATTGCCGTACTCTGGCTCTCAATTTCAGTCAAGATTGTTTTAGGTGTTGCCATAGAAAGATATGGCTATGCCACCAAGAAATTCAACTTGCATTGGCTGGACTAACGTTTTTACTTAGCGAAAATAGTCACCAACATTAGAAAGCCAGATTTTATTCATTGTCTTGTAAACTAAATTGTTTGCCAAACACAATTTAAACCAAAAAATATCTTGTTGGCCGCTAACCCTAACATGATGACAGCAAAGAAACATTTTCAGTTTCTGTCTGTTTTCAATAACCCACATCATAGAAAGGGAAGGTGGGAGTGTTTTGATTGACATTATTGTAATTTCAAAGAAACAAAACAATCTTTGATCATGCCAGAAAATAAGCTGCTCTTCTGATAATTTGACAGCACAATGAGTGGAATGATTTGTTATGCAATTATTGAATTTGATGTTTCATTTTTGTTATAAACAATGTTTTTTTTTTTCCTTTTTTTTTATATACTAAATCAATTTATTTTCTCAATACAGCACAAGGGAACATATTTATTGTCAAAAAAAATTATTGAAATAAAACATAAAACAGTTAAATCTTTGTTTGTATTTGTGTAGACCCCACCCCTGTCCACATTGCAAATTGACTTATTTTCATTGCTTAATAAACAAATCTATCATTCACTCGTGCATTGAATTTTGCCTCTATCTCTGCTCTGCTGTAATGTAGATTCCCTGTGCTTTTTCCAATATCTTGACTTGGCATCTTGGCTTCAGTTACTTTTCCCCTTCTGTAATGTAGCATGCCTGTGCCTTTTCTATAAACAATTTCATGGTAATTGTTTAGTTGAACTCTTGTTTCATGAATTTAAGCACAGGACTAGATTGGTGACAAGGTCTCATCAATTCAGTTGAATTGGCTAGATGTAACTAAGTTCTAAGGTAACTGTAATGGAATAACCTGTCACACACATGAGTGACTACACTATAGGTAGTAACTACCTATAAGTATCTGTAAGTCAATGGACTACAAAGCTGGAATCTTCCAACTGTGCTGTCGAACTTTCTGCCTTTGGACAAATAAGAACCCAGACAAGGCTATGCCGAAGGACAGTCTCATCCAGGGAGGTAGACTGACCCGAACCCATTTATGCGGGTTCTACGAGGAATTTTTGGCCTAGCACATGTGCTCGAATGACCCACGAGAAACTCAGTCTTATACCACATCTACCTTCTGGTATGGCTAGTAAATATTGACTAGCTGACCTTCCAATAGTAGCACTCACTACTGGATTGACTTATGATGAACTTGTGCATAACTGTTACCTTTATTCTTATTGTACTGGTTTTTTACAATAAACCTTTACTTATTTTTTTCCACCTTGTTTTTGAAGTATATTTTCCTATTAGCATGAAATATGATAGTAACACTTACTTTTTTCTCATGCCTCTTGCTTGTGCAACTCCGGCGCTATTTTTTTCCAGCCAGCTTTGATCCTCAAAAATATAACTGCAATGTCAATCATTATCTACTGTCTTGATTACTCTTCTATTTTTCTCACTTCTTAATAATTTTTTTCTTTTTTTTTTTTTTTAAATTCTTTCTCGCCCTCTCAGCTAGGGTTTCAGAATATGACACACCTCTGCAGAGTGGTACCCTCCACTCCAATAAAGCCATTTGTTTGCTATGGGTGGTGACCTGTAATGCCTGAGGGCTTGATCCTGGTGGTTGAGGAATTTGTGGGGGAGATTGTTTAAACTCCTAAACCTCAACACACTATTTTGGCCCTTAGTTGGGCTAGAGAGGCAGTTGGAGAGGCCTGGTCATGACAATCTCTTATTCAGTGTTTTACAGACCTCACTTTGTAAAAATCCTGAATCAGAAGGCATTGGCTGTAGGGTCAATCATGCTGAATAGAGACTGATGATTTCTAACTATCTCTGGGTGACTAATTATCTTGGGAATGAAAACCTAGAGATACAAAGTAACTGGTTACTTTCTCCCGTGTGAGTATACTGGTTGTGTAGCCCTGATTTGCTAACGCAAATAGGCTTACCTCTTAGATTTTCCCCTTGCAGGGCTCTGTGATGGGTGGGGAGCACAGCCAAAAAAAAAATTATGGATATTGAAAAATAAAGAAAGTGCAAAAATAGCCAACTTAAAAAGGCTGTCGAGTGACTACACCAGTAATGAAGTTCTGAAAATGATGAGAGCGAGAGAGAGAGGCACTGGTACTCCCAAGATTAATAATCTTGGAATTCCTGGAAAAAATTCCAATTCCAAACTTCAACCTCTTTTGTAATTGAAAAGATCATTTCAGCAATTGTAGTAGCCAAAATGGTTAAGAAATTTAAAAAAAATCAAACCATTCTTGTTGAAGTTGAACAAATAGTATTTCGATTAAATATACAAAGAATGTCTTCTTCATTGAAGCTTGCAGGATAGTACCAAACCCAAACAACATACAAGTAAATCACAAAAGTAAAACCCGAAGTGAATGAATTTCAAGGGGAAAATACATATAAGGCCATACTCCAGGAATTGCTGACAATAGAACCAGACAACTGGCCTAAACTTACAAAAGAAATAAGAGCAACCCTAGAAGAACCTGAAGACTTACCATTTAAAAAAAAAAAAAAAACTACTCTCACAAGGCAAACAAGAAAGAAAATGAAAATGTACCCTCGTCTATTAAGCTGAATCCACCAACCAGAGAACCCAAGGTCATTAAAAGTAGAAATACAAGTAAAAGAGTAACACTATCTCAACCATCTTTCTCAACTCTCTAGAGGAAGATCTACCAAAAAACAACTTGGCTTCATTCCCTTTCCCACTGCTGTAAGGTTGCTGCTCTGTGTCTTTTCTATAAATACTTTCATGGTAATTGTTCAGATGAGCTCTTTGCTATAGTACCTAAACGTTTTGAATTTAAGTGCAGTACTAGACTGGCATTGAGATCTCGTCAGGTTACATTCGAGCTGGCTATATGTAGCCGTTCTATGCTAATAGTTTCTTTCCTCGCTTGTGGAACTCCCTTCCAGCTCCATGCTTTCCAGCCAACTTTAATCTGTAAAAATTTAAATGCCATGTCAGTCACTATCTACTGTCCTGATTACTCTTTCATCTTCCTGCTCATTAAGTTTCTGTTCCTAATTCTTCCAAACCCTCTAACCACTTGTGTCTTAGTGGCTTTACTGCCTTGCATGGGGTGATACAGACTTAAGCAAAAACAAAGCTCACAAAAAAAAAAAAAAATCACATCAACGTTCCTCCTCAAAAGCAAGTGAATACCAAAACGTGGAAAACTATTCAGAAACCAAAAATAGGTATAAACTGCTTGAGAAAATAGACATGGATTATAGACCCACTAAAAACATTAAGAATACTAAAAGAATACTAAAAGCAAGTCCTGGATCACAAAATCATTCAGTGGAATTTCCGTAGGACAAAACCCAACTTTAATGAACTTCTTATCCTCCTCACAACCTTAAATCCTTCTATTATCTGTTTACAAGAAACCAACCTAAATGAAAACATTAACATTAAAAACTACATCTCATACGACTTCATTTGTAGATATTTACTTGAACACACACACACACACACGCACACACACACAGTCAGGTTGTGGCACAAAGTCAGTTTTTAACGTGGGGACCCAAGTGTTTTCACTCACGCCGCTGTTAATCTGAGTTAAGATTGTTGAGTTGTCTCCTCTTGTCTATAGATAAAAGCAAGTCTGTTTGGATTGATCTCCTCTTTGTTTGTTGTTGTTGTAGTTTCCTTTGACAAGATGGCGGTTTAGCTGAGACTGGGTGTCTGTGGAAGGAGTAAATCTTCAATGGTAGCAGAACGTAACTTCTTTTGTGTGATAAGAAGCTGTCTTGTTCAGCAAACGCTGAAACACATTTAAAAGAAGAATGGCTTCCTTCATAAAACACCCACCTGTTTTAGTAAATGAAGAGGCATATGCTGAATGGAAGCAAGATATAGGTATATGGTCTATATTCACGGACTTACCTAAGGAGAAACAAGGCCCTGCTGTGTTTTTGTCATTACCACAAAATATAAGAGAATGTGTTTGACACTTGGCAATAACAGATATCAGTGGAGCAAATGGATTAAATATAATTATTGACACATTGGACAAAATTTACTTGCTGGACGAAAATATGATGGCATAGATGTCATTTAAGGAATTTTATTCCTACAAAAGGGCAGCCGGAGTTAATGCAAATGAATTTTTGGTACGATATGAATTTCTGTATCAAAAATTACAGAAATTTGGAATTACTCTACCAGAAGAAGTCCAGGTCTTTTTTGTTCTGAATGCAGCAAATGTTTCGGAGGAAAATGAAAAATTAGCAAGAACCACATGTTCCAGCTTAACATATGCAACAATGAAAGATACACTGAAGAAAGTATTTTCTGATATTTTATCAACAGAATGTAAAACTATCCCTGCTATCACAGAAGTAGTTGAAACAGTAAATTTCAATAGATACAGAAGTATTAAGAAACAAAGGCATGACAGGATATATAAAGTAAATCCTAAGGACAGACAAGGTAAGATAATGCGTTGTTTTAAATGTAATTCAACTAAGCATTTTGCCTGAGATTGTACGAGTTTCAATTCTAGAAATAATATAAACACTGGTGGATACAGACCAGGTGAACTTTACTTTGTTTAATGTTGATTCATGTTATCGAACATTGATAAATGACTCTTATTCCAGTGTAAAAATGTCCAATCTTGTGAAAGAGACATTGGGTATGGCAGTGTTGGACTCTGCCTTGCACACGAACTGTTGCTGGAGAAATTTGGTTTAATGTATTCTTTGATACATTAAATGACCGAGATTGGTTAGTGGAAACTGTTAGATCTAACAGAACATTTTGTTTTGGAGATGGAGTGGAGGTAAGAGCTATTAAAACAGTCAAGTTTCCTGTAACAATAGGGGGTATAAGAGGTATCAGAGGTTATATTGAGGCTGACATCGTCAAAAATGATATACCCCTGTTATTAAGTCATAAATCAATGAAAACTGCAGGAATACTACTAAATTTTAAAAATGACAGCTGTCGCATTTTTGGCAGATATATTAAATTGCAAACAACAGCTTCCGGACATTATAGTCTGCCACTAACTAATATGATTTGGAGGTTAAAAATGCACCAAGCATAGTCTTATAAAAGGATGTTCTCAAGTGGAAAAAAGGAGGAAGGCTGAGAAATTACATAGACAGTTTGCTCATGCATCTAAAGAAAAATTAATAGCTTTGGTTAAAGGTAGTAAGGCATTTCATGACAAGGAATTTCTGAATCAGATAAAAGATGTTTGTGATTCTTGTTCAGTTTGCCAAAGGTTTAGAAGACCCCCTCCTTCACCAGTTGTAGGATTGGCTCTTGGTAACAGGTTTAATGACATTGTATGTTTGGATTTAAAGGAATATTAACATAACCAATGCTGGATTCTACACCTAATTGTTACATCCACTAGATACTTTGCTGCTAGATTAATTAAGACCAAGAAAAGCAAAGAAATTATTCGCAACATATCTTTAATGCGGATATCTTATTTTGGAGCTCCCAAACGGTATTTAAGTGATAATGGAGGAGAGTTTAATAATGAGGGCTACCGACAGATGAACGAAAAATTGAATATTGAAACATGCACGACAGCTGCAGAAAGTTCATTTAGCAATGGTACTGTGGAACATCATAATCTAATAATTGCTGAAGCAATGGAAAAAACATTAGATGATGAAAAATGTGAGCCAGAAATAACTTTGGCTAGGGCCGTTAGTGCCAAAAATGCACTTCAAAATCATTCTTGATATAGTCCAAATGAGCTTGTATTTGGGTCAAATATTAACACCCCATCAGTTTTGAATGATCAGTTACCTGCATTGGAAACGGCAACAACCAGTGATATGGTTAGAATAAATCTAAATGCCCTACATGCAGCGAGGAAAAGCTTCATGGAAGCTGAATCAAGTGAAAGAATTTGGAGAGCCTTGAGATATGATGTAAGGACGTATGTGGATGAAGGATTTGTGACAGGTGACCGTGCCTACTATAGAAGACAAAACTACAATAGATGGCGTGTTCTGGGGAAAGAAGGTCAATGTGTATTGATCAGACACAGAGGAGCATTTTTTAGGATGCATCCATGTCATTTGATGAAGGTAGACAAGGAATTGTGAAGTCCAAGGAATGACGAAAATACAAATTCTTCAAATGAGATGAATGAAGTGTTGGAGGAGGAAGATGAAGGACAATATAATAACAATTCTAATAGCAATAGAAAGGAAGTGAAAGATAACAGTATAAAACCAAGTAGAAACAAAGTTGTAGAATATAAATTGAGAGGGAGTGATGAGTGGAAGAAAGGAATGGTTATGAGCACACAACCAAAGTCAACGGGGAAACTATAGCCATTGGCTAAATATAAAACCAGAAGCAGAGAATGAAGATCCTCTTTGTGTCAATTGGAATCATGTTGATCAATGGAGAAAACTTTCTCGTGTAACAGAGGGAATAAGTAATCAGGAACATGCAGTTTTGCTTACTTCTGAACAAGATATGATTGATGCAAAGAAAAAGGAATTGGAAAATATGAAAGTTCATGAAGTATGTGAATGTGTGCCTGACATGGGGCAAAAATGTATATCAACAAGATGGGTGATAACAGAAAAATTTATGAATGACAAAAAGATAATGAAGGCTCGTCTTGTTGCACGTGGTTATGAAGAAGATTCTCATAACTTAAAAACAGATTCTCCAACATGCAGCCGTGAGGCCATGCGTCTCGTATTGTTAACGTCCTCGGTTATGATGTGGCAGGTGGAAGCTCTTGATTTTACATTGCTGGTGTCTTCTTGTGAAAACTAGAGTTCCTAAAAAAAACAAAATCTCTGAACTCTGAGATTCCTAAATGGCAGCTTTTGGATCAGCTATATTTTCTTCTATGCATTCTGTATGTTTTGTTCCAGGAGGTAAGCCGTCTGCCATTATGCTGGATATCGAGCCATATTAGTATACAAAGGAATGGAAAAGCTGACAAAATGGCAAAGGAATCGTTGAACCTGGTCCTCTCAAATATAAAGGTTACTGATACACCATAAACAAGATCATTAAAGAAAATGGCTGCAATTATAGGACAACTGTCAAAGCAACAAATTACACAACATTTGACCAATCATTAGTAAAAGACAGGTAAGTTACAGAAAGATAAGGAAGAGGTTGTACTAGCCAGACTCTTTATAGGACATACATACATAACCTACCAACATCTACTAAAAATATGAGGAACTGCCAGTATCTGTTTCATGCCTTATTGTAAATCAGTCAAGTTTTGTTCTTGGCTTTAAAAAATCAAACGGTTAGCCACACTGAACAGCTATGATACAGCGAAATAGACTGTTTGTGGATGACTGTATTTATTATCTCAAATCCTTGAAGACAATGAAAGAGTTGTGAATAAACTTTTAATTTTAACAAGCTAATTCCGTACCGCCGGTGTATTGAAAAAATTATCCCATCCCAATATTCGGGGTATATCAATAAGCCCACGTAACTAGAGATTTATTCTTCATTACATTCCGAAGTAACTTAAACCTGATGGTTGTACCTGTGATCCAGGTATTTCTCCGAATAATTAGAAATATTTTAGAAATGTCCACGTGATCAAGATATGGCTAAACTGATTTTTTCAGGATCAAAATAGAAATGGTCGAAACTGATGAGAATAAAACCTCTGAGTTTTTGAAATGAGGAGTTTGCAATTATTTACATTAGTGTTTCTCAACCTTTCTTACTTCAGGATATCAAGCCATATTGACATTCATGGAATGCTGACAAAATGGTCGAAACTGATGAGAATAAAACCTCTGTTTGAGTTTTTGAAATGAGGAGTTTACAGTTATTTACATCAGTGTTTCTCAACCTTTCTTACTTCAGGATATCGAGCCATATTGACATACAAGGAATGCTGACAAAATGGCAAAGAAATCGCTGAAATTGGCTCTCTCATATATAAAGGTTACACACTGACTTCCGACCTAACATACACAGGATCATTAAAGAAAAATTACACAACATCCAGCCAATGATTAGTAAAAGTCAGCCAAATTACAGAAAGATAAGGAGAGAAGAGGTTGTACTAGCCAGACTCCATATAGGACACACATATATAACCCACCAACATGTAAAAATATGAAGAACTGCCAGTATGTTTCATGCCCAGAACCATACACTGTTAAATACATATTACTAAATTGACATCATTTTCAGCAAACCCGAATCAATCTCTACAAATTGGATAACTTAAAGAACATATTTGAAAATACTGTTCCAAGTAACATCATAAAATTCATTAAAGTTATTAGGTTCTATAAGAAAATATTAAAAAATGCACTTTACCAATCCTTTTTACCTACATTGTTTTGTAACCAATTTTATGCAACCTACAATTCCCAAGAAAGAAAAAAACAACAGCAACAAAAAAAATGCTCTAAGTAATTTTTCCTCTATATCTGTTTCTCAACATTTTTTTACTTTAGGGTGTACTTGTAAAATAACTAAAACTCTGGGCAACACTTTAAATGTTAATAAGGAAAAATTAGTAATTATAAAAATTAGTAATTATAAAAATAGGAAAATAAAGAAGTCTCCTGAAATAAGCATTTATTTTAAAGACATATTTATAAAGACATTATGTATATTTACATATGCCTGTGTGAAAACTTTGCTTGATGCATCTTGGTAACTTTTTGAATGATGGGCTTTACGTTATGCCTTGAAGAAAGCAAAGAGGAAACATTTATCCTCTCCTTAAAAATTAAGGAATTTAACATCCAGTTTAAAATACCAAATGACAAAGACTTGACTTAAACATGGAAGTCATGTGCTTGCTGTCTGTAGCTTTTTTTATAAATATTTTTAAATATAAAAATAATTCATAAATTGCTCTTCTGTTAACCTGAATACCTTTCAAGGCGCACTAGTGTGCCCGGGAACACCGGTTGAGAAATGCTGCTCTATATAATTCCCTGCTCCCAAAAGTAAATAAATTATTCTCCTGAAAACCACCTTCGGCATTAAATGATCCACTTAAGTTGATGTGTCATAAAAACAGATTAATCAATCTTATTCGTTCCCGTTGAGTAAACCCCTTGTGGCTTAGTGGCTTTACTGCCTTGCATGGGGTGATAAGATTAATCCAATAAAAGATCTGTAATGTAAACAATCCTGACTTGTCATCTTGACTTCAGTCCCTTTCTCACTGTCATGACATGGTTTCCATCTGTCCTTTTTATCAATTGGTTCATGGAATTTGTTCTGGTGAGCTTTCCTCATTTGTGCCTTGACTGCATGAATTTAAGCGTACTATTAGTTTGTTAACTAGGTTGTATTATTCTTATAGTCTTATTATATATCGAATTTTATATATATATATATATATATATATATATATATATATCGAAATTCTTGACGAAATTCATAGAAGGGTCTGTGATGTAATCGATCTTGATCTGGCATCTCGACTTCAGTTACTTTCTCACTGTCATGACATGGCTTCTATCTGTCCTTTCTACCGATAGGTTCATGGCCTTTGTTCTAGTGCGCTTTCCTCCTTGGTGCCTTGACAGCATGAATTTAAGTGTACAACTAGATTTGAAACTAGTTGTTACCATTTTACAGTTGAACTAGATAGATTTAAAAATAAGTTCTATTCTAATAGTTCTTTTATCACACTTCTGAACGCTGGAACTCATCTAGCTTCTTGCTTCTTTGACACCTACAATCTTCAAAAATTTAACTGCAACATCAGTCGCCATCGTCTTCCTGAAAGCTGTTTTATTATTGTCTTTTCTCCTCACTAAAATCGTCTTGTGTCTTAGTGGCATTATCACCTTACTTGGGGTGAAATGGGATGATTTTTTTCTTTTCATTTCTTTGAGGGAATTTTACTCTCCCCCAACCCCAATTTAAGACTGGCCTTAATTTTACACTTATCTCTTTTAAATCATTTTCTAATCCACTTTTATTAAGAAAATGCCTTTAGTGCATATTGAAAAAAAATTCTGATTCCTCCCTTACAATTATTAAGAATTCCCCCACCCGACCCTTGTATTATGCCCCTAACAGTAGAGGTTTAGAACTCATCTAAATGACGTTGGTTAATTGATATCTTGTGTAATTATTATTTATTTATTTTTAAGCCAGGCGTTAGCTCTTATTCTGACAACAAAAAAGTTGGTTGCTGAAAAATTCTCAACCCAAAGAATAGGTGGGGAGAATTGATAATTTGGAAAGTTTTTTAGCCTGCACCCCCATTTTAATAAGATCAAAGCCTTCATCTTTGTTGGAATGAGGGTATATCACAAGTCCCATAATCGTATTAGGTGTGGTGAGTACGAAATAATAATAACTACCTTTACTTACTCCCTTCAAATTCGAGTGTGCTGGGGAAAATGGAGAGAAATTCATGAGCCTATGTGAAATTTTCTTTGGATCAATGAAAACCTTACATTCAAAGAAATTGACCAGCAAACTGAAAAAAATAACGGAAAGAAATTTGTGAGCCGATGTGAAGTTGTTTTGAACCAATGAAAACCTTGTCTTCATAGAAATTAGCCATTGAGCCAAGAAGGAAGAAAAGAAAATAGCAAGCCTATGCAAAATTCCTTTTGATATGAAATGAGAAAAATTAAATTAATAAGAGAAGTGTGTCTGAAGGTATGTAAAAAGTTTTGCTTCAGTTTCTCATGGTCAGCAACCAGTGTTATTGCCAGTGTAAAATTACTCACCAATTATTGGCTTTTAACCAAGTATTTCAAAGAATTTTCCTTCAACAATCTAAAAATGTTAAGTATTTCAAAATATTTCACTTCATCTACCTTTGAATGGATGCAAACTGTATACCCCTTTTCTGAGCAATAAACTCTTTTACCTTTGTTTGTTGTAGGAGAAAACAAACATAAAAAAAATGTTAAACAATAGATGCCTGCAATCAGTTACTTGTCTCATCCGTGACACTTGTAGCCAGTTCAAAGTTCAAACAAAAACCTGTCATAATGTAATGTAGTAATGACAAAAAACGGTCAGAAATTCAACCTTCACTTCCCACCAGCAGAAACGTATGTTTGTCCACCAAGCTCAGAAAAAATTGTTTTCTCCCGGTAAGCAAAATAACAACGGCTTTTATTCCCTGACAGATCATTCAGGAGAGGAAAGAACATTATCATAGTTTCTCTGATACATAAAGTAGCAGACTTTTGCTATTTTCTTTAATTCTTCTTCGGCAGGCCACACACAAAACACGGACTCTTTTTCGAGGTAGGTGATTTTCTATTTTGCTATACTTTTTGAATATTATTTTGTGTCGGATGATTTAATCTGTTGTATGAACATTTCCTTTTCAGGACAATACGTGAGTCTTTAAAAATTTTTTATTTATTTTCCTGAAATGAGATACTGACAAATTCAAGCATGTAGATTCGAAAATAAATTCCTTATCTTGTTTTGTTGAAAATTACCTGTGTGTTTCCTCGTCATCTCATCCTCCATTAATCTTCTTGGCGTGGGAAAGTCAACTGTTCATTCTAACCCCGAAGCCCCATTCCACTATATTGTGATTGTAAGGGCAACATATTTATTGGAAACTGCAGCAATGCTCATGTCTTTGGCAAAATAGCCAGACTGTCCCCTTCTCTTTTAAGCTTGGTTTTCAGTTCGGTTTTCCTGCTAGACTAATTGCCACCTCAAGGCATAGTCTACCCTGCTATTTAACCCATAGCTGGAGGAAGATGAATTCTTCCCTTTTTCAAGTGAATGATAGATTAGACAAAATGTGAGCCTTTCGCTGCTTTATTGCTACTTCCATGGAAAGTGTTCAGACAAACTACATTCCTTAGTTCCACCAGTGCTAACCTTCATGGCTAAGACCTGTCATACCACGCCTATTGTAGCGATCCACCCTCATTGGCCAGTCAAGCTGCTTCTTCCCATGAACCACTGCTGTGTGGAACTGAAACCAAGAGGATGCTTTCCTAATCGCTACAACCGTTCATTTTCAAAAAAATGGTTAACCCTAGAGTTAATCATTTTTTTTTTTTTTTTGTTCTTAACATCCATCAAACCTTTTCCACAAATTAAACATTGCAAGTCTCTCACTGTTCTATTGCTATTTCCATGGAAAGTGTTCAGACGATCTACATTCCTTAGTTTAGTCAGGTCTTACCTTCACAGCTAAAACCCAGCATCTCATGTCCATTGTAGCAAACCACTCTCATTCCTTCGTATTCTACTGTTGAGATCTAAGTTACACTGGAGCTTCTTCTTCTTCTCACGAACTGTGGCTTTGTAGGACTGACTCCCAAGATGATGCTTCTCTGATCGCTAAAATCTTAACCTGTTCAAGCCTAGGGTCAAATGTTATCATCCCGACATATCCCTATAAACTGTGCCTCTTCTCTGTAACCCTCTACCTCGAGTGGCTCTCAGGTCTTGTACAGAGTGAACATCATTATAAAAAAAACAAAAAGATCCGTTTAACCAAGAAAGAATTAAAAAGAAACATTTTAGTAAATGACAAAAAACAGAATTTTTTTTTTTTTTTTTTTATTATTGTCATGTCAATAATGTATTTTTATTTTCTTTGTACTCATATTCAGAAATGTAATCTTTCACAGACAATGGCAGTAATTTCGACAGGACATGGGTTCTGCTTTTTTCTTTTTTGCTTTGTAAGAAGAACTTATCAACATAACATCCTCACACAGACATGTATAAATATATATTTATATATCATGTATATATAATTTAGTGTTTCTCTGTGTGTACACACATTAAAAAAAAAATGGCCAAAGGGAGGAAAAATATACAACTGCAAGAAGGTTTTTTTTTTATAATTGACCTGAGAAGCCCAAATGAAAATAATCTAATCTTATCGAAGGGGTCGGAAAAATATCTTGTACAGGATTATAAGAAATGTTTCTAGAGGGAAGAAGACTTTAATATAAATAATGCCAGTTTACAGCAGTGATTTAAGAACAGAATATTTAAGTTTAAAGGAAAAGTAACTGAATTCAGTTCATTTGTAAATAAGTTCAAATAAACAACAGTTGAAGAAATATTTAGATGAAATCAGAATTTAGATCTGCATTTTCTTTTGCTTACACATTCAGCAGCATTTTATTTGCTTATATATATATATATATATAAGCAATCAAAAGTTTGGGACCACCTTGAATTGTTTCTTAAAAAATTCTATCTGACTGCCACATTATTGGAAAAATTTTGTTTTGCAACAGGATAATGATAAAAAGAAAAAGCTGAAAACTGTGTACAAATTATCTAAAATCAAAGGAAGATAAGGGAATTTTGCAAATCATGACTTGGCCCCCACATTCTACACATCTTTTACCAATTGAACTTGTCTGGGGCGAAATTGATTGTAAAGTTCAACGTGAACTGCCTAAGAATAAGCGAGAGGTGTTTACACATTTATACACTGCTTGAGAATCACTTCCGCCAACATAGTTTTACACGGTATTAGAAAGGATGCCAAGAATGTGCTCTGCAATAATAAATTCTTGTGATGAATTCTTTGATGGAAAGAAAAAATAAATTTGCTTTAAATGAAATTATAATTATTTTATATTCATTTTGATATAAGTTTATTGCATAATTGCATACAAACACAGAAAAAAATAAATTTATTTCTTTAAACTTGATTCACTTTTTAATTTAGAGGAAAAAAAAAATCAATGTTGTCCCAAACTTTTGCTCGGTAGTAGATATATTCTTTTATATACCTTTCCACCTAAAAATTTACCTGAGCCAGTTAAGTGTTTGAATTGGGTTTGGTCATTTTTTAATTTTTTTTTTTTTATTTTTATTTTTTTTTAATTAATCACTTGCAGCTTCATAACACATTCTGTTTCATTCATTCTCCACTTATTAAATATTAAATGTGCACAAATGTTTCTAGCACCCTTTTTCTTGAAAAGTCGTGATTGATTACACTGTAGAAAACTATTTTTCTTTGTTTAAATTTAAAAATAAAAATGCTGGAAACTATTACATACGTCTAACATATAAACTGCCTCACCAAATTAACTTTAAAATCTGTACTTTTTAATTTCAGTTATTTTCAATTTAAAAAAAAAAAAAAAAATTATTAAAGACAAATTAAATGTTTGAAACTATTTAAAAAAAAAAATTAGCTTTCAAAATACTTCCTATCACTATCGACTGCTTATACAAAACAGCTAAAATTTATATCTTAAATTTTTTTAAAAATATTTTGTTTAAATTTCACTGATAAAATTAAAGCTATCACACCAAATTCTCCCTATAGAATTCACTCACTCATGTTTTAGATTGGTTTCATATTGTTTTTTGTTTTTTTTTTAATTCCTTCCTTATTACAAAGATTCTTCATCAGACAACCGTCTTCGAGAATGTTCAGAAAGTCTTAGTGGCTCACTGCTGCTTACAGGAATTAAATCTGTTCTGGAATTATCTGGTAGCAACCGGTTTCCACCAGACTGAGACAGTTCACCATGTGCACCCAAAGCCTGGCCCTTGATTTGAAATGTGAGATCGATGGCAGGTACTCTTCGTAGTGGGTTCAGTGCAGCATCTCTCGTCTGCCAGATTTCCCTGGAGGTAGAGCCCACTTGGGTATTGCTGGACAGGGGTGCAAGGACTGTGCGAGACTGGAATGCCTGCAATGGATAATCTATTTCAGCAGATGGACTTATTGCAGTGAGTGCAAGAAGAGACATCAGGCGGCTTGATGACTTCTGGGTGCTTGGTATTGAGTTACTTCGTTGTGCAAGATGGGGATCTGAAAATACTAACCGGGAGGCCAGCCGACTTGCATCTGAACTTGGACTAAGCGTGGTTATTTTTGGCCTGGTTAGCACACTTTCAATGGAGATACTCTTGCTGTTTGTTGAGAAGAATCCATCAAATGAGGTAGTGTAATGGAAGTTGGTACGCGGTATGCTCCTACGTGATTTTTGCATATGAGGGAAGCTCTCTCTCCTGACAGTTATTCGCATTGATTCACGGCGGAAACAGCTAAGTGGCAGACTGTGTCGACGTGTCCCTGGAATGAAATTCTCACGGTTTTCAGAGACAGGGGAATTGCTCCGCAAGCTCTCGGAGTATTCCAGGGAACCGTGTCTGGAAGGAACGATACACATGAAGCGAGTTTCTCCAATAATATCAGCCTCTTCAGATCCACTGTTGTACTCATCATCCTCCTCTTCCTCAAGCTTCTTAGTCTGAAAATTGTCATCGTAATTCGCCAAGTTAGTTTCATCAAGTTCGAATACTGATGAAAGACTGTCAGAGTTCTGCTCCTCGTAGTTTAGTTCAGCCTCCCTCTTAAGTTCATTTACACGTTCATTGTCCCAGCGGTTCTTGTTGGAGGACACATTTTTCAGCATGTTCTTTGAAAGGACAGAGGGAATGAAACGTAGCCATTCTTGGAATAATGGATTCACGACATACTCCATAAAACCTGAAAAATTGTAAAGAGAGAGGATTAAACTTTTGTTTTATTTCCTCTTTAATAATCTATTGATCAAGAAAAAGACACAGGTATACATGTGTGTATAGATATATATATATATATATATATATATATATATTTTTTCAATTCACATCAAAGCAAGATCCTATTGGGAGTGAGAGAGAATGAAAAAACTTTAAAATTGGATTTCCAGTAACTTCTAAACATTGAACAAGGGATAAACATTTACTCCTGTTCAAAAGATTTGGAGGAGTGTGTGTGTCTATATATATATATATATATATATTTTTATCATAATAGATTATAATAAAAGCATTGTACATTGCTACACAAAAGCTTTCATGTTTCAATACTATCATTGTACTTCCTCAGACGATAGTAGATAACTTGTGATAAAAATGATTTATTAGGGAAATTTTTTAAAAACTCGGATGTTAAGGGGGGTGCATAAGGTCAGAATTAAAAATATACTTGTGGGTATGTCTAGATTAACCAATTAAAAGTCAGATTTATGCTAAAAAGAAAAATAAGGTCAGAGGGTGGAGGCAAGTGAGTTATTTTTTCATGTCAAGATAAACTGAGTATTATTTCTGGGGAATCCACTATATATCTACCCAAATTCTAATCAATCTCTATCCTATAATCAAAAACATATCCTCTTAGTAAGATTTTTAATAAAAATACACTTAAGATATATCTGTACAGATAATCTTGAAAAAATTGTCAAAAAACACAATAATAAAGTTTTAAATCAACACATAAACCTAAGTAACAATTACCATTCTAAAGCAACAAACAATAATGATACCAACTTGTGTAATTGTAGGAATCCTAACAACTGTCTATTGCAAAATGGGTGTCAAACTGATTCCCTTGTTTACCTAAGTAGTATTTCATCTAGAGAAAATCCAACAGTTAAAAAAAATTTATATCGGCAGTACCAAAAATGAATTTAAAACTAGGTAGTATCAACACACATTATCTTTCGTACTGTAATAGAACATCCATTTCTGATTATTTTTTGTACTTAAAAGAAGTTAAAAATCCTACGGTAAAATGGACAATATTAAAAAAAATATAACTTATAAATCCTTACATGATCTATGTTCCCTTTATTTACAAAACAATTACATATTATAAAGTGTGCTAATAAAAAAGCTCTGTTAAACCAAAGAAATGAATTAACTGTATTAAGCCAGCATTGTCTATATTTTACCTTAAAATATAGTTAAAAATATTTTTCATAAATAATTATGTATTACAATTGTATACTTATTGTTTTATTAGTATATAATGGTCCACCCAATAATTATTTGATTTATTCAACTTTAATATTGCCATGTTTTACTGCCTATTCAGTATAATTAGCGTTGTGTGTGTGTGTGTATATATATATATATATATATATATACACATATATTCCACATTCTTAATTTTACCTATTGGCCCCTTTAAGAAGCGTCCTGAATATAAAAATTAAAAAAAAAAAATTTTTCTGATAATTTTGTCTACTTCAATAAATCGGAATGTCATACTTGACTACATCCATAATACATTTGTCATTGCCATGTTTCCTACGATCGTTGCATGACATGTCCAAGCATCAGTTTATCATCAAATGAAAAAAATAATGATAATAATAATAAAAAATTAGCTTTTAAATTTCCCTAATAAATCATTTTTATCACAAGGTACCTACCATCACCTGAGGAAGTACAATCATAGTATTGAGACATGAAAGCTTTTGTGTAGCGATGTAAAAATTTTTTTTTTAAAACAATCGCAGTAATGAAAATTTAGGAATCCCAAATTTCAGGATCGTGGGTCCAGATCTGGCTCAGAATGTTTCTAATTTACTCTCAGAGTCGGCCTGATTCCAAAGTGGTATAATGTTAGGCGACAGACTCTGGGAGTAAAGATTCAAAATAAGCGTGACACAGGCACACACTGACATTCAAATTTATTATACAGATTATATATATATATATATATATATATATATATATATATATATATATATATATGCATATATATATATATATGCATTTCATCCTTTCAGATTTCACTGGACTAAATTTGTTATTTCGTATGATTGTACATCAGCACAAACAAGAGATGCAGGGAATTTTAAGCAGAAATTTTTTTATCTAGCTGATTTCATTTAGACGTTTTTTTTTTTTCATCACAGTGTAGGATATCTACTAACAAAAGTGATAGAAAGAAAAAAGAACTAAATGCAATTGGCTAGATTAGATAAAAAATATTAATTTAAAATTGCCAGCATCCCTTTTTCATGTGCATATGTAATCGAACCAACATAACAAAGATAAAGAACAAAAAGACAAAATGCATCACAGGAAACATATTAGAATCACACTGACTCAGTGAGCGAATTGAAAATGCATCAAAGGAAATCTTTTTCCCCTTGTGTGTGTGTATGTATGTATATATATATATATATATATATATATATATTTCTGCCGTATTAGTTGTTATTTTTACACAAGCTTTCGTCTGTTCATACAGACATCTTCAGGTATATAATAGATGTTGTTCTTGTTTTTTTTTTCTCTTAGTAATAAGAGGACATCGAAAATATATGTGTGTATTGTATCAGAAATGCTATTGAAAATGAGATATTGGTTTTTGAACGCAGCTAAAAGCAACGCTATGTTTGATTTTTTTGAATTTCTTTTTTTAAAAATGTTTTGCGTTTATACCAAATATGGTAATGAACAAATTATTTTACTGGTAAATTTTACTGTCAAAGTGGCATGAACTATATTGTTCAATAATTACAGTAATGTCGCACTTATTAACCAAAAGTCGCACATGGATCTATTATATACCTGAAGATGTCTGTAGGAACAGACGAAAGCTTGTAGTAAAAATAACAACTAATACGGCAGAAATTTATATGAACAAGGATCAATTCATTCATAACGGATCTCGAGGTTTTTGTGTAATATTTGAATTGTTTGCGAGATGGATGTCTTGCCATTTAAATCATTAACCTTTGCATTAGTTTTGTGTGAATAATTCATGTATTTGTAAATTGATTGCACGTTTATTGTAATTTAAATATCTGATCCAAGTGCGTCTTTTGGTTAATAAGTGCGACATTACTGTAATTATTGAACAATATAGTTCATGCCACTTTGACAGTAAAATTTACCAGTAAAATAATTTGTTCATTACCATATTTGGTATAAACGCAAACATTTTTAAAAAAAAAGAAATTCAAAATCAAACTTAGCGTTGCTTTACGCTTTCAAAACCAATATCTCATTTTCAATAGCATTTGGGATACAATACACATATATTTTCGATGTCCTCTTATTACTAAGAGAAAAAAACAAGAACAACATCTATTATATACCTGAAGATGTCTGTATGAACAGACGAAAGCTTGTGTAAAAATAACAACTAATATATATATATATATATATAAATAAATAATTAATTGTCCAGTTGAATCAGACTATGAAACAGTAGTATTAAAAGTGGTCAATACACTTATGAAAAATAAAACAACAATAAATGTAAACCTAACATGTAGAGCAATTAAGTTTAAAAATCAGGAGGTTAATTGAATCAATTGCTTTGTTTTCAAAATGTAGGATCCAATATAAATGCCAACATATAGGATCTAGAAAAAAGGAATTTAAATCGAGGCAAAGACTACACAAAAGCTCCTTCAATAATAATAGAAACAGAAATCTATGTATGTTTTTATATATATATATATATATATATATATATGCAACACACATGTATGTATGTATGTATGTATATATATATATATATATATATATATACATACATACACACTGCGTGCCAAATTATTATCGAGATAACTTTTTTTCTAATATTTCAAAAACCGTCCAATCAATTCAAACAAAATTTTCACACAATGTTGGCAACACTGATCTGTGTAATCACTGAAATTTTCGTACTGATCTGCACAATGTAAACAAACTGGCGCCATATTTGTTATAAGCATGGTGATTTGAGCATGCCAAATTATTAGAAAAGTATAAGAATTTAGTGAAAAGATGGGCTGTGAAAGCAGTTTAAGTGATGCTGAAAAGAAAACTTTTACCTCAGAACTCTCAAAAGGTAAATCTACACTAGAAATTTTTAAAATGATAGGGAAGTGTCATCAAACAGTGAAAAATTCATCATGGTCCTACAAAAAAAAAATGCAAAAAGGGCATATAAAAGGCAAGACAAGGGTTCACGTCGTCTCATGTCACGACTTAAACGAGAGGCCATGAAGAATCCTGGACTTACTAGCTAAGAGCTTTTCAGTTGCATTGGGGATCCTACTGTGTCTAAAAGTACTCGGTGTCGGTATCTGAGGGAAACAGCAACAACAGTCCACCTGTATCGAAGTCTCCGTTGACGAGAAATCACATTCAAAATCGATTGAAGTGGGCCGAGGACAATATGAAGATTGACTTCTCTAAAGTTTTGTTCACAGACGAAACTTGAGCAACATTTGATGGGTCAGATAGATGGTGCAAAGGCTGAGCAATGAACGAACAGAATCGCCATCAGTGTTTGAGACGCCAATATGGCGGTGAAGGCATAATGATCTGGGGTGGTATTATTGGAAACACATTAGTGGGCCCATGGAGAGTACCAGATGGCGTCAAAATGACTGCTGATGCATACATAGTGTTTATGAAGGAGCATCTTGAACCGTGGATGAAAAGGCAAAGAGTTGCCTTCAGAAGGGCCATTGTTTTTATGCAAGATAATGCCCCATCACAAGCTGCTCACAAGACTACTGAATATTTGAAACAGTTAGGCTTCGATGGACCTCGAAAAATGAAGTGGCCAGCAAATTCTCCGGATTTGAACCTAATCAAAACCTTTAGAGGATCATGAAGCGAAGACTGTACGCCAACGGCCGACAATTCAGGAGCAACACTGAGTTGTGGGAAGCAATTCTTGACATATCTCGCGACATTACAGAAGATGACATCCTATAATTAACAAATTTTATGGATCGTCGACTTCAAGTAATTTCAAAACAGGGAAAGCACATTCCATATTTGTTTAAAACTGTGCCTTTGTTTGTATCTATTATTATTTGTTTGATTATCTTATTTATTAGCTTCTTTTGATCATAAACATTCATGTTCAACATTAATAAACGTTTTGTTTGTTCAATTCTGGGAATTTTACTAAACCTTTCTAATAATTTGGCATGCTCAAATCACCGTGCTGATAACAAATATGGCGCCAGTTTGTTTACATTGTCCAGATCAGTACGAAAATTTCAGTGATTTCGCAGATCTGTTGCCAACATTGTGTGAAAATTTTGTGTGACTTGATTGGATGGTTTTTGAAATATTAGAAAAAAGTTATCTCGATAATAATTTGGCACACAGTATATATATATATATATATATATATATATATATATATATATATATATATATATATATATAATCATTGTCATTTTTGTTGCTGAACAGAGAAACAGAACAATATATTTATGTGTGTATATAAATGATTTCCACCATCTACTATTGTGGATATGGTATGTGATGTTTCTTACCAGACTGTATTTTAGCAATTGATGTTGTGTATCTGTCACACATTGGAGTGATTGGCAGCTTGAGTTTTCGTTCACAGTCTCCTGGAAGAGAAATAAAATTCATTAAATAAATAATAAATAGTATAATCTCATTTGGGTTATGTAAAAATAACCAAATTGCAGTGTTAAAGGTCAAGCTAATAAAAACCTCCTTTATTTTTTTCAAGTACTTTATTTATTTTATAAACCCCAGTTCATTTAACTTTTTCCCAAACCTTTTTTCATTAATATTTCAATGGTACATGTTCAGACAAGCTACATTCCTTAGTGCCATCAGTTCAGATCTTTTCAGCCATGTAAACAAAGTCAAATCTTCGTCATTCCCTTTATATTCCATTAGTAAGAAAGAGGTTCCACACAAATAGCTGAGAGTGGATCAATGGGAAGCAAAGAGGACCTGTAGACGCCAACAACAGATCATAACTCTCATTGTCCCTTAGGATAGAAGGAGACAAATGCAATGCTATAAACATATAATGGAGTCTTCTCTCAGCTTTTCAAAAAATGAACATTGAAACCCTACATTGTGTCTCTCTTCTTGTTCATGTCACTGTACACACCAAAAAGCATCTCTGAGCCCTTGTGGGTGACAAATTGTTTTCCACCTTTCAACCACTCTTCCACAGGCAGTATGTGGTAAATCTCTTGCTGCTCTACTGCTACCTCCATGGAAAGTGCTCAGACGACCTACATTCCTTGGTCCTACCGTGGCAAACCTTCACAGCATGAACATGCCATTCTACTTACATAGTAGCAAACCACCCACATTCCCTCTGTATTCGATTGGTGAGAAGTACGTTCCACTCAAACAGCTTCTTCCCATGAACTACTGCCCTGTGGGACCGACTCCCAACTGGGTGTTTCCCTGATCACTACAATCTTATCTTGTTCAAGGCTAACTTATCTTCTACTACTATACACAGAAATTGCCTCCAAACATAACCCTCTACCTTGAGTGGCCTCCAGGCCTTATAAAGGGTCACTGTAAAAACAAAATAAAAAAGCTGAGAAAGGCCCATTGCATGCCCAGAAAAATGAAAGGTGAAAATAGTGCTGTGGTGAGAAATGTTGACTCAAACCATGTTTCCAATATATATTTAATTTCAGGAATTTTCTTTCACAGTCTGAGTAGATAGGTGACACATAGGGACAACTTGTTCCACTTCTGATAATCTGAGACAGACATCAACTTTTCCTCTCCTCTCATCCAGTGAGAACTCTCTCTCTCTATACCACAACAGGCAACTGATAACTTTTCTCTTAATGGAGAGAATACACCTGGTAAAGGGCAACACATCACTCTCTCAATCCCAACTGTGACTTTTAATATGGAAGTCTTCAATGTCCGGTTTGTCATCACTTGTTCCCAAACATTTTCATTTATTTATTGTTTTATTCTCTTCTGGTCATGTGGGTGTCTACTTTTGAAGATCCCATTTCACAGACTTTATTGCTGTTCATTAAATATGAAAAGCTTAAGATTGAAATAAAAATTAAATACCATCCTATATGGTTGTCATAGTCATAATGCTTTCCAGGCTTCTTTAGGTATCTGTACCATGGTGACATACAAATTGTGAGTTCAATCACTGGGCTGAGTAGTACAGACTGAGTGGAAAGAAGACTTGCAATAAATGAGCAGTATTAAAAGAAAAAGGACAAGATATTTGTAGATATAGACAACAGAATGAGAATAATCTACATCTTGTGGATGAAATAAGAGTTCAGTTTAGAATTCCCTGAAAGTTACCTGGGAAAAAGCCACCAGAAAATGCTGGAGGACACAATGTAGTCTGATTCTAAATATTAAATCCTGATCTTAGAAATTCAGACAGTTATTCTGTGTTGGCATCTCAAGATTTTTATTATTATGGAATGGAGAATATGTTTTAACAAAAGTGATATCAAATTAAAGAAAGAGAAAAAAAAAAAAAAAAAGACAAATTTTATCAGACAGTAATTTATTCGTATTTTCAAAATCTTTTTTGTTGGGACATTTTTTGTTTAATCTGTCTCAAAACAATTTTTTTTTATTTTTTGGTTTTCCTGAAAAAAAAAAAAAAGTGAAAACTGGTAACATTGGTATTGTAGTTTTTTTTTTTTGCTTTATCAAAATAAAGCTGCAAATCTTAAATGTAAACCTTTGATTAGTATCTATTCAATCTTTTTGTCTCTGTATTTCTATAAGAACATATTCTGTTTTGAAAGTATAACAACTTCCCAGACTCTGGATAATTCCATTAGACGAAGAATGTTATGAATACATTCTCAGTTTCCTTGCTCTCTTGTTGAAATATACAGTTAAATTGTACAACGCACATAAGCAAGGATACCTTGCATTGCCTCAGTGTTTTTAAATTTCAAAACATAAAACAAATAGGATCTCATATAACAGAACAAATCTGTTTACTTTCACCTTAAGACTCAAAAGCTTTTTGATTTAAATTTCTTTTTTCTTGAAGTGAAACCAATGCGGACAAATTTTGGCTTCTGTCTTACTATATATATATATATATACATACATATAGTAGAATTTCCTAAGTACTAACTGTTGCAGATTCATTGTAGTCTACTAAAGAATGCAATGTTCTGTTTTGATTATTTCAATTTTATATTCCAAAAAAAAGTCTTATCAACTCCTGAGTGTCGGTGTCAACCAATTTCAGGATAGTATTTTTAAGCAGGACTATGCCGCAAAACTCTACAGTGGGCAAGCTACATGGTGAGAATGGAAGAATATTGTCTTTCAAAGACATTTCTGCTGTACAGAGAACTAGTCACAGTCTGATGAAATCATACTGAAAATATACAGGAGGTCTCTCTGAGAGGGAATCTCAACACTTGTGGATTTTACCATTGATTGGGTAACAGATAATCTAACAGGGCAATATGGAGACTGGGATCTATCAGGGAGCTTCACTTACAAAATCAAGGTATAGAAAAGCAGGAAAAAGAGACAGCTCAAAAGGCTGAGGTATTCATTGGCTGTCAGTTTCTCATATCAGCCTCGCTAACTAGTAATCGTGATATTAAGCATTGCCTTTTAATGGTGAGTTGAACCTTTTTCTTATAATGGTGAGATAAACTGTGCCCTTGTAGTGGTGAGAGGAACCTTTCCCTTGTAACGGTGAATTGAACATTTCTCTTAGAATGTTGAGATCAACTGTTCCCTTACAATGGTGAGATAAACCATTCCTTTACAATGTTGAAATGTACCTTTCTCTTATAATGGTGAGATGAACCGTTCTCTTACAATGGTGAGATCAACTGTTCCCTTCTTGTAATGGTAAGATGGACCTTTTTCTTATAAAGGTGAGTTGGACCTTTCTCTTAGTCATGTTGAGATGAACCTCTCTCTCTCTTGTCATGTTGAGATGAACCTCTCTCTCTCTCTCTCTCTCTTGTCATGTTGAGATGAACCTCTCTTTCTCTCTCTCTCGTCATGTTGAGATGAACCTCTCTCTCTCTTACACTGGGGATATGAACCGTTCCTTTTAAAATGATGAGATAAACCTTTCATTTATAATGGCTAGATGAACTATTCACTTACAATATTGTGATGGACCATTCCCTTACATTGTTGAACTGAACCTTTCTCTTATAATGATGGGATTAACATTTTCCTTATATATCCACATTAAGCATGATCTTATGGTGCGATGAACATTTCCCTTACAATCGAGACATGAAACTTTCTCTTTCCAAATAATTAAATATTTGGCATTGACTGATCAGTTAGCATTACTGTTGTTTGAAATTCATAAAATCTTTCTCTTAAAACAGTTTTTAGGGGAAATAGTTTTCTTAAGTACACTTTTTAGTCTGTATAATAACTGATAGTCATTTCCTTAAGGCATTGTAGAAAGTCAATATCTTGATTATATCATTTTCTCTTTCTATTACATGTTGCATCCATTTTAGTTGCTGTAGTTGGAAGTCTCCAAGTGATGTAGTTTCTGTTATTTGGTAAAGTTCATTTTTTTTACAATTCTCTCGCACCAATCTATGAGATCTGATGAAGGATTATCTTTAAGACACACGGGATTCATTTGCTTGAATTCATATTAAATCACTGATCTGAGAAAAGAGAAAAATGTATCTTGCTGATAATTTGGACATTTCTGAATGAGTTGAACACTATGTATGACATCCAGATGAGAATCTAGATCTGATAAAATTATTTAAGAATATGATTCAAGTTCTTATGTCAATATTTTGGAGATGTGGGAAAAAAAAACATCCTAAATTTAAAATTTATGAAATGCTTATATTTTTTGTGGAAAAAGGTCTTAAATGCCATGAAATAGGATAATTACAAAGAGAAATATAGGTCTAGTATGCCATCAAAAAAGTAATTAAAACATTGGGAAAAGTGGGTCTTATATGCCATAAAATAGGATAATTATAAAGTGAAACATGGGTCTTACATGCCATCAAATGGGGTAGTTGAAATATGGAAAAGTGGGTTTTGCATGCCATTGAAAGAGGCAATTACAATATTGGAAAAGTGGGTCTTTTATGCCCTCAAATTAGGTACGTTGCTATCAAGAATGTTGATCTCAATGTAGCTACATCTTTATTACCTCTTCTTCTGTAAGGAAATTGTCCAGCATTCCCAGAATTGATATCACAGGAATGCTTTGATTAGTGCAGCTAATGTGTACATCGATAACTATAAAAGTTAAAAGTTTTATCACACCAATCAAGTATTATGTATGTACTAATTGAATTTTGACATATAAAAATTTTAGCACACTAATTAAAAGCACATTAATTGAGGGATAACTGTACATTACAGTTGAGCACACTTCTTTTTGTTCAATAAAATTTTCCTGATTCTTAATATTTTGCTTATTTTCTCAAAGGCATCTTTCACTATTCCAATGTGGCTTCTAACCTCTGTGTCATATTTTCAATCAATTTTTATAACACTCCACATTACCCTTGGAAAAGAGAGGAATCCATATTCTACCAATTACATTAGATAGCAGGACAGTCTGCACTTTCTTGTATTTGGTGGCAACCCATCTAGGAGAAAGAAAACTTTATTCAAAACCAGCTTAAACTCAGTCAGACTATCTTGTCCTAGACCAGGCATGGGCAGCATGAGGTACAGTACATAAGACAGTCCACACAATTGAAAGAAATAAGTTTTTTTTTTTTGTTTTTTTTTTATTAAAGAAACCACAGCCATTTTCCCAACAAAAGCATCTGCCTTAAAAATGGGGAAAAGTTGGATTTTTTCTTTCTAGAAAAGATTCCTTGTATAATTAAAAAATTGAAGTCTTGGTATAATATTATCCCTGATAACAGCATTGCTGAATGTGATTTGTTTCTAATTTATTCATCTGAGTATATGAAAATATTTGTAAAAGAAGAATAATTATCATTGACATTTTCTAGCAAAAGATGTTTACACTTATGGTCTTCCTTAGTGAAAATCGCCAATGGTTTAAAATGCTTACAATGTTACATTCAATGAAAAATTACAACATTCAAGAAACCTTGTACTTAATCATTGTTTATGTATGAGAGTACATGAGTGACAAGTGAGAAATAAAGAAAACAAACCAACATTTTAATAAATATTATTTTCCTCATGAAATGAAGCATGCCATACAGAAAGCCAGTTGGGCTGCATGTGGCCCACAGGCTGCAGTTTACTATGACTACCCTAGACACACCACTGTTGCTATAACTGCAGTATATGACCCTAATGATTTCCAGAATTCATGACATGACCCAGTATATGATAACGTGAGAAACATAAAAGACAACAAGAAAATAACACACAGAAATTGAAATTAGCAAGCCATGTTCAAATTCCGGTTCTTTCTGTTTCATTAACTTTGCTGTTGGAAAAGGCAAGAATCATTTTTCCTCAGGCTATCACATAAAAAAGTAATCATCAGAAACATAGTTCTATTGACAGGTTTTATGTGTTAAAGGAAGACAATACATAACAAGAATAGATAGGTTTGCTTTAATAGTAGATAGACCTGCCTACTATCTGGTTCATACTCCTCTCTGATCTTTTGAACAAGAATAGAGGTTTACTCCTTGTTCCCTACTTAGGTTTGGGTTTCTGGTTCCTTCTAAAGTTTTTCCATTCTCTCCCAGAAGCCCTTTGCATCTTTGTGGCATTATCACCTTGCTTAAGTTGAATTGATCAAAAAAAAATAATAAGGTTGACTGGGTTCTCTTGCATTGGGTGGCAACCTTGTCTTGCCCTAGTCATATCACTACTATTAAAGCTGGTGCACTTATGATACTGTTTTTTATGAAATTCACCCCAAGCAAGGCAGTAAAGCCATTAGACACAAGCACTTAATGTGGAAAAATTATAAAACAAACATTAACGAATAAGAACAATAGAAGAGTAATCAGTAAGACATTAGATAATGATTGACATTGCATTTAAATTTTTGAACATTAAAGTTGGCTAGAAAGCATGTATCCAGAAGGACGTTCCACAAGCGAGAAATGCAAGAAAAGAAACTGTTAGCATAGAACTCATGGTTACATCTAGCCAAATCAACTGTAATATTGGTGAGACCTTGTCATCAGTCTAGTACGGTGCTTAAATTCACAAAGTCCAGTTACCATAGCGAAGAGCTCATCTGAACAATTTCCATGAAAGTATTTAAAGAAAAGGCACAGGGAAGCAATTTTACAGTGGTGGGAAAGTGATTGACAGCAAGATACCAGGTCAGGACCAATAATATTGCTGATTGCCCATTGTATTTTATTAAGAATTTCTAGATATATCGTAGGAATACCAGACCCTATATGGAAGTAATATTCTAAGCATGGACAAATGGTAAATTTATAGATATGTAAGATAGATTCTGGAGAGAAAAATTGTCTAGCACAATACAGTGAACCAACTTTCTTAACAGCTGACTTAGCAATGGATTCAGTGATGTGACCCAGTTTATGAAACACACCTGACAAGAAAAATATAACACACACACACACATATTATTTCTAGAGAGTCTATTTAGTGTTAGTTTATGGATTTGAACAAATCAATAGTTGATTTTATGTTTTAATAATTAGTAAGAATGCTGGAAGTAGAAAATGGCAGTAGTGTAGGTTTTATCTAATTTTCCCTGAATTGGAGAAAAAGAAAAAAAAAATCTTATTTATCCTGCTAATGAAAGCAAATGCCATTCTCTGGAAACAAAAATCCACTTTTCTGTCCACCACTGCATTCATTGCTGCCTATTTTAATAATAACAGATGCAAACCCAATTAAAGAATCGTTTCACTGAAATCAGAGACACAGAATTGTAGGATACCTCTGCAGAAATCTGGAGATAATAAGTAATAATTACTTGTGTCTGAGAATAAATCCCAATGATAGGTACTTTGCAGGCACAAGATCTGATTATGAGAACTCATTCCTTAACAGAGTGATTGCCAATAACGAGATGCAGTTCGCAGTTTTTATCAGGATGCTGACTACAAGTTCTCTTGCTTGTAATTTTCTGATACATTTTCAGCTTACGGCCATATCACATTGAAACATCGATTCCCATATGATCACCAAAGTTAAGCAATGTCAAGTCTAGCCAGTACCTAAATGGGTGTCTGTTTGGGAATATTAGGTGCTGTAAGCTTGGATAATGGCCTGAAATTGTTAATTGGAGTGCCAAGTCCCAATTCCCATTTCGTTTGTTATATTCATTTATGTGCAAATACTCTTGGGAAAAGTATGACGCTACCTCTTCTCCCCACCAAATTCTTAAAATCTAAAAATATTTTCTGGCTTTAAATAATCTGCAATGAGTTGATAAGCCATAGAAAACAAATCAATCAATGAAATAATGATTAGCTACACAGGCACATCTCTTATTTACATCCTTTGGAATATAAATGTATGTGTATATATATATATATATGAATGTATAGAAACTACCATTACCACAAAGTGAGGGATCAATTTATATATTGATTACAATAGAGAATTGATGCCCCCACTTTATATCCACATAATTTCTTGCTTGTTTATCAAATTCAGAGTAAGTCTCAATCCACTTCTTCTCCCAACCCAGCTATGGGTTAATGAGTAAGATTGTATCACTAAGTCTCAAAAAAAAAATTCTTAAAATGTAAAATGATTTTCTGGCTTTAAATAACCTGCAAAGGGTTGATAAGCCGTAGAAAATCAATCAAATCTTCATATCTATCTGTCGACTGGAGTTATTCTTATCTTTCTATCACAATTTCCACATGTCTATCCACCTTTCCATTTCAAATCTTTATCAACATCTCTTTTAATCCTATCTAGTTGTCTCCTATTTTCTGGCTTTAAATAACCTGCAAAGAGTTGATAAACTGTAGGAAACGAATCACTGAAATCTTCATATCTATCTATCGAGTTGGGTTATTCTTATCTTTCTATCTCAATTTCCACGTCTATCCACTTTTCTGTTTCAAATCTTTATCAACGTTTCCTTTAATCAGATCTACTTGTCTTTCATTTTCTGGCTTTAAATAACCTGCAAAAGCTGATAAGGCATAGAAAACGAACCATTGATACATTTTCATCTGTGGGCACCAACAAATATTTCCTGTAGTTAAACGAAAATCCTTATTTGATTAATAAAGATGCTGATCACATAAAAAGTAATCATTAAAAACCTAGTTCTATCGACAGGTTTTATGTGTTAAAGGAAGAAAATTTAAGAAGAATAGGAAGTAAAAGATAACTATTGCTAAAGGTCACAAAGTCTATGTTTTGCTTTTTGGGTGTTTATCAAAATTGATTTTGGTTAATTCCAGCATTCCCTTGATTGTGGGAAGCAATTTCAAGCCACTTAAGGTGATGTCATTTATAACGGTCAAACTGAATTTTATGTGTAATTTTTTTTTTTTTTTTCAGTAGGGAAAAAAATGAGCTTTTACGACATGTAGGTCATTTTTTAGTTCAGCTGCCAATTTGATCTTTTCGAACTGGTCAAACTTACTACTAAGACTACTAGTAACTAGTTGTGTCATTAGCCTAGATAGAGAGTTGGGAACTGTCATATCTATACTCATATAATGTCGATTAAATATACTAATTTTTAAGGAAAATAGGAATAAAATAGATACTTAGTTGAAATTTCTAAGATGCATAATGAAGAAACAGAGGTTGGAGAATTTAACACTTACAAGGTAAGAGAGGCAAAGAGAAACAGTAATATGTCTATGTAAATGGATGGGAGAATGCATTAGAATATTGAAAACGAAAGTTTTAAGAAACAGGAAAATTTTGTTGGAAACAAATTAAAGATTGCTTTACTGCTATGCTGGGATGGTGCAGGAGTCTCCCACTCCCACTGAATCTATGATACGAGGGACCCCTACTCTACTGTAGATCAGGTAGGATAACCGTGTGGAACCGTAGATTCCTAAGGAAACTTGAAGCACCTTAAATCAAGACCCCTATACCAAGTGCCTTACCTGTGTCACCTGAGCCGACGATTTTAGATATGTGTAGGCCACATCAATCTGCCAAAGAATCGGGGAAATGGCAGCATTACATTGCGAAGTGACCTGGCATCCCAGAGACCTACTCAGTCACCACCATCAAGAACCAGGATCCACAGGGTGCTATCCTGGCTACTCCCATATTATCGGCCAGGCAATAAGGAACTGATTCCTCCCCAACGGCCGCTATGCTTCCACAATGGGGAGAGGAGAGAGATGTAGAAGTCAAATGACTTACCTGTCAACATGGCTGCCTTCTTGTATCTATGGAAAGGCAAGACAGCTAATCTACCTTATTTATAGGAGAGCACCTAATGCAGCATGTGGGTAGGTCCACTTTGCTGGAATAGACTTGCCCAACACATTTGAATGAGTTGACTCTATTCACCCATATATCTCTCCATTAAATGACTCAGGGTGGCAGTTCAGCTTGAAGTGACTACACAAGTCTACTTGTGTGTCAGACCACTTGCAGGTCAACCAATATTCTACATCTACTACATCTCAGTTTTCATAAGTTAGTATTTATATAAAATACAAGTTTTATTGTAACCTAATTATATACAATAATGGATCATATGCAATATAAGTGAACAATTCAACTAGAATAATTGAAAATAAATATATCTAAATACAAATTAGAGACATGTCATAATAGATAGTTCCATCTTAAATAAATCAACAATGTTTTGCGGCAATTTTTAACATCAACTTGAGACTTTTCTCGTTAAAAAGTTGATTCATTTTAACACATTCAACATTGTGGATAAAAATTAGTAAATTTTACATAGTGTTTTTTCGAGACTTAGCATAAGCAAAACAAATTCACGGATTTGTACAACAGAAGACTACAGAACGACATAAAAATCTGTAAAAATTTTACACCCTTTAATAGTCATTTGTAATGTCTCATCATGTAGTTTGAAAAAAGCAGATGTTGATATGATAGTGAGGGTCACAAACACTGCCAAGGGCCCCCAATCTAGCTCCCTGCCTCAACGGTCAGTGCATTCAAAAATAGTATACCCTATTGATATGCAATGTAAATCCTCCTATATGAATATGACAGTGAATGTTGGAGGACAATTCCCTTATCGATGAAGAAGAAATATGGCAGCAAAGATGTAGTTCGATAGAAGGATGAGAAAACCACGGTTGGAAGATATGAGCAACAGGAAAGTTTTAAGGAAATGGAAACAAAAAAAGGAAACTTATACTTAGAACTAGCAGCATGGCCCACCATTGCCCGTGCTTGATTCAAAAATCGTATGACTCATACAGCAATCGCTATCACTTGACTTAAAATATTTTTGCCCTTCCCTGCCTTTAAAGGAGTGCCCTTCACCATGCTAATGTTGCTACATGCCTTACTTCTTGCCTATCTCACACTGCGAATTTTTTCTAAGCTCTATACTAAACATTAAATCTGTTACAAAAAAAGAACTAAACAAAATGAACACAAAACGATCAGCTTTAAAAAAGGACTCGTAACTGGAAAAACCAAATGAAAAAAGAATGTTAACAACAAATACTTTTTCACACCCAACCTAGTTCTGTGGAATCAGAATCAACGTTGAGCTTAAGCAAGCGAATGAGCCAATTGGAGTAAAGTGCCATGCAGATTTAAATTTTTCCCACTTGTGACAAATGCAGCTATTGATTTTTTTTGGCTCTCACGCTGGCCAATAGAATCTTCCTGCCTATTCGTGGCAGCCAGTTATTGGCTCTCACTCTGGCCAGTACAAATTGGCCACAAACTACATGAAAACTGCCGTAGAAGCATGAAAAAATCGATTATTTCCACTATTGATGGGAGTTGGGAAATGCAAAGTCGGTCTTGGCCTTCCCGCTAACTTGGAGCATGTGCATGTAAATTTTGGTGCAAATCCGTCGAAAATTGCAGCCGTGCATTTGTTACACACACACACACACACACATTCTGCCTTTTATAGATAGAGATAAGAAAGAGTTGAAATTTGTAGGATACATAATGAGGAAAGAGGGTTCAGAGAATTTAACACTCATAGAAAATAAAAGGCAGGAAAACAGTGAAAACCTACCTAATGAGTTGTAAATGGAGGGGGATGCTAAGGGAAAAAATGTTGCTTAGAGCTACAAAAAGACAGAGCCATGATCATCAAAATCCTGAAGAGACATAACACAAAAGAGAAGATAATTATTGCAAAAATATGAATGTTAAACAAAATATGAAGAAAGCAAAAGGGACATTATTTTGTACCTTGCAAGAAAAATTCCTCACAAATTCGTTCACTCCACCGTTTGCTTGATTTCCATGGCCGACATGGATTACTTATGTCTGCACATTTCAAAGCAATCTGAAAGATTAAAAGTTCAAAGATTAAAAGGTCAAAGATGAAAACGTCAAAGATCTTTAAATTGTTGTCCAGTTGGGCCATTTCTTCTGACAAACAAGTTAGAATCTAACAAAATAATTGATTTGACAAAGACATTACAAACATTAATATTGTCTCTTCTCGACACACTGTTCGTTTTTTTTTTTTTAAATCATTTCACCCTAAGCAAGGTTAGTACCTAGATACCATTGGTGGTTACAGAAAGTGAAAGAGAAGACTGGGAATAAGAAGGATTGTGGAAAGGAGAAAAGCTTAATGGGATTCTAGAAGACAGAAGATGGTGATTGACACAACATTTAAATTTATGAAGTAAATAAACATAAGTGTGAGAAAATAAACTTTTTGGAGTAGAAGTGGTGGTTGTATTCAGCTGTTTCAACAGCAAATTTAAGCATGCTACTAGATTGGCAATTATGTCCCACCTAATTGCCAATCTAGTAGCATGGTAGTAGAATTAGGTGGGACATAATTGCCAATTTAGTAGCATGCTTAAATTTGTGTAATATATATATATATATATATACACACACGCACACAAGGTGCGATGGATAAATTGTCTAAATTATGCAAAAAAGAAAATAACACTTGCATCTCATTTTAACAGATATATTTACCAAAATTACACAAAAATATATTGAAATTCTAAAGAGTAAATTTATTCAATAAAATAAGCATTGGCTTCAACCATGGCCTCCAGACAACTTTGGAAGTTCCTGCAACTCTTCTGGATGGTCTCCTTGTTTAAGTTGGTGAATGCTGCCATAATCCTTGTCTTCAGTTCATCTTTGGTGTTACAAGGAGTTTTATTGATCCCTCGCTCAACTACACTCCACACATAATAACCAAGGGGATGGAAGTCTAGGGAGTTAGGTGGCCAGATATAAGGGGTGATGTGGTCACAGAAATTGTCTGATAGCCATGACTGTGTTCTCCTGCTTGGGTGGCATGGTGTAAAGTCCTGTTGCCAGACATCGTGTCTTCCAGCAGCTACCCTCTTGGCCCAGGGAAGCACTACCTCCTCAAGGCACTTGATGTAGGGCACTGTGTTGAGTCCGAGGCCCACACCAAAAACTTTGGGAGTTTTTTTTCATCAGAAAGATCAGTGAGTTTTCTGAGCTACCATGCCTTCGTAATCACTATTAGACTCGTCCAACTCTTTCTGAATCCTTTGTACTGTCCTCAGATTGACATCTAAACACTCTGAAATGTTCATATTGGAGCTTCTGGCATGAATGCCAAGCAGTACAGTACAATTTCTGGTGGAGTGAATTATGTCAAGGGTGCTCTTATTCTCACAGATGGTACAGTCAACAAAATCAAAAACAAACAACATGCGTGCACAAAATTAAAAATATAAAATGGCAATAATTTAACCATTGCACCCTGTGTATATATATATATATATATATATATATATATATATAATGAAATGGACAAAGTACAAAAATGTGTCCTGAGTAAGACGATAAACTACGTCCAACAGCAAGGCCTCTAATCAGGAGGTTTTGAGGAGTGTGGAACCACCTCTTAATTGCTGGTGTTCCCAGGTCCACACTGACTCGGGGTGGTAGCACCTGTTAGGGTCCCAGCTATAGGCAAATAGTTAACCCCGAAACTGAGGTAAAAAGCATTATAAAAGTGTAAAAATAGGTTTTAATACCAAAAATACTTTGTAAAAAATTATTACCAGAAATAAATTTGTGAAGAAAAAAAAAACTATTACCAGCAATATATTTTTGAAAAAAAAAAAAATTACTTTTATATTATATTTTTTGAGTAAAAAGTATTACTAGCAATATGTTTTTTTTAAAAGAAAAAAGAAAATAACAAAATATTACCAGCAATACATTTTTGAGAAAAAAAATATTACCAGAAATAGATTTTTAACAAAACAAAATATTACCAGAAAAAAAGAAAGTTGTCAGCATTAAATAATCCATTGAGGTTGATATGCCGTAAAACACAACAGACGAAACCAAAGTATATATATATATATATATATATATATATATATATATATAAATGAAATGAATTAAGTCTGAGAATTATTTAATACATTTTCTATTTATACGTTATTTTCATAGATATAATTTATTTAAGTAAAAGCTATGTTTTTTAATTAAACAGTATTAATTACATTTACTGGCCTGAATGTTTGAGAAATTTCATAGAAAATATACGCTATCCAACAGAAATCAAACCTACAACCCATTATGGAATCAATCATTTGATCTGATGTGCTAGTAATCATTCAGCCACAAAGAAGTGCCTGGTGAGCAAAGTCTGAATTACTGTTTATAAACACACACCTTCGGTGATTCTTCTTGATTGAACGTATCTTAACTTTTACCGCACTGCAGGTGAAAACTGCCACTGCTAAATTCTCTCCCTTACTCTTGGAGCATTCTTGATGCCTGTGACGGTTGCTTTAAACAAACACTTGTCAACTGTTATTTCCTGTATTTTAAGCTGGAAATTGTCTACTTCCATTTTCCAATGCCATTTTGAATTCTTCTCGACTGTGTGGGAAAACATCTGCCTCATTAGTCATGTATCAGAAGATACATGATTACTCAAGTGTGTATCACATGTGGCATTTAACTGACTGACTAATGAAATCTGAATTGTTAAACATAATATCACAGGGTTTTCTTTCAGATAAGGAATATGGCTCTCGTTTCTCTAGGTCAACTGCTGGTGTAATCTGTCGAGCTTTAGATGTTTTGGATATCTTAGGGTTTGGCATGATGGTCTTCTTCACAAGTTCAAAGGTGATGGTATTTCTGGATTCAGTCTTGCTTATCAAACTGCAAAATGAAAGTTATCCTAAATGGCCACCCTTCTATCCCTGGACTTAACACCGTTTTTAATATTCCTGAATGACCTTCCTGATGGTACCAGTTCTCAGCTTGGTATCTATGCTGATGAAAACTATTTGCATCCATCTTAATAGTAAGTCTGATCACTATTTACATTATTCGGACTATTGTCCTCATCATCATATTTATTACAACATTTCGGCTGTTGTAGGTGGTTGGAATGTCAAACTGAACCCTTTATTTCACTCACTGTTCTAGTTCCATGTGCCATGTTTTTAATGGATGTCAGTTAACTGGGTATTGAACTCACATTCTTTGGGTCCTGTCACTGGATCTAACCAATCCCTTTATCCACTGTGCCATGTGTCCTTGAGGACACATGTCACAGTGGAAAGATCCAGTGGCAGGACCCAAATAGTCTGTGTTCAATACCTGGTTAAGGCAGTGGAGAACTTGGAGAGGGGAATTAACAGGAGATAACTGATAACTGACATCCATTAAACATGGCACGTGGAACTAGAACAGTCTACCCCAGTGAGTGAAATAAAGGGTTCAGTTCGACATTCCAACCACATGAAGAACGGCCGAAACATTGATAAACATGGCGACAAAGATGAGGACAATAGTCTGAATAATGTAAATAGTGTATGTTTTTTTTTCCATCTTTCCTCATGATCAAAACATAACAAGTCATTATTTATGAGGTATCGACATGGTGTTTTCATTTTCTCACTGAAACTATGTAGCAGCTCTGATATGTCTTTTTGTCTTTCCACATGATCAAAATAGAATAGTCCATTATTTATGAGATTAGTAAAGTACGTGCTAACTAAGGAAGGAAGAGACATGTAGAATTATAAAAATGTTATATTCCGTGTTAATAAGAATATATACTTAAACACGGTGGATAAAATAAGTAAAGGTTTATTGCAAAAACCAGTACAATAAGAAATAAGGTAACAGTTATGCGCACAATCATTGCAAGTCAATCCAGTAGTAAGTGATGCTATTGGAAGGTCGGTAATTCTTGTGTAAGTCTGAGTCGTACTCAACAGGTCCCAGCTAGATTCCTGTAGTCTGTTGCCTTACGGATACTTATAGATAGTTACTACCTATAGTTTAGTCACTCATGCGAGTGACAGGTTATTCCATTACATCAAAAAAGACAATAATAATAATAATAGCAGGTCAGGAGGAAGAAAAAACATGTACATTTACCTGTAATGCGAAATGTCTGTGGCTTGCGTTGTTATTTATATTGAAGTCAGAACTATCAAGATATTCCTGGAAGGAAAAAAAAAAAAAGACAATGTAAATAATAGTGTTACTGAACAACAAGCAAGAATTGGCATCACAGAGACAAAATAACCCAAAAATCAATTTCCGGATATCATCTATCAGACAAAAATAGATATCTGAAGATGACCACAAGTACACACTGAAACATTTGTCTTGTATAAAATCTTTAAACACAAAAGGCAAGTTTTATTTTTGCTATTTACCTGTTCAAATCTAGGGTTAACCATAAACTTCCACGCATAAACTGTTAGTCTGTAACCTTCTACCTTGAGTGGCTCTTGTGCTTTGTACAGGGTTAACATCATTGTAAAAAGAATATAACAAATCTGCCTTTAAAAGCATGTCTAGTCATTTTTCTCCATGTATTTTGCCTGACGATAATGGTTGTTGATTCCAAATCAGTAAAACAGTCACAGTTTTACCATTTCTATAAGGATCAAAACAGATTGATGTAGATTAACAATCAAAAACCAAATAAAAGAAAGGCCAAGACAGTTTAATTGACATGTTGCAAGGTTTAAAGTAAACTATTTTCCTTAATCACATTCCTTATGAAGTCACTCGCTATTACCGAAAAACTATGAACAGACACTTTCTGTCATTTTGTCAACTATTTGTAAAAAGAACACAATATCAATTGGTTAAAAAAACAAATCCTATTTTTTGATTATTTGAAATGAAACCAGCCAAAATCTTCTCTTTCACCTCTGTTGTATTTTTAGAAGGTTTTTGTATCCCACTTTCAGTACTAACTTTGTAAGAACTGGGGATGAACTGAAATATATAGTGCTCAACGGTCATATATTCATTGTACGAATATTGTATATACCCCTCATGTTGGGGAGCCCTTGGTCACTTTGCCAAATTAATACAATGTTGTATAGCCCCTTGGTGGGAGTGGTCTTGGGGTGATTGTGTCAATATATACATATCACTCATATGTTGTATCTTCTCTCTCTTGTGCTGGGGAAATCTTGGTCGACAGTCTCCATTGTTTAATAAAGTTGCATTCTTCTCTCACTCGTCTTCTCCTGGCTGGTGACTAATTGTTTAGGTCTGGCAATAAAAGAACTTCAACACAAAATTTTAACTGAGCTAGTTTATTAATGTCGATGTATACATCTTCTAACAAGCCAGTGAGCTCGCTCTCTCTCTCCCTCCACTGGGGAGCAGTTTCCAGACATGAGAATCAACACTTCTACAATCAAAATCGACTTCCTTTATTTTGTCTTGTATCTGATACCTCAGGTCAACCTGAAGAAGTCAAAGCAGAGATACACTTCCCTCTAAAAATAATTGTCTGTTAAACTATTATTTATCACAAAGTGCATAGAGCTGTCTGCTTCTAATATAAAGTTAGCTCTCTGTTTAGCATTGATTAAATTTTTAACTCTTTTTGCAGTTTTTATGATAATTTTTTTTATATTGAGATTAACTAAAAGTTGCAGAGTTTGTAGATGTTACAATGTCCCTAGTTGCTTCTTTTTTTTTTTTTTAAGTTTGAATTTTGTATGCTTTTTTTGTCTTTAATCATTTCACCCTGAGCAAGGCAATAATGCCACTAAGATGCAAGGGGTTACTGGGAGTGAAGGAGAATGAGAAGACTTTAGTGAGGAGAAAGGACAAGAACAATTCAGGAAGACAGAAGATAGCAATTGGTGTTGCATTTAAATTTTTGAAGATTGTAAGTGGTGGGAAAGCAAGAAGCCAGAAGAGATTTCACAGGCAAAAAGTGAGAGAAAAAACTGTCACTGAGTATAAGAAAGATTGAGGAAAGGACAAAAGGTGAATGGGGTACAAAAAGACAGAAGATGGCAATTGACATTGCATTTAAATTTTTGAAGATTGTAATTATTGTGGAAGCAAGTAACTGGAAGGGAGTTCCACAGGTTGGAAGTGTGAGAAAAGAAACTGTTGGAGTAGAAGAGGCAGTTGCAATTGGCTATTTTAACAGTAAACGGGTGGGACCTAAATGCCAATCTAGTAGTATACTTAAATTCAAGTAGTCAGGGTACCAAGGAAAAAAAGCTTATCAGAGCAGTTGCTATAAAAATATTTGTAGAAAAGACAAGTGGGAAGGATGTCATATTGGTGAGAAAATGACTGAAGACAAGATGTCTGGTCAGGATCAATTACATTACAGATACTTTTTTGCATTTTGTCAAGAACCTCGAGATGAAGAGCAGGAACACCAGACCAGATATGGCAACAGTAAAACAGTTATGTGCCATGCGTGATACATGCTTAGGCAATTATGTATCTTTTGATACACGACTCATAAGGCAGATTTTTGCCCGCGGTAGGTTGCTATTTCTTTCTGCAGTAGACCAGTTGCCATCCAAGGCTATAGAACTCAGTTTGTCCTGCTATTTACTCATAGCTGTGGGGAGAAGAAGAGGATTCATACCTTTCCCAAAGGTATTAGCACATAAGTGAATGTAATGGATTCGATGGGAATTCGAACTCAGATCTCGGTTACTTCTATCCGAGCCGCTATCCATTACTCCACAATTCCTAAAGTGATAGGAAAGCATTCAGTTGCTTAACATGAATCATGTTTTATCTCATGAATGTGGATTTTGTTCTTGTGAAACTGTTTTTGATCATGCTGTTTTTCTTTTCCTGTGGAACATAGTAAAAGATTTTCCAAATTCACACACAGGATATATGATAATAAAGGTGTTAGGAAGATGACAACAGAATTAATAGTAGTTGTAACAACACTGAAACGCAATATTTACTTTAATTACATGCTATTGCCCTAATCTTTTGTGCTGTTATCACATTTCAATCATTCCTACAGCCTTCCTTGGGTATTTGTCAATCCAAGTAACCTTCAGAGGATTTTGAACTGAACCCTTTATTTAATAGCACAGGGACAGAAGGTTCTCATTCTTCTGCCCATGAATAAGAATAGAGGCTTATCCCTTGTTTCCTGTTTAAGATTGGGTTTCTAAAGTCTACTTCAACTCGTATTTCTAACATCACCATCTAAACTCTGAAATTTTATTTACTATTTTTTTTTCTCAATAAGTGTAGATAGGTTCACCTATCGTCCAGTTCACACTCCTCCCACGACTTTTAAACAGGAGTCAAGGTCTATGACTTCTTTCCTGTTTAGGATTAGGTTAACAGTTCTTTTAACATCTACAACTCTATACTCCTATGGTCTCTGTCTAAACTCTGAAATTTTATTTACAATTTATTCTTTTCCTCAATAGGAGTAGATAGGTTTACTTATTATTCAGTTAACATTCCTCCCAGGTCTTGAACAGGAGTAGAGGTTTATCTCTTGTTTCCTGTTTAGGATTGAGTTTCCACTTCCTTTTGAAGTCTTTTCATTCTCTTTTATTCCCAATAGCTCCTTGCATCTTAGTGGCATTATCTCCTTGCTTTGGGTGAATTGATTTTTAAAAAAAAGTCTAGATATCTTGTCTCATTCTTGTTTAGTACAGCTCAGTTATTACATGTGTTTTCACACTAGCTTGCCGAGGTATTGAACTCACAATCACTAATGTAAAAATTAACTTCTCATCTCAGAAATTTGGATAGAAATTGCAATGCGACTCTGCAAATGTCACTATATTGATACGTAAAATCTCATTGATGTTGTGTAAATTTGTAACTGACATGAGCATAATGTCAAACCTACAATATTAAATTTGTGAAGGGTCTTTTTACCTTGAATCTCCGGATAAACTCCTGCTGCCTTGTTATGTCCGTTGCTAAAATTAGGGACTTGAGCTGCCATTCAAGGTGACCCCTAAAAAGACAAAAGCAGAGACAAAGAGTGATATAAAATTTGAAAAAAAAATTTTTTTTTCCAAAAGAAAAAAAAAAAAAAAAAAAAACAATATTAAAAAAAAATAAAAACAAAAATACATTTGTGTTAATATGGGACATTTTAAGATTCAAAACAGGTTTTATTTTTATATTTTTCTTATCAATACCTTAAGTCAAACTATATATATATATATATATATATATATATATTTGCAAAGGGTGAGGACCTGCTGCAGAATAATGGGTATGAAAACAAAAAAGACATACTAAAATCAGAAAGAGAAAATTGAAATTTCTAGGACACGTAATGAGGAAAGAAGGAGTGGAGAATTTGACACTTACAGGATCTGAAGGCAATAGAGACAGAGAAAGGCAGCGAATAACCTACCTAATGAGACTGTGTAAAGGGTTCGCCAAAGATTAGGAATGATAGCAAAAAGGCAAACTTTACTAAGAGCTATAAAGGACAGAATGTTGTGGAGAGCCATGATCATCAATGTCCTGACATGCAGATAATTGCTGATGTAGTTTTTTGCAGATAGTAGAAAGGAAAAATCAACAAGCTGGGTTCAAGTTCTTGACTAGTCTGTTGCATTTACATTCGCACAAATACTGTTGGAAAGGCATAAATCAATCCCTTCTCCCCCCAGTAATGGATTAAATAGCAGGCTAGAGTTGGGGGGGTCAGTCTAGGAGTAGTACAACTCTGAATTCAGAACTATGAAAAAAGCAATCAGAAACCACTACACTATCTTTGCCAAAAATGCATGGTCTTTCACAGATTATAAAAAAGGAAGCTGTGGAGTGCTATGACCATCTACATCCTAAAGGAAGACAACATTTAAAAGGAATCCCATGCCAAATTATGCTAAACTTTGTGGATTTGAGTGCATACCATAGAGAAATAGTTTGTGCTTCAAATCAGTAGTACTTTTGATTCTCGCTAGGTGCCATAATTTGTGGTTTGGCGTCCTGAACTTAGTAAATATCAAGTAATGGTGAGTATTGTAGAGGAGGACTCAGTCTATGCGGATGACACCACAATTTACTCCTGCCTCAAAAACTAATCTAGTGTCGCTGACATAACTAACCTGGCCGTTTGTCACGAAAAGGACCTCCAATCAGTTGTGAACTGGGGCAGAAATTGGCTGGTCAACTTTAATGCCTCAAAAACAAAACTGCTCTCTATTAATCACCACAGAAATCCTTCCCTGCCCTCCATTAGAATGTCTGACACTCAACTTCTTGAGAGCATCTCTCTGCGGCTGCTCGGTCTCACGTTGACTGCTGACCTGAGATGGAACAAATATATTGAGTCAATTGCTTCGTCTACCCTGTGCTGCGCCAACAAAATTTTTCTCCCGGGAATCGATCCTTCAGATCTACAAATCAACAATTCGCCCTTGCATGGAGTATTGCTGCCATATATGGTCTGGAGTCCCTTCTGTTTGCCTCGGGGTTCTTGATAGGCTCCAGAGGTGGATATGCAATATAATTGGCCCTGTTCTGGCATCTTGTCTACAGACGCATCGTTGCCTCTCTCTGTCTTTTTTACAAATACTTTCATGGTAATTGCTCCGAGGAGCTGCATTTGCTGGTTCCCAGACTTCATGAATTCAAGCGTAGCCATCTCTTCTACTCCAATAGCTTCATATCTCGCTCATCTCACCTGTGGAACTCCCTTCCCTATTCCAGTTTCCCTGAGAGCTATAATCTCCAACTATTCAAATGTAATGTCAATTGACATCTCCAGTTGCTTTGATCTATCCACTATCCTTCTCCTCATCCTTTCCTCTATCAATCCTATCTGATCTTGCTCCAAATCTTCTGTAACCCCTTGCGTCCTAGTGGCTTCCTGCCTTGCTTGGGGTGAAACGCTTAAAAAAAAAAAATTACTGTGACAATGGACTACTCCTACTTATACATATGGCAAGTAGCCACATTAGAGTAGGATTTGAGGAGTAGCTGATTTATTCAAGTTTTTCTGTTTTATCTATGAGTATTTAAGCCTCCTCTTTGTTTTCTCTAGCTAGTCTTCTGATCCTTCTAACTTCTCTCTCTAATTATGACCTTCCTAATTCACGGCTATTTTGAAGAAAGACAACATTACAACAGTGAGATTAGCCATCTAATTATAGGGAAACACTTGGCATTCAGTGAAAAGAAAAATCATGGATCATTTCAACTAGTGGTTTCTAATGTTTTTTTTTTCTTTGGGACATATTTTCGAAATGAAAGTTTGCTTGTGTCTCACCAAATTTTATGTGATAAAAATTATATTTAAAAATAAAAAAAAACAGAGAGAGGGTTAAAGGGAGATAACCGCAGATTCAAGCTATTGATAACTCTCTCCTCCAACTTGCAGATCCTAGTTACTGTATTCTTAATACTTGATATAATGCAAAAATATCACAATGATAAAATCGGTCAATAATTATATTTAACTATTTATATTGGGACCCATGCATGCAATTACAAGTAATTCATAATAATATTTTAACTTTTGAAATCATATTTATTTTCGGCATATGAATTTTTTGAAACTGTTTCTAAATCATCTTTGATTGTCTTTCAATCATTCTGCTTCACCTGCTATCCTCTTCCACCACATCTCTGAGGTGTGCTGCATCGTTTAGGAATCACTGCCTTATAAGGAATCATTTGGCACTCAATGATTGAACAGCTAGTGGTTACTATTGGGTTTAAATTTGTAAAATTTCTATTTTAAAACAGTTTTTCAGGAAATTAAATTTCTGAAGTCCACTGTTATAGTTCCTCTTCTCATATTGATGGCAGTTTCCTCCCTAACCTTTTGTTTAAGGTAGGGTGTAAAAATAATATTACATTGTTTGAACTGTTGTCCTCATCTCTGTTGCCATATTCACAACATTTCGGCCATTGTATACTCTGGCCTTCTTCAGGCAACTGGAATTTTGATCTGAACTTTTTATTTCATCCACCAAGGTAGATTGTTCTAATTCCACTTGCCATGCCTCTTCCAGATGCCTCAGTATCAGTTATTTCCCCTTTAACTCAGTTCTCCAAATTATTGTTCACCTCTGCTGTAGTTAAGTATTCAACTCACAACTCTTTGGGTCAAGTCAATGGATTACTTCAACCAATGCTTTTATCCACTGGTCCATGTGTCCTTGAGGACATTAGTGTATGAATTTTTGGGAGTTATAAAACTAATGTCTCAGTTATCTTTTTTTACCAGCGCTCATATCACAATTTGTTGTTATTATTGTTTTTCTCTAGCACTCCATATTACTTGTTCCCATATTGTATTCATGTCTATGCTTGGCCAGCTTAGGAGATTTTTGGACTTAACATATGCACTGATTCTTTAAGTTTTCATATTTTCCAATGATTTTCTCTATTATTTCAACTTCATATCACAGAGGGCAGTGGTCTCCCTTCTCCCTCCATATATGTTCAGCTATGCCTGGTTTTTCTATTTCTCCTTGTGTTATGGCTTTACAGTGTTCCTGTAGTTTTATCTTAAGTGGACAGCCTGTTTCTCCTTTGTATTTCTTACTACAGCTACATGGGATGGCATATACATGGTCCTTAGTCATTTAGTTCTCTATGGGGTGGGGTGGGGGGTCTTACTTGGAAGAGGGGTCTGCGAAAATATGGACCACAGATCTTTTGTACTTTTTCTGATAATCCTTTCACAAACTAATACCCAACCACACAAAACACAAATGAATTGCCACAATTATACTCTTTACAAAACATAAACACTGTATAAGTGAAAACACATATAGGGCATGAATGTACAAACACACCCACATAAATATAAATACACAATTAGGCACACAAACACACAAGGGTACACATATTTGTATGTAAGTATTCATACATGCACATAAATACCCACCCACACAAAAACACATACTCACAAAAATTCAACTATAACCTAAACTAAAATGGTTAAAGCAATACCAAAGTTAAGAAGCATACTAAACATAAACCAATGAAAAAGTACAAAAGAAACAACTAATTGGTTTAACTACATCACCAACAAAAAAAACTGTTCTTTCATACAACTAAATACAAGTATCAAATAAGTTAAAAATTAAGTAAATTTACATAATTCAACCTACTAATTATATTAAAATATTAAGTAAAGTTAGATAATACAACCTACTAAAAATACATATACAGTTAACACAAACAAACAATTAGACGCAAAATACAGTTAACACAAATACACATGAAAACACCAGTTAGACGCACATACATGAGCACATAAACATACATGGGCGGTTGGATATGTACATGCATGCATGCTTGTGTGTGTATGTGTGCACTTACATAGACATGCACACAAAGAAACAATTGGTTTAACAACATCACCAACAAAAAAAACTGTTCTTTCTCACAACTAAACAAGTATTGTACACTAAGTAAAGTGAAATAATACAACCCACTAAAAAAAAGATACATACAGTTAACATACACAAACACATGCACAATACAGTTAAAACAAGCACACACATGAAGACACACATACACATGTGGATGAGTATGTGCATGCATGCACATACATAGGTACGTGCATAAACACACACTTGTGCAAACATACATACATACACAAAATTCCAACCATAACCTAAATTAAATTGTCAACAATATCCCAGAGATGAACGAACAAAGTGAGGAAAGAGAAAAAAGAAAAGAAAAAGTGAAAAAAAAAAAGAGGAAGGAAGAGATATCAACAATCAATCAACATCCATCAAATGAAAGGAAATAAAACACTCTCATACCAATAAAAGAACAAAAGAACTGAGAAATGACAGCAGATTAACTCTGTTTTGACAAGTGGTTATACTTATATAGCCACAAAACACTGAAGCAAACATGAAGTGAAAAAAATTTTCATATTAATTCTAATTCTACATACAGATCTCGAAAAAAAAATTCTTTCAAAAATTTTGAAACTACCAGCATTGTTCATTTCATGTGCAAACATGACAACATCAACAAAGCCCAGTCCAATGAAATCCTAACAGATGAAACATGTCACAAAACCTTTTTTCAATTTGCCATACTATTTTATATATATATATATATATATATGTGTGTGTGTGTGTGTGTGATTCACAGACAGTACTGTTTCACTGTATCACAACTCCTCAGTGTGACTAGATATCTGAATGCTTCAAGCCAGGACTGAAACCAAACTGATTTGGTGTCAGTCAGAGTTTCTACCACTGAGCTATCATCATTTGGCAGAGAGAAACAGCTAATTCTAGCATATTATTTTTATGAATGTAAACAAATGCCAATCATATATATATATATATATATATATATATATATATATGTGTGTGTGTGTGTGTGTATACAGATATTGAGAACATATATATATATATATATATATATATATATATATATATATGGTACTTATTGGAAAGTGCTCAATATCAGTGATAGAGCTAACATACCCCTTGTTGAAAGAAAATTGCTACAGTCTCAACACTGAAATAGTATTTCAATTGCGTATGTATCTGTGCTCGAACAAATGAATATATGTCTGTGCCTGATCTTGCATTGTTTATATATATGTGGGCTTATGTGAACTATAATGCATACACATGTATGTATGTCTGTACGCGTATGAGTGCCATCCCAAAACGGACATAGAAGAGAATTTTTCCTCCTCACCACCACCACTAAACATAACCAAACACAAACATAAATAGATTCAAATTTAAAAAAATAAATCAGCTTGTCTATTGATCGCAAAAGCATGAAACCCGGGTTTTCAAACTCATATCCATACGACTGTAATTATATTTTTTTTTTTTGTGTGTTTGAACAAGTATTTTCTTTTTTGGACACACAACCGGGTATTGAACTCACACTCTGCCTTAACTGGGTATTGAACTCACACTCTTTGAGTCCTGTCACTGGATCTAACTAACACCTTTATCCACTGTGCCATGTGTCCTTGAGGTTAAGGCAGTGGAGAACTTAGAGAGGGGAATTAATAGGAGATAACTGACATCCATTAAACATGGCACATGGAACTAGAACAGTCTACCCCAGTGAGCGAAATAAAGGGTTCAGTTTGACATTCCAACCACCTGAAGAAGGCCGGAGCATACAGCGTCCGAAATATTGTAATAAATATGGTGACAAAGATGAGGACAATAGTCTGAATAATGTAAATAGTGTATATAATACCTCATCTCAGAAATAGACATATACTGAAAAATAATTTGTTGCATACATGTAGTTAAATAATGTTTTCACTTTTCAAAACACAGTCAAGATATTGTGTCCATGTTCATAGTTGATATTATTGAATCTTGTTTTTCTTGTTTTTATTAATAAGGCTTCTATTAATTTTAGCCTTTTTTGCATGTAGATGATGCTATTATATATGTGTTGTTAACAAGTATGTTACGAATAGGGTCCAGTAGGTCTACATGAGTATTTAAATGAGATCTAATTGAGCTATGGTCAGAAACGTGTAGCATGAGTCTTCGTGTCAAACATGTTGTAGTATAGCCTATATAATTATTTACAAATTACAAAGAGTTTGGAGGTAGAATGTTTTTGAATGGGTCACTTTCTAGAAACTCTAAAAATAGGCCAGCAAGAACGCCACTGAGAAGAGATCCCATGGGTAAACTAAATTTTTGTCTGTAAAGTTGGTGATCAAAAAAGTAAAGAATCATTGCTTGGTGATTATCTGGCATATTTTTATGCTTTTATGTGTAGGTAGAGGTAATTTAATTTTTACTTTTGTTAGGTGTTTTTTAATAGATGTAAATATTTCTCTGTAGGGACATTTGTGTATAGAGATTTTATGTGTAAATTAGCCATATATTTATTTTTAATGTCTGTTTTTTAATTTGTTTAGGAGTTCATCTGAATTTTTTATGTGTAATGGACTAATAGTACCAAGGAATGGGGTTACAATTATGCATAGCATGCTGGCTAGTTTCTGTGGGGCACTGTCTGTCCCTGACATGATTGGTCTTGTTGGTATGTTTGGTTTATGTGTTTTTTATAGTCTGTATAATGTGGGTGTTTCTGGGTGGTATTCAATAAATTTTATTCAAAAAGAGTTTTCATTTTTGGAAGCTTTTTCATGTCGATTGTGAATTTTTGTGATTCTTTTATAGCTTTGTTTTCATTTACTATTTCATGGATGTTATCAACATTAATGAGTTCTCTCATCTTCAGTTGGTAAATGTGTTTATCCATGATTACAATTCCCCCACTCTTATCGGAAGTAGATATATGGATGTTTTTATTGTTAGTTAATTCTTTCAGGGTTTTTTTATATTTAGTTTCGAGGAAGTACGGTGATGTTCGTTTATTAGTATGGATGAGCCTTTGGTAAAATCCGAGTCACTGTGGTAATGATTTTTAATTATGTAATATATAGTATCATATTTTAGTATTCTGGTGGCAAATTTCTGACCAAAGCCGAGGCCTTCTAATTGTGTATCCGATAGTTGAAATTTGGATAAGTTTCTTATTAGGTCTCTTCTGTCAACCTTAGACCATTTTCTATTGTTAAAGAGTATACTGAGTTTGTTTTGAAAAACTCAGATATTTTTCTTCTTATTATAGTTGATTAATCTTCTTATTTCATTCCGTCCGTGTTTATGTTGGTAACTTCCTGTCATATATGACTTGTGGTATAGAATGGCTTCTTTTTCTCCTAATTCCTGTATTGAATATTTAAAATATTAATGGACATAAAGAGGGAAAATGGTGAGACAATTTGACAAGCTCGTGTGAGCATTGACAAATAACTATTTTATCAACGCAGTTTCTGAGAAAGATTTTCTTGTTTTTATGTGAATAGGCGTATGTTAGTTGTTGCATGTATATTATGATGATGGTGTGTGTGTGTGCTTGTTTGTTTTCCATGTCAACAAATATGTAAGAATTAACCTTTAAAAAAAGACAATATGTATAACGAAAAAAAGACAACAGGGAAACTGTCAGCTAAAACTAAAGTTTTCCTACATATATATATATATATAATCTCTCTCTCGATATATATATATATATATATATATATAATCTCTCTCGATATATATATATATATATATATATATATAATCTCTCTCTCGATATATATATATATATATATAATCTCTCTCTCGATATATATATATATATATATATATAAATCTCTCGATATATATATATATATATAATCTCTCTCTCTCGATATATATATATATATATAATCTCTCGAGATATATATATATATATATAATCTCTCTCGAGATATATATATATATATATAATCTCTCTCGAGATATATATATATATATATAATCTCTCTCTCTCGATATATATATATATATATATATATATATAAGAGTATGTCTTCTCCATACCAGATGTTCATTGAATAGTAGTTCTTCAGCCTTGGTTACCAATCAGTTTAAGAAATGGACAACTCTGAATTTAAATTGGACGAAAGCTGTTTGGACACCTTGTGGCATCTATACTTTGCATTTCCTTCTTCCTAAAAAAAGCGTTCTTTGTTCTGCACAAGCCTTCACTGCTATAATAATATGTGCAAATATTCAGGCTATTCAGTTCTAAGGATTGAACTGTTTAACCTTGACAGGAGAATTCATCATTATATATATATATATATATATATATATATATATATATATATATATAGGGAACATAAAAGTCAACACTTAGAGGCGACAGTCACTTTTATGCTAGATGCAATCGTCAGGCCACGAGTGCTGTTATTTTTTTTTAATTATCTTCCCAAACCAAAACAAAACTATTAAATAAGTGATATAAACAAATTTTTACTAAAGTAATAAAAACATCAATTAAAATAAAAATAAAAAAATAAATATATAAGAAATAAAAATAAAAAATAAATAAAAACAAGCAAAATAATTTAACCCAAATAAATAAACAAACAAACAAACGACTTCCGGTAAAATGACCACCAAATTAGACTACCCACAATGCACCACTGACCCGAATATATATATATAGCACTCATGGCCTGACGATTGCATCTAGCATGAAACAGACTGTCACTTCTAAGGGTTGACTTCTATGTTCACTTTTATATCTACACACACTATCTCTGATATTGAGCACTTTATCCCACAAATATAGCACACCTTAAGACTATATTTCTTTATATATATATACATATATATATATGGTTTGTCAGTCTTCCTTTTTCGGATTAGTAATGTTTTGTTAACATCAAGTTTTTCCTTTTGAACAATTCTTTCAAAATTAGTTTCTTTAAATAGAAATAATCAACTAGGCATTTAAAAAAGTATATCTTGAAATTATTTTAAAGAATTGGGATTTTCATTCCCTAAATTCTTCAAACCATTTATCATTTATTTAGAAAATAATTTTTCATAATCTGAAAAAAAAATAAAGATAATCTGAAATATTAAATAAAAGCAATAATTAAAAAAAAAGAAAAATTAAATGAAAACTTAAAAGCTTTAAATTAGTTGGTAACATTCTAGAACATCTAGGAAAATTACCACCCACAGATGACAAGTTTTGCAACAACTGACCTTTCCTCCTCCTCTCCAGGTCAGACAAAAATTGAAATTAATAGAAAAAAAGAAAAGAAAAATGAAAACAAATGAAATAAAGACATAAAATTCCTTCATATTTTTTTGAGAAGAGAGAATTATATGGCATAAAATATTCTTAATATCACCCACCACCTGCACTTCATAATCTTTGCAAAAAGATGTTCACATATTATGTCAGTTGACAGAGGTTATTTTTTTTTTATAGGTTCTATAAGCTTAAATGAAGAAAGATTAAAAAAAATGAATCAAAAAAGTAAGTAAACAAAAAAACACCAACTTGTATAATGTGTTCATTATTAAGCCAGTATCTGCAATATATATATATGCAAGCTCACCTATCTATCTCTTTATATATAGTACATATGAAACACCACAAAGCGTCTACAGCATTGAATTGGTTTTGTGAATATAATAATTTAATCAAAACTCAAAAGAAAAATCGAAATTCTATTAATAATTAAACAGTATTATGCACTGGTACATTTGAACTCTTCATTATGCATGAGATATAACTGAATAAGTTAAGACTTTTAATCTTACGTAGTGTTATGAGTACACTCCAAAAGGCATGCAGGATCACCTCATCAGTGATATTATGACATTGGGTCATGACAAGTTTCGGGTCTTTCAACATCATACCAAGAGACCCTACCGAAACAATACTTATTCCAGCAGGCGATCCTGAAACAAAAAGTCCACCAAACACACAACAATAGACATATAAATAACTGCCATTGCTGATCTTGAAATAGCAAGCGACCAATCAGAAATGCTCAACGTCACTTCCTCCTCAGCCAAGACGAGGCAAAAAAAGAGAACAAACTGAATGCTCGTCTTTACCCTCTTAGGTCCAACACGTGGAAAGACCCACACTCTCAAAGAACTCTGCTTGACATGTAAGTAATTTCTACTTGTCGCCAGGAAATTTTTCAACTCCTGTGAAATGATACTTCACTAAAAAAAAAAAAAATCATACACATTTGTTGGTCATAGGAATTATGATCAGAAACATTTCTTGTTTTTTTTTTTTCCTTCCCCACATTTTTCTTCCCCTCTCCCCTTCCCCGACAAGAAAACAAAAATTAATCTTACATCATTTATAGAATTATTTTAAAAAGATTTTTGCATTATTACAAAAATAATGTTTTTTATTGTAAGAAAAAACCGGACAAAATACTGTTGTGCATAACTTAAATTCACCAAGAAATTTGCTAAATGTTGGACATAAAAAGGTATCCATGAAACTCAGAGTCCAAATAAGTGAATTACTTTATTTTATATATGACTGTGTAGTACACCTAGGAATCAATACTGATATTGAGCATTCCCCACCCCTAAATATACTGTAGCAAGAGACAAAAAGTTATCTCTCCTTAACCAAACAAAAATAACAATCAGAAATTAATCATAAATATTCATGAGAATATAAAACTGTCACATGACCTGATGAGACATTGTCAGGTGGGAAAGTCAATCTTTCTCTTTTTGCTCCATGATGTTATAGAAACAGGACGCACACATTTCAGGCTCATGACAAACCAAACAGATAAGTTGAAAATTCATATTGTTTTTAGTACCATACCTAGTCTTTTGTAAGTAGATACATACTAACCTTGTATTAATAATTTCGAATATATATATATATATATATATATATATATATACACACACACACACACACCCACACAAGTGTTTTTATATGAAAACTTTTGTGTTTTGTTTGAACTTTTCATATATTTATGTTGTTGTATATTTCATTCACTTCAGTTGAGGTTGATGTTTTATATTCCTGCACAACAATACCAAATTTTAAGTGATATGTGAAAGAAAAGACAGCTTTTAATGCCAACATGTTTTGTTCCTTGAAGAAAACTTAATATTTTCTCTCCATGTTACTTCTGTGTACAAATATAGGTTACCAAATAAAATTTCCTCACTTGCTTTGAAGTTACTCAAAGAATGAAACGTGTTGGTATTAATCTTTACTGATATATTTTATCTATATCTGAATTCTTGCACACACACACACACATTATATATATATATATATATATATATATATAGTTTGGGCACCTCGGCGTGGTGTAATGGTTAGCAAGCATGTCTTGCTAGGTCAATTACAACTGAAAAGTGAGTTCGATCCTCACTAGGTATCCCATACTTTCGGCCTTGTGCCACATCTAAACTATGCTTAGAAAATAACTATATATATATATGGTTACGATAAAAAAGAAAGTTATCCCCCTTGATACATAAATTCAAATATCTTATTTAAAATAATTTTTATTTTTTTTAATTCTTCATCTTTTGTGCTTAAGAATTAAAACAGTAGAAACAGTTTTAAATCATCACCATGAGAACACAAATTTCATAATACTTTAATGGTCAGGGAGTATTTTGCACCTGAAGATTGTATGTTTACATGAAACTTTGAGTCATGTTATTGACATTGGATATTATGTATATTCACTAATATATATGTGTGTGTGTGTGAAAGAGACAATGTTATTGGTCCTGATCTGACACCTTGGCTTCAGTCCCTTTCCTGTAATGTAACTTTCCTCAGCCTTTTTTTTATAAATACTTCCATGCCCATTATTCTAATGAACTTTCCTCTATGGTATCAAGACTTTATGAATTTAAGCACAGTACTAGATTGGCAGAAAGGTCTCATCATTTTCCAGACAAAATGTCTAGTTATAACACTAAGTTCTTTGCTAACAGTTTCTTCAATTGCAGTTCTTGAAGCTTCTTGCTTCCCATTCAACTTTGATCTTCAAAAATTTCAATGCAATGTCAATTATTATCTTCCTTAATGATAATAATAAAACAAGCATTTGATTAATGTTGATACTAAATAAAAACCATATATCCCTGTTCTAAATTTACCCATTAAAGCCCACCATAAAATCCAGTATATACATAGTACTAAAACTCTAATCTTGTATGTCTGTTTCTGAGATACCACTTAAACAATGCATAATACGCCAACCAGTTTAGGAGCTTATGGTACCTTGAACCCCTGCCAAATTTCATTAAAATTAGACAAAGGGTTCTTGTGTTAGGGCTGTTTTTATAGCATTTTTAATAGGGAATTCAGTATTTGTTGTACACATTCTTATACACTGTCTATATAAACAAACATTTGCATATTATATTCCAACTATTATGTATATGAAAATTATTAAATATTCATAATAAATTATAACAACATTAAATTTAAATATGTCATAACACAACATATATTTACACAGTTTACTACATTATATTAAAACTTGTTTTTATAAACAACTACTTAAAAGGTGAAGAGGCTATACGCATCTTCTGACTTGATGGTAAATAAATAGATGCACACTGATTTGCTGCCATTATGTTATGTATTTTTAAATCAATGTGAAGAAGAAACAAGTATGTATAATAAAAAATATACTTATTTTGAAAAAGACTACACCTGTTTTAAGCTGTTACTTTACATTTTCATGCAATATGTTAACTGTAAAGCCCAGTGGAACAATAAACCTTCTTTTACCCATCTTTAAATACAATTTAAACTGTGTAATTAATAATAAAATTGATAATATTGTTACCTCATCATTTTGTATCAGGAACTGCTTTTAAAAGAAACCTAACAGATTTTTGAGTGGTCTAGTTAATTATAATTAATTAATGATAAGCATAAAAAATCCGGCATTAATTAGATGTTTATACCAACAATCAAGCTATCTTGCCCTAGGCACACCCACTGCAGTAAATGTGGCACTTCTTCAATTCATTAATGCCACCATCTCAAAAATAAGCTTTTTTCTTTCATCATTTCATCCCAAGCAAGGCAATAAAGCCACTAAGTACTTACTTAGAGTGAAAGTGAATAAGTAGACTTTACTGAAGAGAAAGGAAATTAAAAGAACAGGATTCGGGGAGACAGAAGATGATGACTGACATTGCATTTAAATTTTTGAAGATTGTCGATGACAGGGAAGCAAGAAACTATAAGAGATTTCTCCAGGCAAGAAGTACAAGAGAATAAATTACTAAAATAAATTAAAATAAAATAAATACAAGAGAATAAATTACTAAAATTACTAAAATAGAACTTACGGTTACATCTAGGTATTTCAACAATAAAACAAGGAGACATAGTTGCCAGTCTAGCAGTACGCTTAATGCATTTGAGTTACCAAGAAGGAGAGCTCTTTAGAACAATTACCAAGGAAATATTTATAGAAAGGACAGAGGGAAGTCACATCACACTGATGGGAAAGTGACTGAAGTCAAGATGTCAGGTCAGCATCGATTCTTCTTCGAATTTTGCCAAGAATCTCGGGATGTGCAGCAGGAGCACCAGACCAGATATAGGAACAGTATTCAATGCACGAATGAATGGTAGATTTATAAATATGCAAGATGGATTCTGATGAGAAGAATTGTCTGACATGACACAGTGAACCAACTTTCCTAGCAGTAGGATCTAGCAACTGATTCAATATAATCACTCGACTTCACGTCAGTAGAAAATGTGAATCCAATAAAGTGCAATGAGGAACTATCCTGGAGGTTAGCATCAGCCATACTGATTCAAGGCAAAATAGGTTCTTTATGGTGGGGATTTTATGGTTTAAATACAAATTCAAGGTAGACCTAGAAATGGGTTTCAGGAATGTAACCCAGGGACTACCTGTATGTAAGTACTTTCATGGTAATTTCTACCTGTACATATTACTTTCATAGACTTATATTCATTTTGCAAGACATTTTTTAATTTTTGTGCAATTTATACACTAAAGAAAATGAAATGTAAAAACAGGAACAGAGATCAATAAACACGGACCCATTTCAATAATAAATTTAAAAGAAATACAGCAAGAGGAATCTAAACCCCTCATGTGAAAATGAGCTGTTTGTTTATTTAATAAATACTCTTACCTGGATTCCTGTTGACGAGTTGAATCAAAGAAATTGCAAACCCCAATCTTACCATATTTATTTATTGTATTTGGTAATGTATCTGAAATGGGCTTTCTCTTTAAGATATCACATAATTATTTTGAATGACAATATACCACGGGGCAACAAATAGTCAAGCCAACTTTGAAAGCATGCAGGTATATCATGCTAGACAATATTAAATTCAGGAGGAAGTGTGGGAAATGTGTAAGGCATGGCAGTTAACCAAAGATGGCAAAATAGTAAAAGCAACAAGATATCACTGTGAAAATCATTTTTGAAAATAATTGCAATTATGAGTCTAAATGTGGGAGATTGGGAGCAAAAAAAAAAGTTAATGTTTTAAAAGAATAAATTTTTCTATGGATGCTCAACTGCACTATAACCATCCTAAATGCTAGAAAAATAAAAATTTTTTGAGGTTAAATGAAGCAATATGAACCTAAGAATCAATATCAGAATGAAAAACATTTTTTGATTGACAATGTATGCATATAGGGGAACACAATTGTTTCTACTCTTTTCCTGGATTATGTCTCTTCATTAAGTAAATGTCTTCTGGGTTGACATTATCCACCTGATAGGGATCTGAACCTTAGAATAAATCCCGAGGAGTCTATCCCATCAGCAGGGGGTATAATATTGAGGCTTTTGTAATGGCATTTTGTCAGTGGTTTCTGGGCCATGCAGTAGGATCTAGTGAGAACTCTCAATGCCATGATTAAGTGTACAGTTATGGCTGTACTTCTTGTCTTCTCAATCCAGGTTATTGACGCATGTATGACAAACAATCCCAAACCTACAAAAACAAAAGTAGACCCCCAGATTCACTATCTCCTACACCGATGCAAAGGATCTATGATCCAATTTTCTAAAAGTTGGACTCCATTTTAACAAGGCCAAACCTGACAACTTGTTCCTGTCTGAAACTGGTATCAGTCTGTCCCAGTGTAGGAAATGGCAATCCCAGGCTACTCGCTTCTAACAGTGAAACTCATCGCAACATATATCATAAAGAAACAATTTATACAAAGAATTAAATAGCAATGTTAATGTAATTAATGGTGAAATCACTTCACTAACAGAACTTAATGACATTAACTTACTATCAATTCCTTGAATAATAAGATCCTTACATTTAAGTTGTTATCAGATGGAAGACACATGCCAAGCACTTTCGACAATTTAAAATTGTCATTTTCAGGGCACAATTTTCATATATATAGGCAAATACTAAGACAAAAATTGTATAGACCGAAAGATGCTTTTTTAAATTATGCTATTTATTGACAGTTGAATATATGTTTTGAAGCATGTGATGTTGCAATGCTATAGTTCTTGTTCAAATCCATCAAGTGAGAAATTTGTTTGAATTTTGAAAAGTTAGAACTCCACAAAATTTTCTTGTTATATGTATTTATCTTTTAAAGTGAAAAGGACCTAGTATATATCCAGCTTTGGTCTACACATCGTTCATCTTAGTATTTGCCTCAAATATAAGAATCTTATTATTCAAGGAATTCATAGTTAATGTCTCATTAAGTTCTGTTAGCAAAGTGATTTCACCATTAATCACATTAACATTGCTATTTAATTCTTTATATAAATTGTTTCTTTATTGCTTAAATTATAAGTTATATATATGAGTATAAAAAATTTGGAGATCTGCTACCTTGGTTTCAACCTTCCCGTATCTTCAGGCGATTTCAGTCAATTGATTTCCTAATGCTTTATTTAAAAAAAAAAAAAAAAATTTATGATCACTATATTTTTAAAAAAAATAAATAAATGAATAAGTGCACAATGTGGGGTGTAGTAGAAGGTGAGGGGGAGGAGAAAAGCAAGTGTATTGGTGGGAGGGCTAAATGAAATATATTTTCTTTTCATCTCAACTCAAAAGGGACTTTTTAGTATGTGCAAAACAGGTTATAATTTCCAATTCTCTCATCCAAAAGGTAGTTTTGATCTGGAAATGTTATTATAGCTAATTTTTCTTGTTGACAAAGTTTGCAGATATTACTATGATTGTTGTAAGTTTTTTCTTTTTTTTAAATTTTCCAATTTAAATTGGATCTTTTTTATTTTTCTCTAATTTCCACACATGGTTGGCTAGTTTAGTAGAATTTCTAAAACTTTCTAACTTAATAGATGACTTATGATTGTACTACCTCTTCTTAAAGTTACATTCACATCACCCTATGTATATTTTTTCTGGCCATTTGTATCACTTCTGCTTTGTAAATTACTGCTTCAGTTCTGCAAACTCCATCCTAATGGACATCTACTTTTATTTCTACAATATCATATATCACTGTTAACAATGTTTTTGTCGTATGTCCAGAAGTCGCTTTCTGTCTGCAATCCATCTAGTCTCGCTGAAGCCTAGAAAAGCAGTGGCCTCCCACGTCCACTCGCCGGGTTTTTAATCGGTAGCGTGGTTCTCTTATGCAAATAAGTCTGCTGCATAAAAATGGCAGTAGGCGCCTCGCAGCGACCGACTCTCAGAGAATGGTTCGACACACGAGGCAACGAATTCGCTTTGCTCCTGGTAAGTCACTGTCACTCCTATTACACTCCCCCTGATCGTATGATCACATAAGTGACAGTGAGGGGCTGGTCGTTTCACCCTTGCACTTCTTGGCGGTGGTATAACCATGACTTCCTCCCGGCTGAATCGTCAGATGTGTCCTGGTCTGAATCATATTCCGGGATCATTAAGGTTCAAGTCTACTTCTTTCTCGCTTTCAGATGAGGTGTCGCTGCTGCTTGCACTGGAGCTTGGTTCTTGCCATTCATTACTCCCTGACGTTGTGCCACCGCCATCATCCGTTGGTAACAATGAAGTGAGCCGTGGATGTACATCTCCCACGTGTCGCGGTATCCCGTCGATGACTACAGACTGCGGACTGTTTATTCCCGTGACACGACCTTTCACAAACTTTGACGTGCAGCGTCCGTGCGGATTTTTTACCCAAACTGCGTCTCCTTCTTTATACCGAGTCGAAGTCGCCCGGTTAGGTGAGGGCACAATGTCAATTCCTTTTATTCGAATTCTGTACGAATGCAGCAGATTGGTGGGCGCAGAAGAGGCAGACACATCATCCCTGGGTGTAATGTTATACCAATACACGGCCTCCATAATAGAGCAGCTCTTTCGCGCAGCAATCCGTTTGATTGTCCGATGACACCTCTCTACAATACCATTTCCAGATGGTTTGTATGCAGCAGCGCCGGTCGGAATCGGACGCCCCATTCTTCCATGAATTGTTTAAATTGCTGACTGCGGAATGCAGTGTCATTATCAGCCAGGATTTCTACCGGGGCACCACGTTCGAAAAACACCGACTCAATTGCGGATTACGTGTGCAGCGTCTTGCCGAACTAGTGGTCGCCAGATCGAAAACCGTGTGGGGGCATAATCGATCAGAGTCAAAAATGGCGACCGTTATAGTGTGTAATGTCCATTCCCAGACGACTCCAAGTTTCACGCACACTGAGCTCTCCCTTCTGCCATCGCACAGAAGCTGGATCTATTGACTGACACTGTTCACAACTTCGAACGACCGATCTTACTGCTGCTTTCGACACGGACGGGTTGATCCCTACGTCGCAAATATAGTGTCCGTTTAACTCCAGGGTGCCCGCTGTGTCAATGAATCTCAGTTAACTGAGCAAGGCTCTGGTTTCCTACAGCAGAAGCACATACTGGTTGAACAGGTTCAAATTCCTTCACATTGTTGAACCACTTCTGGGGAACTCTCGTCAACAAGTCAGCTCGGTTCTGGTCGGATCTAACTAGCGCTATGTCAACGGAAAGTTTATACTCTTTCACAAGAGACGTTAGAGTTTCAAGTCGTCGCCTTATGAGCATCTCGCTAGCGCCTTGGTGTTCAGCCGAGACTTTCCGTAAGGGCATTAGTCACCCAATGGTACACACAGAGGGAGTCTGTGTTCACATGTAATACTGTAGCCTGCCATTTTAGCGCCGAGGTTGATTCCCTTCAGTACGGCATCCAGTTCAGCCACATTGATATGCTGGGTGTTTTTATCGGCCGTAGCCAGCATGCGCCCCTCGATGATAGCTCCCTTAGCCTCGAGCGCCATCTCGACAGCCAGCGAACTCGGTGCATCCACCCACACGCCTAGCTCCTTCAGATTCACGCACCATTCTCCCTGTGCAGGATCCAGTTGCTGAGCCCGGGCAATGGTGTCCGTTATCATACGCTCCAGGGGAGCATCACAAATTTTGTCGTCCCAGTTCTGCGTTACGGCAGTGGCTCGACGCTTGATGACGCCTGTCGCCACTGCAGCCATCCACACACGGGAAGTGTCCCACCAGCCGGCCACACATGGAGAAAATACCTCTCCGTGTCATAGTCATAGGGCCGTCTACCATTCTGCTTCCTCGCCGCCATCACAGTCGACCCTGTTCCTTCCATACTTCTAGCCCCAGCACTCTAGCTCCGTCCTGTAACTTCTCTGGATCCTTGCTCGTCAGTCCGTAGAGCTCGAGATGTTTCCCTCACAGATTCCGCCGACGCCACATCCTCGTTGATATATATATCATCAATATATGCAGACGTTGCTCTATTTATAGTTTCATTCTGTGCTAACACAGCCTTAAGCACAGCTCGCATTATCAGGGGCGCCACATTCAGGCCGAACCCCAGCCTGGTCAAACAATATCGCTTCCCTTTAAACATAACTGTTTGATATGGCCACAGGGATTTTCAACACGAATCTGTAGATATGCTTTCCTGAGGTCCAGAATGGACACGTTCGCACCATGCTGTCTCCAGTCTCGCAGTTTTTCTGCGCAAACATCCGCACCTGTGAATGTTTCAACGTAGGTATTTAGTTCCCTATAGTCCATCACAGGACGCACCTTTATGCTTGTTGGTCTGCAGCACGGCCATCAGTGGTATCAGTCCCTTGGGCGGGCCAAACTCCTTGTTACTGTACGGCACCAACCAACCATTGTCCATCCATGTTTGTAATTCATGCTCGTACTCCTCTCTCATCTCGGTGGATACTGGATACTCAGAGATCCGATTCTGAAGTTTCCCTGGTGCATGACCTGCTGACCACTTCCAGGCTGTGACCCAAACTCCCTGCTGTTCATTGAATTTCGACTGAAATCGGCTTCGCTTGATAATTTAATCGCTGCACAGACGGACCGTGGTTTTCAAACTCCACGCCCATGCTGCGTGATGCGAACTCCACCGAAAGTGCCTTAATGGCGTTGATGCCAAGCAACAGGTCAAAATCCAGGGGCTTCCTCGCATAACCAGCACATCGATTGTAGCAGTATTACCAGTTGCTGTGCAAATTCTGACGGTGCCCCTTCCACAGCAAGCCTGCGTGGGCTCCGGTTAAGGTAGATACCGCCATACCCTGCTTCGACCAAGACCGACATAAACTCGCGCTCAAGATTGACCATGAGCACCCTGAGTCAAGGAGAGCCGAGCATGGTGTGCCGTCAACACACACAGTAATGATGGGTAGCACCGAGTTTACTTGCTGTTTGGGGAGTGGACCGGCGCTGAAGTCTCGTCCCGCCTCCGTTTCCCGGACAATTTTGGCCAGATGACCGGTCTTGTTGCATCGATAGCAACGTGCGTTAGTTGCCCTTCGCCTCTTCATGCAGTCCTCGCGAAGTGATTGGGCCCATTACATTCATAGCATGTGACAAGTGGGCCCATGTCTGGGGAAGAACGGGGAATCTGGGAGGGCTGCACCGCAGCGACGACTGGTTCCCTCTGCTGTCTCGTCCTTTATGATTGCCCGAGCTCCGGGCCAATAGCTCCTCGAGACATATCATCCGCCCTGGCCGAGGACCGCAGGAGCCTTTTCACAGGATCAGGAAGCCCCGCACGAACACGCATGCCATCGCACTGTCTGGCACTCCTCCAAAAAGGACGGAGAGCTTCCGTAGATCAGCCAAATATACATCTACGGTCTCACCCAGACGTAATATCGTGCCTCGAATTGTTCGTATGCCGTGAATTTATCAGGGCAAATGCTGTCATCAATGCTCCCTTGATTCGAGCCACGTCCAATTTCTCTTCCGTAGATAGTTGCTGGTAAACCGCGAATGCTCCCCTGGCTAAGCGAAGGGGGATGACACGATCAAGCCGCTTCACTCCCGATAGGTCACACACCAATTCCAATTTCTCGAGCCATTCAACCACAGATCCAGTCCCGTCAAACTCGGGAATTATCTTTAAATCAAACCTGCCGTCCATGTTCGCCGAAATAGCCTTTCGTATGTCCAGAAGTCGCTTTCTGTCTGCAATCCGTCTAGTCTCGCCGAAGCCTAGAAAAGCAGTGGCCTCCACGTCCACTCGCCGGGTTTTTTTAATCGGTAGCGTGGTTCTCTTATGCAAATAAGTCTGCTGCATAAAAATGGCAGTAAGGCGCCGTGGCGACCGACTCTCAGAGAATGGTTCGAACACGAGGCGAACCAGAATTACGCTTTGCTCCTGGTAAGTCACTGTCACTCCTATTACACTCCCCCTGATCGTATGATCACATAAGTGACAGTGAGGGCTGGTCGTTTCACCCTTGCACTTCTTCGGCGGTGGTATAACCATGACTTCCTCCCCGGCTGAATCGTCAGATGTGTCCTGGTCTGAATCATATTCCGGGGATCATTAAGGTTCAAGTCTACTTCTTTCTCGCTTTCAGATGAGGTGTCGCTGCTGCTTGCACTGGAGCTTGGTTCTTGCCATTCATTACTCCTGACGTTGTGCCACCGCCATCATCCGTTGGTAACAATGAAGTGAGCCGTGGATGTACATCTCCCACGTGTCGCGGTATCCCGTCGATGACTACAGACTGCGGACTGTTTATTCCCGTGACACGACCTTTTCACAAACTTTGACGTGCAGCGTCCGTGCGGATTTTTACCCAAACTGCGTCTCCTTCTTTATACCGAGTCGAAGTCGCCCGGTTAGGTGAGGGCACAATGTCAATTCCTTTTATTCGAATTCTGTACGAATGCAGCAGATTGGTGGGCGCAGAAGAGGCAGACACATCATCCCTGGGTGTAATGTTATACCAATACACGGCCTCCATAATAGAGCAGCTCTTTCACAAGCGGCAATCCGTTTGATTGTCCGATGACACCTCTCTACAATACCATTTCCAGATGGTTTGTGCCGCAGCGCCGGGTCGGAATCGGACGCCCATTCTTCCATGAATTGTTTAAATTGCTGACTGCGGAATGCAGTGTCATTATCAGCCAGGATTTCTACCGGGGCACCACGTTCAAAAACACCGACTCCAATTGCCGGATTACGTGTGCAGCGTCTTGCGAACTAGTGGTCGCCAGATCGAAACCCGTGTGGGGCCGCAATCGATCAGAGAGTCAAAAAAATGGCGACCGTTATAGTGTGTAATGTCCATTCCCAGACGACTCCAAGTTTCACGCACACTGAGCTCTCCTTCTTCCATCGCACAGAAGCTGGATCTATTGACTGACACTGTTCACAACTTCGAACGACCGATCTTACTGCTGCTTTAAACACGGACGGGTTGATCCTACGTCTGCGAAATATAGTGTCCGTTTAACTCCAGGGTGCCCGCTGTCGATGAATCTCAGTTAACTGAGCAAGGCTCTGGTTTCCTACAGCAGAAGCACATACTGGTTGAACAGGTTCAAATTCCTTCACATTGTTGAACCACTTCTGGGGAACTCTCGTCAACAAGTCAGCTCGGTTCTGGTCGGATCTAACTAGCGCTATGTCAACGGAAAGTTTATACTCTTTCACAAGAGACGTTAGAGTTTCAAGTCGTCGCCTTATGAGCATCTCGCTAGCGGCCTTGGTGTTCAGCCGAGACTTTCCCGTAAGGGCATTAGTCACCCAATGGTACACGCAGAGGGAGTCTGTTACAGTTTTACTGCATGTTAATTTTTAAATTTTTGGCATTTTGTCTTTTTTATTGGGGTTTCTAAATTACTAGTACAGCTGTAGCTTAATTTAACAGTATTTTTATTGAATATTTTATGTAATTCAGAATTTTGGGAGAAGTGTTTATTAAGTAATTTGAAAAATATTTTCCCTATTTCACACTTGACCTCTAAGTTAAAAGTGGGGGGTTAAACCAAATAATATTTTTTCTTTTCCTCTAATATTTTTTCATTTGTTGTTTTATTTGAGGTTTAAAGTCCAGTTTGGTTTTATGCACCTCCTCTTTTAAACTTTTATATTCCTTCTTTTTATCTTTGAAAATTATTTTACTAGAGGAATTTCTAGATAATCTGGACTATTCCTTTGAGGATTTGCTTTATTATACTTGCAGGTTGGTTGGTTGGATCTAACATTCACATATTTTAATTTTGTGTTGGGTTTCATGTATGGGGAGACACTGCCAGTTTGTAGATTTAATTGTACATCCAAATATTTAACAATTTTCTTATTCATATTGACTTCTATTTCAAATTTTGAAGAATTTGAAAAGTGCTTTTCTTATATTGTCATTTGTTCTTTTGTTGTCTGGCACTATCATCAGTCCATCATCCCTATACAGGCCGTGGTTGTTTATATGCACAATTTTGTTGATTTTATGTAAAATATGTAGGCCTATTAATTATGAAATGTCAGCACCATCAAATGAACCTTGTGGTACAGCAAAGCCACCTTTTTTATAATATTTTTAAATCCAAGTTTCTCCATTGTGAAATAAAATTGATTTACGGCAATATAAAATTATCTCCATTTGTTCAGGTGTTATATTTACAAAGCTTTTGTCAAAGTACAAAATCTCAAGCAGACCTTTTTAGATATAAATGGATAAAAGTTTTTATGTCGTATTTTATAAATATATATTTATCTTTATTTGTAATTTTGTGGAACCAAGAAATGCACTCACTTGTGTCCTTCCATTGATTGAGTGTAGTGATCCTTAATGAGTTGCACATTTTTTTTCAGTATTTCTTGGCTTCTTGGCCAATTCAGTTTTGGTTGAGTTTATTAGTCTAAAAGAAGGATTATTGGGGAATATATATAAATGATCCATCATAAAAGATGCTGGAAAAATGGTTGGTTCCTTGTACCATTCCAGTAAGTACCTAACACCTCCTGCTATGCACTGCTTTTACAAGAACCAGACCAGGCAAAAAATGGAATACTGCTGCCATATCTGGGTTAGTGCTGCTCAGTTCTCATTTTCCAAATGTGACTCCATGGCCTTGTGGGTAATGAATTGTTTTCCACCTTATTGTCCAGTTCACACTTCTCCCTGGTATTTTGAACAGGAATAAAGGTTTATACCTTGTTTCCTCCTTAGGATTGGGTTTCTGGTTCCTCCTAAAGTTTTTTTTTTTCATTCTCTTCCACTCCTGATAGTTTCATGGGTCTTAGTGGTATTATCACCTTACTTGGGGTGAATTGATTTAAAACATATTAATTAAAAATTAAGACGTGCAAAAGTAAATAAACCCTTACATTTAATATTTGGTGATTCCTTCTTTTGTGGTCATGGCATTGACCAGTCAAAAAGTTTCTGGCAGTAATGAGTATTAATCTTTAACCATTCTTCTTGCCCAAACCCCTACAGTTGCACAACCTTACCTGGGTCTCTTGCATGTATTGCCTTCTTTAACTTGAACCACCTACTTTTAATTGGGTTTTTGATTAGGATTTTGACTAGACCATTCCAAAACTTTAAATTTCTTGTTTTTTTTAACCCATCCTTTTTGTGGATTTGCTTTGATACTTTGGTTCATTGTCCTGTTGGAAGATCCCTGAGCTAAACCCAACTTTCAAACCGAGGATAAGAAACTTTCGTTCCAAATTGCTTGATATATTGCAGGGTTCATTGTGCCATCAATGCATACTATTTGGCCTGTTCCAGCTGCAGCAAAGCACCCCACCCCAAATCATAATGCCGCTGCCACCATGTTTAACTGTTGGCACCAAATTCATCTCTTCAAATGGCATATTAGGAGCTTGCCAGACATATCGCCTGTCGTTCCTCTCAAAAAGCTCCGGTTTGGTTTCATCCAACCATAAAACCTTTTGCATGAATGTTTCTAGCTTACTAATATGAGATTTGGCATAGTTGAGATGAGCTTGTTTATGCTTTCTTTGTAAGCAGTGGATGTTTTTCTAGGCATTCTGCCATGAAAACTGGTATTATTCAGATTTTGTCACACTGTAGATGTATGAATGTTGATTCCAACATTTGCCAGGGAGTTTGGGAAAACTGCAGAGGCTACAGCAGGATTCCTCTGGGCTTGTAGATCAAGATGTCTACTTGCTCATGAAATCATTTTTCATGGAAAGCCACTTCTTAATTGTGATGCTATCATACCAAAGGCCTTCCATTTATAAATAATTTTTACACATGGTGGAGGTATGCACTACAATTTGTTTGTTTAATGTTTAACGACCTATCAATCTTTGAGATCGGTTATGCACTACGAATCCTTATGATAGCTTTTTGTAGCTTTCATCATCACAGGTTTCAACTAGGTGATTTTTTAAAGCTTTGGGGCTTTCTTTTTATCATGGTATATTGCTTTTATTTGAAAAATTGAATCTCTATCTGCACACTTTTGCATACACATTCAGTTATATTGTTTTACTGCAGTATACACAACTTACCAAAAAAACGAACATGCCATTTTGATTATTAGATGTGTACAAAAACTTATTTTCCTTGGCAACCATGTAAAACAAAATACAGAGTGTAAATGTAAGGGTTCACTTACTTTTGCACATCGTTAATTTTTAAGTGGTTGTAATTGATTTAATAAAGATTTTT
>CAHIKZ030005183.1:1455000-1645000 GCA_903632075.3 Acanthosepion pharaonis | reverse complement strand
TTTTTCTTGTGATATTTCATGTTATTTGATTTGATATTAATTGAAAACTTGATCTTTTTTCTACAACTACTAGTGAGACTTATTTTTAAAAAAAAATAGGTTACTTGTTCAGGAATTTATTTCCCCCTTTTAGAGGCGTGCAAACCACAAAATCTGTGCATTCCTAATATTTAGTAAAATTTTCTTTTCTTTTATTTTAATAAAACTCTCTTAGTTTTATATCTCACTGAGTATCTCTCGTCATTTTTTTACGGTGCACCTTGTTGTCACTTGATCTTCATCCCCCCCAATTCCTCTCAACTGAACCCACAAAAAATATACATTAATAGTTTTTTTTTTTTCACTATTTTTTCATAATAATATTACAAAAAGGTAACTCACAGCAAAAATATAATATAATGACTATCACCAAATAAAGCAAACTTTTTGCCAGGCTAAAAAAATGATGGTCTATTGAGTTTTAAGTTCATGCTTTGATTAAGATATTTTTTTTTGTTTAAAAAAAAAAACAAAAAAAAAAAAAAAATTCTTCACAAAAAGAGTTATCTCCCTTTTTCTCCTAAATTCTAAAAGAAAAAAAATTCCAACTGCCTTCTTTTTTTTTTTTTTAAAGTTATTTACCCAACCCTGCTATCCCAGAGCAGGCGCTTAAAGAAACAAAATCACAATTGTTTTTTTGTCCATAAAATAAAAAAGATAAAAATGAAGGAAGCAGACCCTAAGCCAGTGACAGACAAGAGGAGGACCCAGTCAGCAAAGTGCTAACCTGTCAAAGGTGGGATGCACAAATAGCACGGCCTACGTCTTTGCTCACCATTGATGTGCATCAAAATGGTCAAACAGGCCCGACTCGTGCAGAATGCCAATAGCAGATCTCCAGTGATGATTCTCAAGCACGGAAGAATTCTAACAAAAGAAAAACAGAGAAATGCAATTAAAAACAAAGAAGGCTTTTGTAAAGATAAAATAATGACATCTATGGATAAGTAATTTATGAAAAAAATACTACTGGATTGACCAAAAAGTAAATAACGGTTTAGTAATACAAGTTTTACTAATTAACTTATAGCTGGTGGGGTGAAGAGTTGGATTCACACCTTTTCCAAGGGTATTTGCACTTAAGTAAAACAAAACCAACAGGAATTGGAACTCAGCTCTCTGATTAACAATTCCAAGCCATTATAGATTACACCACCTGCACATTTAAGCTTACAGCACTGATATTCCCAAGCTGTCTCTATTTTGGACTGTAAATAAATATCTTATAAGTACTGCTTTTATTTTTTCTTCAATTCTGTTTTTGTGATTTTGATAATTATGGGTGCAGGAACCCACTGGGAATTAGAACTCAGGTCTCCAATTAACAATTCTGAGCTATTATCCATTACACCATCTGCACATCCAAGCTTACAGCACCTAGTATTCCCAAGTGGTTATCCATCTAGGTAATGACCAAGCTCAGCATTGCTTAACTTCAGTGATTGTATTTCAACATGATGTGGCCATAAGGTCTGATGAGAAAGAATGGTAAACTGGTTGAGCTGTTTTTAATTGTTATATTTCAGTGTTACTATTTTACATATAATTTTTGTTACCACCTCTTTTTGTTATGAAATGCATTTTAATAAGTCTGCTTTTCTTCTTCTATGTCATGCTCTTTCAGGATGTTAATGATCATGACCCTCCACAATTTCTTATCTTTTGTAGCTCTTCATAAATTTTGTCTTTTTGCTATCTGTCCTAAACCCTATTATGCTATCCATTTACACAAGCATGTTAGGTAGGTAATGAATCGTTTTCCTCAGTCTCTCTTGCCTGTGAGTATCAAATTTTCCAAGCCCTCTTTCCTCATTGTAAATCCTAGTAATTTCAGCTCTCGCTTACTGATGTTAAGTGTACATTTTGTTTCCTTTTTCCTTAAAACTTTGTCATTGCTCATGTTGTGTAGGAACCTACCACCCCTCTTGAAGATGAGCTCATCTACAAACAAGGACGTTAACTAGTGGCATGTCAAAAGACAGTGTAGAAGAAGTTCTGGGCTGAGTTAGTTATAGACTACTCAGGCGATATCTGTACCAACTTACCAACCGAATAAACCCCATTTTATTGTTACATGTTATTTGGCGTTTGTCTTTATTAACCCCAAATTAACATCATAACAGCTCAAATGTTCAGTCCATGGTATTCCTTCTGTAGAACTACATTTCTGTTGCTCCAAGTTTTTCTTCATGTGTGAGAAGATTGCCTGCCATCTACGTTAGAACGTTCGCTTTCTGACCATGAGACTGGGTTTAAATCTCATCATGGGCGATTTGTCAGGAAGGTAACTTCTTGATGTTATCGGACGAGGCAATCCCAGCATACAGTACCTTTGGAAAGTGCCTGAAAACCATACCATGGGTTGACCCAAGCTTTGTGAGTGAGACAGAACTATTTGCGAACCAGTGAGGGTTGTGTTAGCACAATGTCACAAGTCATCGTGACTGAAGTTTTGAATGTGCTAGCCTTGTTCAGAGTGTTGATCATGCTGGATAATGTTTTCTCTTCCAGAAACTGGAACTAAGGTCTGCTCATTATAGTTGAAGTATAAACCACATGTGTTTAGTGGGTGTTGAACAAACACAAATGTGCCTGAGCAGGCGTCTGCAATGGGGATTAGCTAAAATATACTAGACTGCGTCATTTACATTTTAGTAATTTCTCCAAAACAAAACTACTTTCTTTTAATCATTTTAGAAAACCTTTTTTGCCTTCCATCATCATGGCTCATGCTAAGCTCCAGGAGACTTCTCGGTCTCACGTTTTCTACCGATATGATATAGAAAGAATATACTGAGTCAATAATTAAGCCTGCTGCTATGAAAGTTGGTACACAATCTTTCCCACGTGAATCTGTCTTGCACAATTATAAGTGTACCATTTATCTGTGCATTGAATATTGTTACTACATCTGATCTGGTGTGTCTGCCATATAGCCAGAGATTCTTAACAATATCCACCCCTACAAAAAATCTTTAATGTTACTTGTTCTGACCTGTGATCTTTGATTCAATCACTTTCCCATCATCCTAACCTAGCATTCCTTTACCTTTGCTATGAATATTTTCATGGTTATTTTTCTAATGAGCTTTCCTCTCTTGTACCTCGACTTCATGAATTTAGGCCTGAAACTAGATTGGCAACTAGGTCTCATTATCTTGCTGTTGAAATTGTTGAATGCTACCATGAGTTCTATTCTAATAATTTTTTCTCTCACACTTTTCACCTCTTCCATCTTCTTGCTTTCCTGTCAAGAACAACCTTCAAAAATAAAGAACTCTAAAAAGAAAATGGCTCAACCATGATGAAATAAGATAAAAAAAAAAAAAGAAAACTCACATCATACAGAGATGCCAAAATATTTGTTGTTGCAATCAAATATGCCTGGTTGACCCCTGGATGGTAGAGATCATGCATCATGGATGCAAACAGGGCTGCCATGGCTTCCATTGGATGAATACAGCAACTTAACTGAAAGAAAAACACAAGTTTATTTTTTATTTACATTATTTATAGTCAGACTAATTAAAAAAGAAGTGGTAGCAAAAGGAGTCAAGCTTGACATCAAGGGTGGAGAAGAATCAAAGAAGATAATAAAAATATGAGTCTTAACACTTCAGGATTTTCCACAGAAAAAAATAACCTTGTGGATTAAAGCATTTATAACGGCAGAGACTGGAAGAAAGATTTATTCTTCCATTTAATTTCCCCCATTACATGCATTATTATATCTGTGTTATAACACTGTAGTTCACGGACGAAACGGAATGGCTGAAAAGAAGAGGAATAACAAACATGCCTTGTTCTCAAAGAGACTTTCATACTACTAAGACATACACAAAACTATATATGCATATATACACATGTCCCACACAAAGAAAATAACGTATCTAAACAGCAATGTAGAGTGTAAGGAGAAACAAAAAGGAAGGTTCTTACATATAATATGGAGATACTCCTGTGTCTGGAGAAGCCATGTTTAAGACTGGATTTATCTACTATGTCCCATGCAAGAAGATATTCCACAAAAGAGAAATGGCAAGTCTTGGGTTTTCCCAAATTGAGGACTGCAAGCCAGAGTTTCTTTCTGTATTTGGGAAAGATATATTCCCAAAAGGAAATGGTACCATGGACTTGTAAGCTGCTGGGGAGGCAGATTTAACCTCTGCCCTAGCTGTGAAGTGGGGACCCTGGGCTAAAGAAAGCAACCTCTTGGGTTGGCTGTTGTAAACTAACTGAATGAACTGGCCACTCTCACTGTATGAAGTGATTTCACTAAGCAGCTGTCATGTGACCCATGTGACTTATCGCTACCAAAGGAAGGTAATCGCCTTCTGTATTCCTACACATTATTTTGTGAAGTTAATGGCATAGTAATTTTAAGTTCAATCCCTGGGCCAAGCAGACTTAGATTAGGAATAACCAAGTATTACCAAAAAAAAAAAAAAAAAAAAAGATATCACCAAACATGGATAGAAAATAGATTTAAAAAGTATTCAGTTTAAAATTCCCTAAAAGATACTTGGATTGATAGACACCAGAAAAAGGACAGAAGGTACAACTGTTGAAACATTGTAGCATTAACAAGAGAGATGAGGATATTAGTCTGTCTATAAATAATGATAAATCTTCATCAAAAAGAGATCCAGATAGACATATTTTTTTTGTTTTTTCTATCCAATTTTTAAACATTTACAATGAGATAAAATTGAACATTGCATTATTAGAAACACTTAGAAACGATTGAAGACAAAGATTAAAAGGAAAAAACAGACATTTTACTGCTTTCTGAAAAAATATTGGACTGAGATATTTCTGCATGTTATCAAGTGTTTACATTTTTTACAGACTTTTACTAAAAAGATTATTTCATGTAAACATCTAAAGATTATACCTTCTTCATATTTATTTATTATAACAATTATGATTAAAGTGACACAAAATGAAAATGATGTTTCTTTTTTTTGTTTTAAATCATTTTGCCTCAAGCAAGGTGGGAATGCCACTAGTATGCAGCAGTCATAGAGAGTGAAAGGGAGAGAAAAACTGTGTATAGTGGGGATTGAGGAAAGGATAAAAGATGAATGAGATTCAAGAAGACAAAAGATGGTGATTGACATTGCATTTAAATTTTTGAAGATTGCAGTTTTCAGGGATGCATATTAATCGAAGGGAGTTTCACAAGTGAGAAGTGTGAGAAAACAGTTGAAGTAGAAGTGGCAGTTACATTTAACTATTTCAACAGTAAAAGGGGTGAGATGTAGCCGAAGTCTTCACTTGCACATAAGTACACACACACACATATATATATATAAACTATAAAAGGCTCAAACACTAATATTCCATGGTTATAATTTATTACATTGGAATTGTAATCACAATCAAATCATAAGACCTACAGATTCAAAATTTTTTAATTTGTAGGTCTGATGATTTGGGTCGTGATTACAATTCCAATTTAATAAATTATAACCATGGAATATTAGTGTTTGAGCCTTTTATATATATTCTTACTCTGTCTTGGACACTGAGTTCTATCCTCTTGGGAATATATATATATATATATATATATATATATATAGACCACTAATATTATACAATATATATATATATATATATATATACAGACCACCAATATTATATATTAGACCACTAATATAATATATATATAGACCGACCACTAATATTATATATTAGATATATAGAAATATTATATATATATATATATATATATATATATAGACCACTAATATATATATATATATATATATATATATAGAACGCTAATATTATATATTAGACCACAAATATTATATATATATATATATATATATATATAGAACATATATATATATAGACCATAATATATATATATATATATATATATATATATATATATATATATATATACCACTAATATTATATATATATATATATATATATATATATATAGACCACTAATATATATATATATATATATATATATAGACCTATATATATATATATATATATATAGACCTCTAATATATATATATATATATATATATATATATATATATAGAATATAATATATATATATATATATATATAGACCTCTAATATTATATATATATATATATATATATATAGACCTCTAATATTATATATATATATATAGACCTCTAATATTATATATATATATATATAGAATATTATATATATATATATATATATATATATATATATATATATATATATATATATATATATATATATATATATATATATATATATATATATATATATATATATATATATATATATATATATACACACATGCTGAGGAAAGTATTGAGAGAATATTAAACTGATGAAGGAAGAAAAAAAAAGAATAAAACTCAGAAATAGGATGGCATAAAAAATTGAAAAGGACAAGAAGGAAACAACAAAAAATAAAATTACAAAGAATAACAATCAAAATTTTTCATTTCATTGATACCAAATGATACATTTAAGACTGGCGAAGTCATCTGGTGGGTTCTTGAATGAATATTAAATCAAGAAAGATTTGGTGATGCCAACTTTGAAACTGGGACCGTGTACAGTTATCTCTGAGGCTGAATGGTCTTGGGAGTAGGGACATGCTGAAATCTCCAATTTGGACCTTCCATTTATAAATGTACAAGATGGATTCTAAGGATAAAAATTTTCTGGCAAGACACAGTAGCTGTAGCAATTGGTTCCATATAGTAACTCCACTTCATGGAAAATGCGAACCCAAGAATGCTTAGAGTGTAGTTCTCCTGGAGTCTGGCTTCCTGTGGTAATTAAATTAAAAATTTCCAAATACAAATATATACAAAGCACTACATACACAAAATGACATCCACTTTGAGAAGGGTATAATAGGCATATGCATTACAACCAGATGTGTACAATATAGTAACAGGCTTTGATAAAAGTACAGTGATAACTTGAAATGACGTAAGCTGAGGTAAGTCATTTTCAAAGATATGTCAGTTTTTCTTAAATATTATACGGAAAAATAAAACTCGACTTAGGTCATTTTACTTGAGTTTATATTGGCCCTTAAAAATATTAGAAATTTCAAAACACTAAAATAACTATAAACACATATAAAATTATATTCAAATAAATTTTAAAATATTATTATATATATAAGTTATGAAAAACTTGGTAATCCGTATGGGTAGTCCCAAAGAGGATGAAATCCTGAGAGCTCAATGTAAATCCAGAGCTAATATTTTAAAGAAAAACAGACTACTTTAAGGTTCCATTATAATAATTTATTTCACCAGAGTCTTTTTAAAGGACGGTTTTTCGTTTCATTTTTTGGAAGTGCTATCTGATGATCCGGCGTCCTTTAAAAGGACTCTGGTGAAATAAATTTTTTAAACATAAAAATGTCTTAAAAAAAAATATATATATATATATATACACACACACATACATACATACATACACATTGCTCTTCAGTTATGAATTGAGTGCTTTTAGCTACTGGCATTTGTATACATCATGTATATAATACATTAAAAATTTACCTTTCTCTGCCATGCAGCGATAGATTAGAGGTAGAATCTCTGATGTCAAATCAGTCAAGTTTTGATCCCAGATTGATGCAATCAGATGTATAGCCACACTGCTGAGCTGTGATACAGCAAAACAGGCTTGTATGTGGATGACTATTAATCAACTCACCCCAAACAAGGATCTACAGGAAGTGAAAAAGAAGTAGCCAGAAACCGAACAATAGTAAAAAGATTTAGAGTTTAAATAGAAACTTTAGAGGTATAGAGTTGAAGCATTCAGATGTCTAGCCACACTGATGAGCCGTGATATAGCAAGACAAGCTTGTATGTGGATGACTGTATATATATATATATATATATATATATATATATATATATATATATATATAATGGCTGATTACTTGTTTCCAATCATACTTGTATAAATAGGCATCTGCTACAAGTCCATTTGTTCAGCATCCACAGAGCCCACCTGTGGTTTATACTGCAAATATGCTGAGCTGACCTTAGTTATAGTTTCTGGGAAAGAGAGCACAAAATCTGTCATGATCAACTGTTTGAACCAGGTGAGTACACTCAAAGTCTGGGTCAGTTCTGTCTAACCACTTTCACTCGCAACACAGCAAGTGCTGACGTGATTTTTCCAAAGATGCCACAGGCTGGGATTGCATCACCAAGTCTAATTTCATGAAGGTCAAATACTCAGCAAATTGACCTTAGTCAAATTTAAAACTGGGACTCATAGATGGAAAGAGAAAAAGTTTCTAAGCACTTAGCCCTCTGCCCATAATATACATATATTATTTAAATAAAAGTAATAAATCAGATTTCAGAATAGGTTCCTTCTTAAACCATTTGGCCATGTTCTGACAAGAGACACTTGAGAAACAACTAAAAAGTGAAGCCTTTTTATCTTTTATCTTTTGATGATTTCCAATCAAACAATGTTGCCAACTCACCTTCTGCTCCTTCAGATAACAATGCATTGCTTGAGTGACATCAGCAGCATGAATTACATTATGATATGGATTGTTCTCATGGTAACCTTCCTCAACTAAATCTGAAACCAAAAACAGAAGAAATACTTTATTGATAATATGACAAATTTATAGTAGAAGCATGTTAAATATGGCAGCCAGGTCTTTTGTAAAATGTTCTTAAAAATCAGAGAAAAAAAATTAGTCATCCATGAAAATATTACCCAGACAAATTTGGTTTTCAGAAATGTTATGTAAATAACAAAAAATGGTTGATTTGGATAATAGTATAAAAAGTTGATTAACCTAGGCAAAATTTTATCGAAGCCTTTCTTTTGAATTGGTTATGAAAATTTTAAGCTCAAGCCTTTGCCTAATCAGCTGGAGGTCGAGAATACATGACTGTATCCCCATGCAAAGGAGTAACACCCACAAAAAGGGACCAGTATCTACGTTTCAGTCAGTTATGTGCCATGCATGATACATACTTAGATGATCATATATCTTTCGGTACATGACTGATGAGGCAAATATTTCCTGCAGTAGGGTGCCATTTCTTTTTGCAGTAGACCAGTTGCCATCCAATGCTATAGAACCTGGTCTGTCTTGCTATTTACCCATAGTTGGAGGGAGAAGAGGATTCATACCTTTCCGAAGGGTATTAGCACGTAAGTGAATGTAATGGATTCGACTGGAATTCGAACTTGGATCTCCGATTCTGCAGTCTGAGATGCTATCCATTACTCCACTGTGCTTCTTCTATGTTTACTTTTTTGATTATTATGCAAACTAAAGTTTCTTTTTACCTATTTTTGTCTCTCAAGCAAACTGGGCCTCTGGCAGTAAGAGAAATAAATAAGTCGAGATCTCATCAATTTGCAGTTGGGCTGGCTGTATGCAGCTGTAATTTCTATTCTAACAGTTTCTTCTCTCGTGCTTCTCATGTATCTTGTATTCCCTGCCATCTTCAAAATTGTACAATACAACGCTAATCAACATTGTCATGGTTCAGAATGGTGATGCTATTTCATCATTCTAAAAATACCCTTGCCATCAGTGATGATAGAAAAGAAGGATATTTCATCATCCCTGAAATAAAGATAAAAAAAACTTCATCATCCTAAAAAGAACCTTGCCACCAGTGATGAAATATTTCATTTTTATTTCAGGGATGATGAAATATCCTTATTTTCTATCATTACTAATGGCAAGGTTATTTTTAGAATTAATATGTCCCGGAAAGGGATATATTTAATCAAAGTAGCTAAGTGGGTTTGGCTACTGTAACCAAGTAGTACACGGTAGCAGTAATCGACTGGTACTTGTCTTAGTCACAGGTAATAGGTGTAGACTAATAGGATAGCCAATGGCATAGTCCAATGGGCGTCGTCATAGACTTAAACTCTGTCGTACCTACACGTCTGTCTGTATTTATGACTGACACCAGCCAATCATATTCCAGTGAGGTGGAACTCAGGTGTATGCATATTCCATTATATCAAAAATGATGAAATATGATCATCATTCTGGATCATAACAACATCTTCTGTCTTCCTGAAACCTGTCCTTTTATTGTCCTTTCTTCTTAGTAAGTCTTCTCATTTTCTTCCACTCTCAGTAACCTCTTGTGTCTCAGTGGCATTATTGCCTTGCTTGGGGTGAAATGATTAAAAAAACCCTGAAAAGAATGCTTTTTTTCAACTTCAATATAACTTAAATTATTTAAGCACAATACTAGACTGGTGATGAGGACTTATGAATTTACAGTTAAGCTGACTAGATAGAACTGTAAGTTTTACGCTAATACTTTCTTCTCTCACATTTCTTTTCTGTGGAACTCTCTTCTGGCTTCTTGCTTCCCAGCCAACTTTGATCTTCAAAAATTTAAATGCAATATCGATCGTTATCTACTGTCCTTCTAATTACTCTTTCCTCTTCCCACTCATTATTAACGTTTCTGTTCCTAATTCTTTGACATCCAGTATCCCCTTGTGTCTCAGTGGCTTTACTGCCTTGCATGGGGGGGGGGATACCGATTTAAAAAATAAAATTTAATTAAAATAAATAGTCAACAATAATCTTCAAAAATGTAAAATGCAACGTTAATCAACATCTTCTGTCTTCCTGAAACCCATCCTTTTATTGTCCTTTCTTCTCAGTAAGTCTTCTCATTTTCTTCCACTCTCAATAAGCGTCTTACAGCTATTTAAGCGCAATACTACACTGGTGATGAGGACTCATGAATTTACAGTTAAGCTGACTAGATGTAACTGTAAGTTCTATGCTAATGGTTTCTTTTCTAACACTTCTCACTTGTGGAACTCCCTTCCAGCTCCATGCTTTCCAACCAACTTTAATCTTCAAAATTTTAAACGCAATATCAATCACTATCTACTTTCCTGATTACTCTTTCTGCTCATTATTAATGTTTCTGTTCCTGATTCTTCTATACCCTGTAATTCCTTGTGTTTTAGTGGCTTTACTGCCTTGCAGGAGGTGATACAGATTTAAAAATTAAAATTAAATTAAAATAAATCTGTTTTTTTTTCATAATATGAAAAAAAAAAATAAATAAATAAAACAGGAAATTGAAAGGTCTTAAGCAGAATTCCAAAATGAGGCTCTTCCTCCTTTCACCTTCGCTGGGATCAAATATCAATGTATGACTTAATCCTGAATCCCAAAATGAAATCAAGCTGACGATATTCAGTCCCACCCCCACGAGGGTGTCACGTGACACAAGGCCTTTTTAACGTGGGCATTCCGAGCCTGTGGGCTCAGCCAAAAATATGCCCATTGAACCCATATAAACGGGTTCAGGGCCGGTCTACCTCCCCGAAGTAGACTCCGCCCTTTGGCATAGCCTCCTTCGGGTTCCTCCCGTCCGTAGGAAGAGAGTACAACTGAAAAGTCAGTTCAGAGTTGAAATCAAGCTGACAAAAGCATCTATTGACTCTTACTGTACCTTCACTTAAACCACAGTGACCTTCATCCCTATTTGCATATAATTGCTTGTAGTCAAAGAAAAAAAAAACCTGACTTTGCTTTTGTGAATTCCTGTTGTAATAAAGAAAGTTTACTATTTCTCTCTGTGTTTGCGAATTGTGGACATTCTATGAATCAAAGAATTACATTACACCCACCATAGACCTATGCCTACCTTTTTATTGTTTATCAAAATGACAGAATTTGGCATTACATAAGTTACTGGAAAAGGTTGATATGCCTTAAACCAAACTGAAGACTGACATTTCCAACTTTGCAATTAATAATGTAATTTGTAATTAGTATACTTCAACATCTGTGAATCATAATTAAGCCGAAGTATGTCAAATATAATAATCTCTATTTCCCACAGACATGAAAGATAAATGCTTGAATTTGCTTGCATAAAATTTAACCTTTCTCAAAAGCATTCAGAAATAGGTATATTAAATTCAGGCAAATCTTATATTTGCAAAAATTCATGCAAATTTTATATTTATAAAAACGTTACAAATCTTTATTTTACAAAAATTTCAACAGTGCATTTAGCCAAAAATTTAGGAAATATCTGTAGAATGATACATTTATTTCTTTTATCAATATCAATCATTTTTATTTGTGTACCTATTACTGTTAAAAACAATCCGTCAAGTGTGTTTCTCTTTCTGTTGTCATATTGGCGAATCCTGGTTTTTTGTTAAGCACTATCTTTTTAAGAATGAAGCACTAACTGAAATATTTTGGCATTTAAACTTGTCTTGCCCACTAAATAAAAAAAATAACTTTTTTTAAGGATTCACTCTGGGACCTGTTATATCAATAAACAGGTATATGTACATCTTTTAAATATTCACCCCATTGAATTATATAAATTAAAAGAAATGTACATTATTTACATTATTCGGACTATTGTCCTCATCTTTGTCGCCATATTTATCACAATGTTTTGGCTGTTGTATGCTCCGGCCTTCTTCAGGTGGTTGGAATGTCGAACTGAACCCTTTATTTCGCTCACTGGGGTAGACTGTTCTAGTTCCACGTGCCATGTTTGATGGATGTCAGTTATCAGTTATCTCCTGTTAATTCCCCTTTGAAAGCTCTCCACTGACTTAACCACTGTGCATAAAGGTGTTGGTTAGATCCAGTGACAGGACCCAAAGAGTGTGAGTTCAATGCCTGGTTAAGGCAGTGGAGAACTTTCAGAGGGAAATTAGCAGGAGATAACTGATAACTGACATTGATCAAACATGGCACATGGAACTAGAACAGTCTACCCCAGTGAGTGAAATAAAGGGTTCAGTTCGAAATTCCAACCACCTGACGAAGGCCGGAGTGTACAACAGCCGAAACGTTGTGATAAATATGGCGACAAAGATGAGGACAATAGTCCGAATAATGTAAATAATGTACATAATACCTCATCTCAGAAATATAGACAGACTCAAAAAGAAATGTGTTTTTAAGGATTTAATGTGGGGTCTTTTTTCTTATTAATTCTGCTAAATATGTAATGTTTAAGAATTTAATCTGTGGTCTGTTATAAAAAGAATACCCAGGAGGGGAATATATTTAATCCTGTCTATTATAAATTGGTAGATTCTAAAAATACCAAGTACATTAACTAGTATATATTGTATATATGTGTGTGAAATTCATCAGAGATTAAAATGCATCAACAAATAACAGCCAAGAAAGACTTTTTTTTACTTACTTAAACATCTCATCAGTTTCATAATATCAAGCTTGAAGTAATCTAAAAACCCATATTCTTGGAACAAATGGAGGGCAAGATGGAAGAGTGGTTTGCCTGAAAAAGTGAAAAAAATAGAAATAAAAACAGAATTAATTTATTAAAGTATTTATGTTCATTTTATATCCATAGCATAATTTCTCAAAAATAATACGCATTTTTTTACTGTAATTTACAGGTGATACTGGGGGTGCGTATTATAAATAGGTTTAAACAAAAATATTTTTTTCGTTATTGATTTATAGTAATAAATACGTACTTGTTCTAAAATAAGAAAGATATCCCAATTTTCATTTTAAATCCAACAATAATAATTGTAAGATTTTTTGTCAATAAATTTATGTTTATCAGTAGCCACATTTTTTATTTGGTTAAAAAATCTATAAAAAGTCCAATTTCGAAGAAAAGAGGATATCAATTTAACAATTTATTGAAATTTTAATTTTCATCATCACCACTTTCTATTATAGAATCAATATCTAAATTGTCATTAAAGAAATTATCATTCACTCGCAGGTTTTGACAACATTTTGGTGGTAAAATAAAATGTTATATTTATCAGGAAAACCGCACAGTAATTTTCAACATTATTTTAGCCACTTAGTTTTGATCTTATTCTTAAACTCAAAGTCGACAAAATGTCTTCGTAATTATATTTTTTGACAAAATTTGTAGATGTGTATTATACATAGGGATAGATACATTTCTTAACTTTTGGATTTGTTGGGGTGTGTATTATTTTTGAGTATATTGCACACCAGATGCTTTTTCAGTGATGTCTATTCTGGTATCATAGAAAGTTTCAGACCTCAATGACATCAGATTTTTTTTTTTACCCTGGGCCCAGTTGAAAGGAATCATTTCTTGATTAGCATTCTGGCATAACTTCTGCATGATTGCAAGAATTGTAACAATATCTGTGCTTATGTAAATGAGATCCTTTAATTCAATCCTATATAGGAATTCTGTCCAATCAAGATTTGTTTAATTTTGATTATTGGTGTTTTGGCCAATCAGAGGGGTAGATTTGGTGTCTGTACTAGCCAGCCCATGAAATAAACACAGAATTATTATGCCATCAAATTCATGAACCAACACATTTTTTTAAAATCATTTCACCCCAAGCAAGGTGATAATGCCACTATGATGCAAGGAGTTATTGGGAGTAAAAGAATATGAGAATACTTTAATGAGGAGAAAGGAGAATAAAATAACAATATTCAGGAAAACAGAAGATAATGATTGGCACTGCATTTAAATTTTTGGAGGTTGTCAAAACACAGGACACAACAGTCTACTGATGGGAAAATTCTGCAGGTCCTTCTGTATTGGGAACTGGTCACCAGCAAGAAGACACAAGGGCAACCTCATCTACATTTCAAAATTGACATGGACATCAAGAGGTGGTAAGATGTCGCCAATGACCAATCATGCTGGAGACTTGATTTACACTGAGGGCTGGAGAGAAGAAATGAAAGCTTGCCACCAGGGTGAAGCATACTTGAAGGAAAGAAAACAACACAGTGACATCAGAGGTGAGAATCTTCACATGCATTCACTGGAATGGAGACTCTCTCCTGTGTGGGACTGTACCTAACAGATACTGTGCTGCCATCAGCCACTGAGGCATAACTCTTTGGGTGCAGATCCATGGTCTCTTGAGACTGATGGATGCCAAATGGTGAGACCTAATTGCCAATCTAGTATTATACTTAAATTCATGTAGTCGAGGCTCCAAGGAGGACAGCTTGTCAGAACAATTGCCATTAAAATATTTGTAGAAAAACAAAGGGAAGCCACATCAAAGCGATGGGAAAGTGACTGAAGATGAGATGCCAGGTAGGATTGATTAATTACATTATAAACTCTCCAGTGGATATTGACAAGAATCTCGAGATATATTGTCAGATCAGATATGACAGCAATATTCAATGCATGGATGAGTGGTAGATTTATAAATGTGCAAGATGGATTCTAACAAGTAGAAATTGTCTGGCACAGTGAACCAACTTTCCTGGCAGCAGATCTAGCAATTGATTCAGTATAATGACTTCACTTCATCTCAGTAGAAAATTTGAGCCCAAGAAGGTGCAAAATGTTGCTCTACTGGAGGTTAACATCAACCATAATGATAGCAAGCAGAAAAGGTTCTCTGTGGTGATCAAATGAATGCAGTTTTATTTTGGAAGCATTAAAATCTATAAGCCATTATACCCCAGTTAACCACTGATTGGAGGAAATTTTCAAGAAGAGCTCCCTGTCTTATTTCGATGGGCCTGTCAGACTTTAATTTGCTAGGCTATTGTCTTATGAAATATTGTAATAATAACAACAAAAATGAGGATATCAGTCTGAATGGAAATAGTACAAATAAAAACTCTTCATCCCAGAAATTTAAACACAGATTATAAATTTTTCTCTGATTTTTCTTTATCGTATTTTTGCTACAATGTTCTGACTATTTAAAGCAATAATCTGAGAATATTTGACATTCTATGAAAATTTTTAGTGAAAAGCAATAGTTTTGAAAAGTCTATACAAAATCAGTTGTGTAAATGCTTCATATCAGAATTCAAATAATTATGAATTTAAGTGTGCTACTTGATTGGCAGTTAGGTCTCACCATTTTACTGTCGAACTAGCTAGATGCAACAGCCACTTCTATTCTAAAAGTTACTTTGCTCGCACTTCTCACCTGTGGAAATCCCTTCCGATTTCTTGCTTCCCTGATACCTACAATTTTCAAAAATTTAAATCCAATGTCAATTGCCATCTTCTGTCTAACTGAACCCTGTTCTTTTATTGTCCTTTTCTCACTAAAATATTCTCATTCTCTTTATCTGTAACCCTCTTCATTTTTTTTTCTTTTTCTTTTTTTTTTTACAATGATGTTCACCCTGTACAACAAGGCCTGGGAGTCAATCTTACCACTCTTCTGAGGATGATGCTATCAATGTTTTCTAAGACCTGTAGACAGAACATCATTGCAGAAGAGATGCAATAAAAAGATGAAGACTAGCCAAAAGTTAATAGCAAAAAATAAATTTTAAATATTCAAATAATATAAACTTGTGAGAGAATTGCAGAGGAAACCTGCATATTGTTCTTGTATCAGGAAATGGTGTCATTGATTTAACATACAAGATTTTTAAAGGGAAACAAAAGTAGATTTATGCAATTATACTAAATACTTAATGAAAAAGATGAATCCTGTTTACTTATCAATAATAGAGAAGAGTTTATTTTTATAATATACAAAGTTTTTAGTTGGCAAAAAGGTTTCTGTATAAAAACAAACTATTTACGGTAAATTGTGGCATACAAGTCAAGTTTTCAAGCCTAAAAAAGTATTTCCAAAACTAGGGGTCAACTTATATGGTGAGTATAAAATGCAAACAAGTGGGGCAGTACTCGTAAAAATTACTGTACACTACTTACTCTACTTCCAGCAGGCTGTCACAAATATATCCTACTAAAACTTGTGTTTGGTGAGTATATTTGGCATATTAACACAGAAATAATATAAAATAATTAAATAGTAACACAAATTCAGTATTCTTTTAATACTACAGCACACATCGCATCCAACAGCCGATACACTAAATATAAACACTGACCGAAGTGGTGTATAATTCAGGTGACCATTCAGGTATGGTATGTGTGTTATTTAGTCAATTTCATGATAGCAAGGACAGTAATATTTTATAGTTGTTGATGCTGACTTTAATGTGTCTATCAGTAGACATGATGAATTTTAAAACTTTCCTAAGTTATCATGATACAATATACCATTAGCTACTGGTGTGTGTTTTAGGTTGTTTGCTATACAACACACATAGAAAAATATTATGGTTAGTGTCTGAATATAAAGTTAAGTAGTGTGACCTTTATGTACTTTTTGCACAGGTAATCATATACTGTAACCTAACTTCATTTACCATCAGGCCTAGGTTTTGAACCTCTGGCAGTCTACAGAATGTTTAGCTTCGACCTATAAGTAGGTATAAAACTAAATCAGAATTTTGACTTGTATGCCACAATTTATGGTAAATATCATTGCAAAATTATTACAGGTTGACTTAATATGGCGGTTATAAAATGGAAACATCTACCACTGAGATGTAAACAAATTGAACAGCACACTTAACAATTACTGTACACTCACTACTGTACTTTCAGCGGGCTGTCACAAATATATCCCACTTGTGTTCGGCGAATATATATATGGCATATTAACACAGAAATTGATATAATAAAATAATAACATAAATTCAGTATTTGATTAATACTACAGCACACACTGTGTTCAACTGCTGAGTATAGGACTACAAATACATTAACACTTCAATGGTTTACTGAGTTGTTGTTACCAGTAATGGCCTTATTGATATGTCTATTGTAATAGGGGGTCTCATTAAAAGTCTGAGAGTCTAACCTGTATGTCAATAGTATAATGGATGCAAAGTTTTGCAGTTTGCTGCATGAGGTTAGGGGGCATCTCTAATGCAAATGGGGGGTTACTGTATTTTATAATAATATACAATGCATAGCAGTAGTATCAAAAACTTATCTGGTATGATGTGTAATCTATGGTATTAATATTTTATAGGAGATGATGCTGATATTAATGTGTTTATCAGTAGACTTGAAGAATTTTAAATGTATGCTAAGTTATACCGATACAATATATGTTACCAACTGGTGTGTGTTGTAGGTTGTTTGCTATACAATCCATATAGAAAAACATTATGGTTAGTATTACAATATACATTTAATTGATATGACCTTATGTACTTTTGGCAAAGGTTATCATATGCTGTAGCCTAACTTTATTTACCAGTAGGCCTAAGGTTTGGGCGACTGGAGGCCTACCATATTTTTTTTACTGGTGTGACAATGTCAGGATTGATAATTTAAAATTGAAGAAAAATTAAATTAAAAAAGAAAGAAAAAAAAATCAAGCAAACAAACCAGAAAATGTCATGTTATTTGTCTGTAAATGCCAGCAGAGAAACATTTATTTACACTATTTACATTGTTCGGACTGTTGCCCTCATTCTTATTGCTATATTCACAATGTTTCAATTGTTGTATGCTCCAGCCTTCTTCAGGTAATAGTAGTTGGAATTTAAAACTGAATCCACAAGGGTAGATTGTTCTAGTTCCACGTGCCATGCCACTTCTGGATATCTCAGTTTCAGTTAATTCCTTTTTAGTAATTCAACTCTCCAAGGTTTTGTTCACCTCTGCTGTGGCAAGGTATTTAACTCACAACTCTTTGGATCAAGTCACTTTTGGAATTAATTGAAACTGAGATATCCAAAGGCACGGCTTGTGGAATTAGAACACTCTACACTGCATGAACCAAATAACATTATCAGTTTGAAATATTACTAATACACTAATATCAACTAATATCACCTGGAGAAGTCCAGAGTGTACAAAAGTCGAAACATTGTGAACATAGCAATGAAGACGAGGATAACAGTTTGAATAATGTAAATAGTGTACATAATACCTCATCTCAGAAATATGGACAGATGAGAAATATTTCTCCATGCATAAAAGAATCATGATTGGAAGTGAGGTAGGAATAAATATTTCTGTTCTTTTAAAGAATTCATCAAGCAATTTTAAAAGGAAACCAGAGGAAAATATAAAATATATTCCTTCAGCAAGGAAAACATACACTCGATAAAACTCTGTTCTCCTGTGATAACATAAAGTTGTTTGATGATGTGGTATAACAATTTCATTTTCAGTTGTTTTATTCCGTTTCCCACTTTTAAATTTCAGTCGCTTTTTTCCTCTTTTTATCAAGGATTGTAGGTGTGACGTGAAAAATTCTAAAGGCCATTAACTAAATTATTTTTTAAAGAAGTCCAAAGCACAATAAGTGTGCCTATCAAAAATTAAAAAAAGCCTTTAAATTGATTAGATAAGTATATCATTGTTATAATAAATAAGCGTATACATACACCCTTGTGCAAATTAATTGAAATAATTGCTTTAGTTTCCTTTCTTTCATCATACAGTCAGTTTTAGACCCACTGAAGTGACAGGGTGCAATCGATTTCTATTTTTCCCTGATGTGCAGTAATATAAATCTATTTTCGGGGCGTATGATGAAATTTGTTTGGCCTTGAAAAGTATTGCATCAGCCGAGATTGCATCAGATTCTTATCACTGCCAGACATTATTGTCTCGTCTGTCAATTAGTTGTCCTACAGCCATTATCTGTGATGGACATTACTCAAAGGAACCATACAAAAATTGTAACTCTGCATGAACACAATGGCAAGCCTTACCAGTGAACAAATGAAAGTACTATAGACTGGCTCAGAAACTCTTCTGATTTAAATCCAATCAAGAATCTGTGCTCAATCTGCAAGGAAAGACTTTGTGGAATGGACATACGAAGTACTAACATGTGTACTGGGTCATGATTCCTCAGAAAAATATGGAAAAAGGTAAATAATAACAGAATTATTTGTTTTGTTTCAATTAATTTGCACAAGGGTGTGTATATATATATATATTGTAGCAGAATTTTATGTCGGTGGGGATAAAATTCAATCCAGCAGTCGCACATCTCAAGAACTCGTCCTCCACACAACTTAATGACTCATTGACAAATGGCAAACTCTCTGACTGCAATCAAGTTACTCATTTTATACAATGTAATTTGCATAGTCCAATGTAGATCTTGTTTAGAATTTACATATCTTTTGAAACTCACACTGACAATGAGATTTTATGCAGGCCATGCATGTCATTTATGCAGGCTATGTGTGTCATTTTTCTATGGACAGGCCAACATGTGGAATATTGTTTATTCAGATAAACATTTCTTCTTGTATTCTTTTTCTGGCTGGCTTTTACACTTTTTCCTTGGAAAACAGCACACATGACACTGGTTCATTTTTGAGGATGTGCATTCATATGCTCCCTACATATACAAAGAGAATGGGGTGTGTGCAGTGAGCTTGCACGGCACATCCATAGATAGTGCAATTTGACAAGGACACTGCTGATGAACACTGATATATGTAAAAATCATTCAAAGTGAATGTATTTTTTTTTCTTTATTACATAATCAGTTAAAATGGACAAATTTTTAAGAAACAAAAGCTAGAAGACGATGCAAAGAAAATATTCTAAAAAAAAATCATGATATCCTTCTCAGATAAGGAAGAAATTCCATCAGAAATTGTCCAAAGTACATTTCGGAAGAAATATAGTTTGAGCTTTCAAACTTTTAAGACATCATCAGGGTAGGTAGTACCAAATTGTGTGTTTCATAGAACTAGTGTAGTAACATATGCAAAGAGTGTTGTGACATAGGCAAGGTGTTGTGCATGTTTTATTTTGATATTTTTGTATGACTATTGCATCAAGGATCATAAGTTAGTTTTTACTATTTGATGTTGCTAGTATTTTGTTATTTTTTGTGATTAGCTGTCTAAAGTTACCATGATCATTATGTTGCTTATTAATGTATTGTCAGATGGCACTCTGGTCCGATAGGTGGCAAGTGAGTCTCCGTCAGAGTGTGCTTGCGGTATATCTTATGTAAGACATTTTGCACTTTTTATTTCCAAAGACACATTCTCTGAGTGGACAAGTACATTCATACACATCATTGAATATACATTATTATTTTTATTATTAATATTCATATTTTGGAAAAGTCGATCAATAAAATTAATCAACACAGTATATTTGTTGTCTTTAATAATAATTACCTTAAAGAATATTTGCTACCTAAATACGCAATATATATATATATATATATATATATATATATATATATAAATGCATGTTTCATTAAATAATATAGACAAATTTTATTTTAAGTAAATTCCTTTCATATTGTCGAATAAGCTTTTTAGCATTATCACTGAAACATGAAAGAAAATCATTATGTTGATACATGTTTTTATTGTTAATCCTGTCTAAGCTTTCGGCTTACATAAGCCATCATCAGAGATTACAAGTACATTACAATAAATTAAATAATAAATTATATCACAAAGATGGTAATTTTTGTTTTAGAATGGTTATACAGACATTGTAACAATGATAGTTTGTTTTGTTTGCATGGAAGATTGCTATGCAACGATAAATTCATGCATATGAAACACAGGAAGCAAATATTGCATTGCGGTTCATGACATCACACGATATATATATTTATATATAGTGTGTATGTGTGTATTAGTAGTAGTAATACCACAGATGTAACATTTTTAAGCCTATCACTATTCATGGAAAATGTTGACAAGTTACATTCCTCAGTTCCACCAGTTCAGACCTTTACAACTAAGACCTGCTATGACATATACAGAATTGGAAACCATCTTCATATTCCATTGGTAAAGAGTAAATTACATTCAGACTGATTCTTTCCAAGAGTTACTTCATTGTGGAAGAGACTCCTAAAAGAATGCTTCTCCGACTACAATGTTAACATCTTCAAGGGTAGAGCCAATGATTACCTATTCTATATATCCTGATAATCTACAATTCTTATGTCTATAAAATAGTCTTAATTAAGTAACTCTCTACCTTGAGGCTCTCCACAATTTCCTGTCTTTTGTAGCTCTTATTAAATTTTGTCTTTTTGTTCTCTCTCCTAAACTCTGTTCTGTCATCCATTTACTAAAGTTCACTATGTAGATCATGCATTTTTTTCCTCTGCCCTTCTTACCTTCAAACTGTCCTGTGAATGTCAAATTTTCAAAGCCCTCTTTCCTCATAATGTACCCTAGAAATTTCAACTATCTCTCCCTGGTGTGTTCTTTTTATTTCCATCTTCTATAAAGCTTTGTCATTCCTTACATGTTTGGTCCATAGTATTCTCGGCATCCTTCTGTAGAATCATATTTCTGTTGCTTGAAGTCTCTTCTTCAATTGTGAGGAGATTGTTGAGCATTCACTGCCATATAGGAAGATTGATATTACATAATATTTCAGTAATGTTTTCATTGTTCCTAATGAAATTTTTCTGTTTTTTAATACTTTGTTTAGTTTTTGGAAGACATGTTTTGCTATCCCAATGTACCTTCAGATTTTAGTATCACACTTTCTGTCCTCTGTTAAAACATTTCCTAGATATTTAAATTTTTGTACTTGTTTGATTTTGGTATCTCCAATTTGTAATTTGCTTCTAACAACTATGCATTCTCTTGCAATTGATGCTTAGTCCTTTCTTCTTGCTTTCTTTCACTACCTTCTGTAGGAATTCTTGTAGTTCCCTTTCTATGTCTGCTATCAAAACTGTGTCATCTGCATAACTTGCATTGTTGTAGTAAAGAAAAGAAAAGACTGTCAACTTATAGTAGCAACTACAATAGATTTCTTCCGTTTCTCGACTGCAACACTTGTAGCCAAATCGCAGTTTAAATGATAGTTCGTCATAACAGTCCAACAAGCAAAGTAGAAACAACAAAATGGGGTCACACATCCAACCTTCACTTCTCACGAGCAAAAATGCGTGTTCAGTCCACCAGCTCAGAAAATCTTCTGCTTTTATAAGCAAAAAACAATGGCTTTGGTTCATCAAGAGATCTTTCTGATTGGTCACGCATTCAAGGGAGGGGAGAACATTAGCATAGATCCTAGTCGTTGAAGTAAATTTTTGCCAACTACTTTTTGTAATTTTTCTTCGGAAGATTGCACACAGAACACAAACTTTTTTTTTCAGGGCAAATGATTATCTTTCACTACAGATTGTGGCCCCCAATGATGAATCCTGGAATGATTTCTAATTCTCTCAGAATCGTCTCACTGTATAAGTTGAAAAAGTCCAGTGTGAAGACCCATCCTCATCTTACACTCCTTTCAATTTTTATATATTTACTGAATTCATTTTTTTTCTATATGAAGGTTGTTTACCGATAGTATAGGTCTAGATTATTCTACAGGATGCGATGGGTAAATTGTTGCCAATTTATATAGGGTGCGATGGGTAAATTGGCGGCATTTTATATTTTTAATTTCATGTATGCATGTCATTTGTTTTTCATTTGCTCAATGGCACAGTATAGTAGAGTTAGTTGGGCACCGCTGGTGAGAAAAAGAGCACAACGAAGCAATTCACTCAGCCAGAAATTTGGAAACAGCATGCTCTGCTGCTTGGCATTCATGCCAAAAGCTCCAATCTGTACATTTCAGAGTGTTTGGGTGTCAATCTGAGTCCAGTGCAAAGGATTCATAAAAAGCTGGATGATATATCCAGTCAGCATCATAGTGTTTGGAGTGATCACTAGTGATGACGATATTATGCCTCCATTCATCTTCCCACAGGGCTCTAGACTCAACACAGAGGCCTACATCAAGTGCCTTGAGGAGGTTGTGCTATCCTGGGTCAAGAGGGTGGCTGCTGGAAGAGCCTATGTCTGGCAACAGGACTCTACGCCATGCCACACAAGCAAGAGAATCTGATCATGGCTGTCAGACAAATTCTGCAACCATATAATCCCTTACATCTGTCCACCTAACTCCTTAGATTAAAACTCCCTTGATTATTATGTCTGGAGCACAGTTGAGTGAAAGACCAACAAAACTCGTTGTAACACCAAAGATGAACTGAAGGCAAGGATTATGGCAGCATTCACCAAATTAAACAAGGAGACAGTCCAGAATAGATGCAAGAGATTCCAAAGTCATCTGGAGGCCATGGTTGAAATTAATGTCGATTTTATTGACTAAATTTACTCTTTAGTATTTCAAGATATTTTTGTGTAATTTTGGTAAATATATGTTAAAATGAGACGTCAGTGTTATTTTCATTTTTTGAAAAATTCAGACGACAATTTATCCATCGCATCTTGTAATATCCTTCCCAACTATGTTAAAGTTACCCAGCAGTTTCAATAGTTCTTTGTGACATATTTATCAAACACTTTTGCATAATAAATTTAATTAACAGTAATAATGTATTGACATGAATTTCATTTAGATATTCCATTACTACTGACATTTACAAATGTCATTTTTGTTCATCGGGGGATTGTCATACCTCAACTGATATTCAAGAAACAAGTAATTTGTATAACATTTACATTAGGCCAAGTATCAAGCTCTTTGAAATACCAATCAAGTAATTTGGACTATTTACACTATTTACATTGTTCGAACTGTTGTCCTCATCTTTATTGTCTCATTAACAATGTTTCAGCTATTGTATGCTTCAACTTCTGGTGATATACGAACCCAAGGAAACATGGCCCAGTGGATAAAAGTGTTGGTTGAAGTAATCCAGTGACTTGACCCAAAAGAGTTGTGAGTTCAATACCTGGCCACAGCAGAGGTGAACAAAAACTTGGAGAGTTGAAGTATTAAAGGGAGATAACTGAAACTGAGATATCCAGAAAGGCATGGCACGTGGAACTAGAACAACCTACCCTAGTGGATGAAGTAAAAATGGGTTTGGTCTGAAACTCCAATGTATATCATCTGAAGAAGGCTGGAGTGTACAATGACTGAAATGTCATGAATATGACAATAATCTGAACAATGTGAACAGTGTAAATAGTAAAAATACCTCATCTCAGAAACATAGGTAAGTAAATTGGAGTTGCCAAAACATTTTTTCTTACCAACAAATCAGACAACGACAAACACAAAAGAGAAATCAGGTGGCTGATCATTCCATATGCATTAAAAATATATACCATATTTGATGGCATATAAAATGCATTTCTTTTTTTACTAGAGATATCTTTTAAAATTCTCCTGTGTCATATATGCCATATATAGGTTTAAAATTCATGATAGTTGGCTGAAATTAGCTACCTGGCAACTCTTATTAGTTTAGACTTAAACATGAAGAAGCAATGGAATATGTGGATGGAAATGCCTGATCATGACCTTACACTTACAGCAGGAATAAACAGACTGAGCATTACACAAGTATGTGAATGGGTGAAGACAACTTGGGATAATATTAGACCAGAAATTGTGAAATCTTTTAAAAAGTGTGGCATTAGGAATGCTTTCAGTGGAACAGAAGATGAAGCATTATTTAACGACGATAATATTATTGAAAATGAATATCAGAGTTTTGATAATGAAGACGACGAATTTTATGGATTTGAACATGAATAAAATTTTAATGGTAACTGTACTGTTTTGCTCAATTGTAATAATTGCTTGATTTTATTTTGTTTTCTTACCTTTGGATATAATAAAGTTTTTTATAGACTTGTGTTCTTTTTTTTCCTATTATTTTTGATTTTATTTTCGTTTTGTTTAACCAAAATAATACCTCATAAATATATTCTAGGCTGTACTATTTACTAATAATTTTACTAATTACTAATTTTTTTTTGATTTTCCCTGTTGAAATTAGGGTGCATCTTATACATCCATGCATCTTATATGCCAGCAAATACGGTAGTTTATATTTTGTCCAATTATTATTTGGCTACATCACCTGGATGCGAGGCCATTGTATAGTGGCTATTAGCATGGAAATTGAAATTGGCATGCCATTTTCATATTCATTTTGCATGGCTATAGTGAGATTAGCTATTTCCATACAGCAAACAGGCATTCACGGACCAAAATGTAACTGATGGCTGAAATTTATAAAATCTTCAAAGAGTCTCTTAGGAAAATAGGTTTCTCAAGCGCACTAGCTGTTATCATGCTTTCTAGTATTAATGGACGTTTCCTTTCTAAACTTTTGCTTAAGGCAGTAGGGGAAAGTCAACATCTTGATTATATCATTATTTTCCCTTCTAGTTACATGTGGTATCCATTTTATTTATCGAGTTGTTGGAAGTCTTCAAGTGATATGGTTTCTGTCCTTTATTTTTTTGATTCTGTAGCACCGGTTGCCGAGATTCACCAAAATACAGCCCCTCACTCTCTAAGAACTACAAGGACTCATTTACGTGAGGCCAGTTTTAATAATTGATCTGAGAAAACAGCTGTACATAGCTGATAGTCTGGACATTTCTGAATGGGTTGGATGCCATGCATGACATCCCTACAAAAGTCATGATCTAATGGGCTGCTTAAGAACATGACTCAAGTTTTTAGGTTGATATTTTGGCTTTGTAACAACTTGTGGTATTGGGCAAAACTATCCCTAGAACAGCCTATTCTATGCTCAATTTCCTTATGTCCTATACTAAATTTGTTATAACTGATCTATATATGGCATCTGTTGGTCTGAGGCAGTTGCCCATACTGCATGGTTTTCCTCTTCACACCACAAATGTTATCCAAGGGAAAGGTGCATGTCAGTACAGTTTGACGTCAGTGTCATAGCAGGAATTTCCAGAAAAAATTTAGCACAACAGCATACTGTCTTAGGAACTTGAGCTCTGGATTTGAATTTAAAGTTTTTCCTCCTCCTAGACCGGTTGCCAGCAATGGCTACAGAGCCCAGACTGCCCTACTATCTAACCATCGATGGAGGTTTTGAATTCACAGTTTTTCCTTCTCCTAGACCAGTTGCCACCCAATGCTATAGAACCCAGTCAGTCCTGCTATTCAACCCATAACTGGCAGGAGAAGAGATGGATTCATACTTTTCCCAAGGGTATTAAACATGTAAGTGAATATAATGAAGTTGACTGGAATTCAAACTCCAGTTCTCCGATTCTTCAATCCAAACCACAATCCATTACTCCACCGTGCCTCCAACTGATCCATACACTGAAGGATTTGAAGTTTTTAGTATTTATTAATTCCACATCCTGAATTCTTTATGATGGAATCAGGGTCAGTATCATCACTGCTTTCATTCCAATTCCACATCATAGTTTCTATTTTGTAAAGGTTTATCTTGAGTCCACATGTTAAAGGATGTTTATTTATTTTTTGTTCAACATCATTCTTATCCCAAATATGAAAGCCTTCTTCATCCTCACTGAACCTACCTCGAGAGATAAAGCAGGAATGTTGTTTTCTATGAGTTGATTCGTTTGGAATATTTCAATGTTCATCTCTATACATCGCTACTTGATTACACGCAGAGGATAGTCTAGGAAGAGATTAAATAGATTGGAGGTGACATCGTTATAAAAATGTGACTTTTTTGTAGCAATTTGCAGTGTTTTGTGAAACTACCTCTAGCACAGCAAAATCTATGTTCAATTTCCTTATCTCCTATATTAAATTTGTTATAACTGATCCATACACCAAGGTAATTGAAGTGTTTAGTATTTACTAATTCCACATCCTGAATTCTTTATGATGGAATCAGTGTAGGTACCATCACTGTTTTCATTCCAATTCCAGATCATAGTTTCTATTTTGTAAAGGTTTATCTTGATTTCTATTTCTTGGAATGCTTCAGAGAGGATGTTGATTTTCTATTCAAGATCATTCTTATCCCAACTATAAATACCTATGCTGTCAAGACATTGGTCTTGTGGCGGATAACAAGAATGCTGTTTTCTATTTGTTTGTGATGTGGTATCTGGTCATCATGTTTTTGGTTACTGCTTAATTATTTCTTTTTGTATTTTATTACTAAGATGAAGCATTGTCAATATACTTTAAGTTATTAAAACGAGTCTAAACTGATACCTGTATACATTATGCAACCATTTCTCTGGTTGATGATTAAGAAAAAATTGAACCCTGTAGGTTTTGAAGAAGATTTTTCTTAATTGAATGTCACAGACTACAGAATCACAAAGAACTTTGCCAAATAATAAAAACCACATAACTTACACAATTTCATGTAACGAGAAGAAAAAATAATGACATATGGTGTTGATGCCTCACAAGTAAAAAGTTTGAAATATAGTCAAAATCAATACTGGAAAGAGTTTAGTGAACTTTTTATGATGGAATCAGGGTAGGTGCCATCACTGCTTTCATTCCAATTCCAGATTATGGTTTCTATTTTGGAAAGGTTTATTGTAAGTCCTACTGTAAGAAAACAGAATTCATTATTACCAGCAAAAGGGACAAGCTCAGTTGTGAGCTGCATATTGGGAATGTCCGAATCAAGTAGTGCAAATATTTACCTCTCTGGGTAATGGAGTAACAAGCAATGAAAGGAAATGAATAGTCGTATATATCTGTTTAGACACCATACATAACATCCATATGAGAGTCTAGATGAGATGAGGCTATTTAAGAACATGAATGTTTATGCTAATGTTTTCGTTTTGTAGTAACATGCTGTATTGGGCGAAACTATCCCTAGTGTTGTTAAATTTGTTATAACTGATCCATACACTGAAGTATTTGAAGTGTTTCGGGTTTATTAATTCCATATCTTGAATGTTTATGTTGGATTCAGTGTGAAGTGTCATCATTGCTTTCATTCCATTTCCAGATCATAGTTTCTGTTAGTGCTCTTGGAAAAGACATGGATGATCTCTTCTCTTCTGTTATGGGTTAAATAGCAGGGTTGTCTGGTCTTTCTAGTTTTGAGTGATCACTAGTGTAGGAGGAGGACGAGTTTTATTTCAAAATGTGGAGAAAGCACTCCACTATAATTTTCAGATAATAAAGAAAATAAAAACTGCAGCAAGCCATGATCACCTCTGTCCTGAAGGAGAATGGCATTAATAAAAAAAAAAAAAAGAAAAGAAAAACCTGGATTTTGTTGGAAAACTGATGCTAGACTTTTATTCTTTAAGGTACTTAAGATTTTGCTACTTGGCACTGGCCATCTTCTCAGTAACTGTTTACATTGAGTTATATGATGCTAACAGAGAAGAATCCATGATCTCACTGGATATTTATATTTATTAGTGTTTATCTAATGGAAGACTCAAGAGCCATCCAAGGTAAAGTGTTACTAAAGAAGTATTTGATTTGAATATAAGCATAAGAAGTGAGGATAGGTAACAATTGACACTTGACTTCACCCAGTATAAGGCTCAACAGTTAGTATTGTGTTGTAGTTATTTTCCAAGCACAGCTTAGATGTGGCACAAGGCCGAAAGTAGGGGGCACCCAGTGAGGATCAAACTCACTACTCAGTCGTAATTGTTCTGGGAAGACAAACTTGCTAACCATTATGCCACATCAAGGTACCCAAACTGTATGGTGTTGTATGAGCATAAGAGAAGGCAAGAAGTGCAGGTTATGTAGGAAAGATAACAGTTAATCTTAGAGTTGAAGGGGTTAAGATATGAAGGGAATGAGGATTATTCATCCCCATGTATGTAGTATGTTGAAAAAGAAGTTGTAGGGTGGAAAATAGTTCATCACCTACAAGGCCGCATAGACACTTTTGAAATCTATCAAGGCAGGCAGGGTTAGGATTGGGCAGCTCCAGTCCAATACTCATTTTTTGTTCTGATTTAGCTCTTGTAAAGACAAAGTATAGCAAGGGGCAGTCAGATAATTACTGGGGTGGTACAATGAACCAACCCCATTTCCAGTATCTTTATCAATAGATCGTATATATGAGTTACACTTGAGGCCTGCAGGTGAGCTTCAGTTTCAATAGACTTGTAACCTTTAGAGAGACACAAAACAGAGGACCTTTGGGAAAAAACCTGAGTGGAATTTCTTCCATACAATTGGAATACAGAGTGAGTGTATATACCCAGTATGGTGGGTCTTAAATTTCACGATCTGAGCAAGTAGAACTAAAGTCAGTCAATTATATGCTCTCACTTCCTCACTTCGTTAATTTACATATGTTTAATACAGCCCGTCAAAAATGTGTAAATTTTCTTTTCATTTTTTGTTTGGAAGTAAAGTCTGATGATCCGCAGTCCTTTAAAAGGTCTGTGGTAAAAAAAATTTATTACATGGAACCTTAAAGTGGTCTGTTTTTATTTAAATTATTTGCTCTGGATTTACATTGAGCTCTCTGGATTTTATCCTCCTTAGGTTTACCCATACGGATTACCTACTTTTTCTTAAACTATATATATATATATATATATATTTCTGAGATGAGGTATTGTAATTATTTACATTATTCAAACTATTGTCCTCAACTTTATTGCCATATTCATGATTTTTCAGTTGTTGTACACTTTGGCCTTGTTCTGATGATTGGAATTTTGAACTGAACCCTTTAATTCGTCCACTGGGGTAGATTGTTCTAGCTTCATGTGCCATGCCTCTTCCAGATGCCATAACTGAAAGGGAGATCACCACCCCCTGTGGGATGAGGTTGAAATAATAGACAGAGAACATCACTGGAAAATACAAAAACTTAAGGAATCAGCACATAGCTGGGACCCTAACAGGTGCTACTACCTCGAGTCAGGGTGGACCTGGAAACAATTAAGAGATGGTTCCATGCACCTCAAAACCTCCCGATCAGAGGCCTTGCCACTGGATGTTGTTTATCGTAATACCCAGAACAGGAATCCATCTTTTCTCCCACCAGCTATGGGTAAATAGCAGGACAGACAGAATTTTATCACCTTGGTTGGCAACTAGTCTAAAAGAAGGAAAACTCTGAATTCACACCATTCTGGAGAGGGTTAGTCTCCATCAGCCTATCTTTCCCAAGATATCCAGCTGCAATTCATATGGTGCCCTATGATTCTTGGAGGTTACAGGACTCATAAGATATCCTACAGTAACACCAGATTTTTTCTTATGAAAGTGACTGAAAATAACATTTTTTTTCATAAGTTTTATTTAAAACTAGCAGTAGAGCCCGGGGATGTAACAGTAAGAGATAGATCAAGTATTGACTATCATAAAGACTGAAAAATAAAATTGACAAAGATTATTGTTTAAGGTTGACGGACACGCATGTCTTAATTAGTTTTTTTTTTTTTTTATGAATTGGTCAAACCCAAACAAAAACATTGTTTACAATCGTTATGAGTCTATCGATTGGTGAATAGAATTTTATTATAAACAATTGTCTTGTAAATGGAATTTTTAAAGCATTCTGAATGCAAATAAAGAAAAAAGTGTGCAAGACAATAAGAAATACTACCAGCCAAAAAAAAAAGTGGATGTTTTTTTTATCGGCTGAAAAATGTAAGAAATCCGATCCCATATATAAAGGAACACACACACACACAAAAACAACCTGGGTTTTTAACCTAAGTCACTCCACGAATCGCTAAAACATAGAGCATAGTCTGATGAAAAAGACGCTAAAGTTTATGAAAACAAAATTTTATCGTCAAAATGCTTTGTTTTTTATGAAGAGGATAGACTAAATTTTTTTTAATTATTTTTAAAATTTTTCCATCTTTTTAGAATATTCTAAATTTTGATTTAAAAACCTTGTTTCTCTTTGTCGCAACAAGGGGTAGTAAATAACATAGATAATTTTTAGCGTTTTTTTGTATTTACACACATTAATTTGGAAAATCTTGCAAATATAAAAATAATTGTCAGATGTTAATGAAACTTTCAGAAACTATTCACAGATGATCGAAATTATTATGAATATGTTTTTTTTTATTAAAGTCATGGCAGAAATATTTTTTTTATATTTATTAACACCCCCATAACTAATTTTATGAAAAACGCTAGAAATTCGAGACCATCGGTTTTAGTGATTACAATACAAGGCTTTGAAGAATGCAAATCATGTATTTTTTGGGGTTTTTTTTGGCCAACGTACCTGAAAATCAGCTGTGAATTGTAACATACAAAACTCAATAAAACGAATATATTATTTAGTTTCAAATGCTTTTATTTGTTTTAATTTTTTTTTATGAATATGGACAATATTTTCTGGAAGCAAAAATTTTTTTAAAAATTTAATACAATTATTTCTTATTTCTTTAATTTTAAAAAGATTTTAAAAAATGTTTAAATTGAATTTTAAAAAATATTTTAACATTAGTTAAATGCAACATCAACCTTTCAAAATGTTCGTGAGATTATCATTGTCTAGCGCTTTGAAAATTGTATAATTTGGACCAATCAGATTAGCCATGGTAATTAAGAAATGTAATTTTTGTGTTTATAGTCGGACAGTAATTATCAAGTACGGAAGACCAACCAGAATACAATTTAGCTGCATTATTTGAGTTCAGCATTGTTCTCCGCTGTTAAGCCCTTTTTTTTTTTCTAAAAACACGTATGGAGAAGTTAATTTGAGTTTTCAATTTCAACTGAGAAGGGTACCTACAAGTAACAGTATCATCTTATAAAATTTAACTACTGCTAAACTTTTATTTATATGATCTTATTTTTATATTAATCTCAGTTATGACATTTTTCCATAAATGAAATATCAAAATTAATAATAAAATGAATGGAAATACAAATAACACAGTAAAATGTAATAAATGTACATAAAATTATAGTATTTTATGTACACTTCTGATAAAATTTCATAAGAAAGGTATCTAAATTAATTAGATACCTTTTTCTTATGAAATTTAATCTCACTATTAACAGTCTTATTTTTTAATTTCTTTATATTTTCCATAAAGCATCGTAAATGTAAAAATGAAAGCTAAGTACAAAAAAAAATAAAAAATTAGAGTGCTGAAAGTTTTCCTTAAAAGTAACGAGGTAAATAATTTGTTCACTTAAATAATTTCACTTCCTTCCACCCGTAGAAAGAATTACCCTCCCATAAGTTATCTAAACGTCATGAATGTGCCTTTCGTGAATCGTCAAGCGATGCGAAAGGTTATGACCTGCTTTGTTTTATTTTCAAATTACATTTTTTCGGCGCAGAAGCTAAGTTAAGCTTGGTTCAAAATATTTCAAATAAACAGTATAATATCTGTTTTTATTAAAATCAGTTTTGAAAAAATGATAATTGACTTTTAAAAGAATATCAAAATATGATTTTAATCTTTTTTTATCAAATCGAAAAAATGATTGAAAATGATTATCTGTCCTTTTTTTTTAAAAAAAAAAAAACAATATTTTTAACGAAAATTTCAGACGTGCTAGGAATGATTAAAAAATGTAAAAAAATACCCCCAAAATATTTTGATCTTTCCTCTTTAATAATATGAACATTAGATGATAAAATTTTGTTTTCGTCAAGTTCGGCGTCTTTTTCATCATCTCTTTTGTTTACATTTTCGTGGGTGAGTTGTCCCCCTTTCATTCTCACGATGTGTCTTAATCGTGTTTTCAAATTGATTTTCTTAAAAAACAACTGTGTTTTTACCATTTTCGGCACCGTTAGAACCACCAAAAGGTAATTTTATGTAGTCCTGTGAAGTTTTGTTGAAATCGGCTAAAAAATGTAATAAATTCGATCCAACATATAAACGTTAGACACACACACACAACCTGCGTTTTATAATAAGTAAGATGAACTCTTTCTTTTTGAGTGGAGTCTTTCTCCCACCCGTTTAGCTATCTTCCATGTCTACTTATTTACAAGAACCTCCATTTTTTGTTAAATAAATCCTCCTTTTATTGCCACCTTTTTACCTTTGGGGGATTCACTATTTGCCCATAGCTAGGACCCTAACAGGTGCTACTACCCAGAGTCAAGGTGAACTTGGAAACAACTGTAATTAATATATGGTTCCATATCCTCAAAACCACCAATATCCATATCAGAGGCCTAGCTGCCAGAAGTAGTTTATCATCATACCCAGGACAAGGTTCTTTCTGGAGTGGTATAAGGAACATCTTTTGTGATGGATCATACATGTGAGTCCCGGGGCGAACTTGAGTCCCAGTAGATATCCAAAGCAAGGAACTTCTTTGAGGGTGCCACCATTCATTGTGACTGGTGACAATTTAGTGTTAGCTTGGTGGTGATGAATTGGGTTATTGAAGCATTGAAAGTTACAAGCTTATAATTTCCTATAAACATAAAATACATTTTCATGTAGAGCTTTCCAATTTATATAATTTACTTACCACCTGTTAAAGTGTCAAGGTTGAACATGTCAAAATTCCAGTCTCCTACATTGGTCAGTACAAACTGTAAGAACAAAAACAAAAACCAGTTAGAACCAGATTAAAAAAAAATCTCAATTCATTTTATTCTTGCTTCTTAAATAATTTGTTGAAATTGTCACACACTTATTAAAAAATTCAGGATTCTTAGAGACACCCACCCACCACTTTATTTGCTCCCAAACCATTTATTAAAACTATTATATATATATATATATATATATATATATATATATAGTGGCCGAGAGATAAGGCACGTCAGGCTATATGATGGTTCCATATAGGATACAGGTTCGAATCCTGTCGAAGGACAAATATTTTCTATGAAAAATTTCTCGGACATTCAGGCCGGTACATGTTGTTTAATACTGTTTATTATAAACAGAGCATTTACTTAAATACTTGTATCGAAAAAAGAATACCCACTCGGCCCGGTGGCTAGGATCAAAGTGTAGTATCTGCGCTTTTGTGAGCTGCCGGGTCGGGTGTCTGTCGAACTCTCTGCTTGCAGAGAGGAACCCGGACGAATCTCCGCCAAGGGTGGGGTTTTTGTTCGGGAGGTTGACGGAACTAGCCCGCTTGAACGGGTTTAGATGTGTTTTATTTTTGGCTGGGCCTACGGGCTCAGACATACCCACATTAAAAAGGCCTTGTGCCACATTCAATTCCTGTGGGTGAATTGATAAATACCATCTATAAAAAGAATGTTAAACATAAAAATGTCTTTAAATATATATATATATTTTAGGATATTACATCAGAAACATGTCAAAATTGCTACACAATTGTTAGCTTGTTTCAATGCATATTAAATGCATCTCCTCTGGCGATTGTAAATTACTGGTGAGTGAATGATTTATTTAGATTTAAAAGCAATATACAACCTCTTACGAAAAAAGAAAAAGGACGTGTTTATAAGGTTTGTGGACTTTACTCAGATCAACCAATCAAATATGACCTATATAAAATTTAAATTAAGTGAAGAAGCAAATAAGAAATAATTTTTCATAAGTATTTCATGACCCATAGATTGGCAGTCAATGGCAGCACAGATATTAAACAAGAGAGGATGTTAAGGGATATACATTTTAAACAAGTTATATGCTTTGTGAGTTTCCTACATAAAAAAATTCACTCACCAGTAATTTACCTGATGAGATGCATTATCAAGGTTTTTAAATTTGAGAACATTCATGAATAAACCAATGACATCCTCGCCTTTGTATATAAACACATGCAGTCAAATAAATCCTACTTGCTTCTTAAATAATTTGCTGAGATTGTCACACACTTATTAAAAATTTCAGGATTCTTAGTGACATACACCCACCACCCATTGCCCTGATAAAGTCCCTCAGAGGGTTAAAAATAGTTTTCCCTCTTTTCTCTTTTTATTTATTTAGTCTCCTCTACAGATTATATATTATAAATTAACTGATTTAAAATATGGTTTTTTCACTACACAATATTAACCATGTTTCAAAAATGGAAGCTAAAAGCTTCGAATTTAATTTTTGGCCTCAAAAATTTGCTTGAGGATGAAATGGAACTAATGTTATTAATTTAATTACAAAATTAAATTTGAAGCTTTCAGCTTTCATTTTTGAAACATGGTTAATACTGTGTAGCAAAAAAAAACATTTTAAATCAGTTAAAATATCTATAAGAACACCGGATTATATATCTTACAGTTCTTTCTTTATATATATATATATATATATATATATATATATATATAGTGGACCCAGCAGCAATGACAGTCTGTTTCATGCTTAAATGCAATTTTCAAATCATGACCACTTTTATATTTATATATGCTCTATTCCTGATATTGAGCACTTTGACCCATAAATAAACCCTTCCCTTTTACTAATAGCTAAAATAATATAAATCTGCCATGTCATCACCAATCAATGCTATTTCCCATTTTACAATAATTTTTATAAACAATAATTTGAATTACCACTGGAATTACTCTTAAATGGAGTGATGGTATGTATCAACTTAGAATTTCTTGAATCTGGGCCTTTCCAAAATATCTTACCTAAAGATTCAACATATTTCCAATACATTAGTGATGCTCTATTAATATATCCCTGATCTTGTAGATAAACTGAACAAAGTTGAACATACGATAAAATTTACATATGAAACGGAAAAAAAACCCAATATTTTATCTTTCTTTGAAAGTAGTTTAATCAAAAATCACCTAACAAAATGATCTCATAAATTTATATTCCCATCATAACAAAATAAAATCTGGAATAATCATCATACACACACATCATACTTATTATAAAACCCAGGTTGTGTGTGTGTCTGTTCGTTTATATATTGGATTGGATTTCCTACATTTTTCAACCGATTTCAACAAAACTTCACAGGACTATGTAAAATTACCTTGCGGTGGTTCTAACAGTGCCAAAAATTGGAGAAACACAATTGTTTTGCACAAAATCAATTTGAAAACACGATTAAGAGGCATCGCAAGAATGAAAGGGGGATAACTCATATCAAGTTATACTTATTATAAAACCCAGGTTGTTTGTGTGTGTGTGTTCATTTATATATGGGATTGGATTTCCTACATTTTTCAACCGATTTCAACAAAAATTCACTTTTTTTTTGGCAGGTAGTGTTTCTTATTGTCTTGCACACTTTTTTTTATTTTTACATTCAGAATGCTTTAAAAATTCCATTTACAAGGCAATTGTTTATAATAAAATTCTATTCAATCGGTAGACTCATAACGATTGAAAACAATGTTTTTGTTTGAGTTTTAAAAAACTAATTAAGACATGCGTGTCCGTCAACCGTAAACAATAATCTTTGTCAATTTTATTTTTCAGTCTTTATGATGGTTGATACTTGATCTATCTCTTACTGTTACATCCCCGGGCTCTACTGTTAGTATATATGTAATAACGCTAAATAAATTTTTTATATGTCAAGAACAATCTTAGTGGAAAGAAGTATGACAATAATTGTGCAACACCCTCCCCAGTCGTCCAACAAGACCTCCAACACTGCAGCTGATTGATGAAGATTGCTTTGATCCTGAGCTACCCTATCGCACATTATGATTTTTTTAGATCATAAGGCAGCCGTGATCGAATTGTCACAGGTATTTTTGTGTTGGGCGGGGGTCCAAGCATGGCAGAGACATACAGAGAAAAGAAAACAACACTTGAATAAACTGAACAAAAAGTAAATACTCTTTTTTTATATCAGTCCTATATAGAATTTATATCAGAGTTTGCATAGTCCGGCATAAGGTTGATGTTGGGAGTTCTCGTCAGCAGGCAATCACAGTGGGATATATCATGGCCAGTGGCTGGGACGAGCTCTCTCATCTGCGGCTACTCTGCTACTCTCTCCAGTTCCGACGATATTCAGTCACCCCCCCACTACCACGAGGGCGTCATGTGGCACAAGGCAATTTTAACGTTGGACCTCCGAGCCTATGTGCTCGGCCAAAAATATGCCCATTGAGCCTGTATAAACGGGTTCAGGGTCAGTTTACCTCCCCTGAAAGAGAATCCGCCCTTCGGCGTAGCATCCTCTCTGCCCAAAGGCAGAAAGTTCAACTGATCAGCCAGTTGACTGACTGTCTCTTCAGTTCCGACTGGCGAATTTGCTTCACGCATTTGTATTTATTGACATAATTTTGGGGAATTCCCTTCTCCCACTCTCTCATATCATTACCTCTCACCAAACCTCCTCAGTGAGTGTGGGTGGCTTATCCACCAATCTCTCTTCTCAAATCAACTTTTGACCAGGAGAATCAACTCCAAATTCATTGTTTACAAAAAATGTAGTTTTCGCTTTACGGTTCACATTTCCAGCTGCGTAGAACACCTGTCAGTCAACACCGGCGTCAATTTCCATTGTTTAAACTCTTGATGTACAGTTCAGGTTGTCGTCGTCTATATGAGAAGGAAAATCATCAATTCTTCCCACGGGTTTTCTGTATTGATCCTTCTCGGTTCAATGTCTCTCAACATATAAAACTTTCTATTAATAAGAAAACTTTCTAATGTTTATTTTACTGTGGTAACAACAAATAATATCACATAAAGTGAAAAAACGTTTTTGTGAAACGTGTTATGCTTCTTTAGGACTTCACTGGACTAAAGGTTATGTTTACGTTGATATGACTAAACATGTGCATGAACAAAAACATATGCTGATAATTTTAAATGTAAAAGATGTTTTAGGCATTTAATGAAGCTGAAAATTCTACACAGAGTATGTCTTTTAATCTAGTTATATATATATATATAGTCTGCCACTTTTTTCCCCTTCCTTTTTCTTTCCTCTTCTTTTATATTCTTTCTTTTCCCCTTCCTTTTTCTTTCCTCTTCTTTTATATTCTTTCTTTTTTAATCCTTTTCTTTCCTCTTCTTTTATATTCTTTCTTTTCACCATTCTTTTCTTTCCTCTTCTTTTATATTCTTTCTTTTACCCTTCCTTTTTCTTTCCTCTTCTTTTATATTCTTTCTTTTACCCTTCCTTTTTCTTTCCTCTTCTTTTATATTCTTTCTTTTACCCTTCCTTTTTCTTTCCTCTTCTTTTATATTCTTTCTTTTACCCTTCCTTTTTCTTTCCTCTTCTTTTATATTCTTTCTTTTCACCATTCTTTTCTTTCCTCTTCTTTTATATTCTTTCTTTTCACCCTTCCTTTTCTTTCCTCTTCTTTTATATTCTTTCTTTTCACCATTCTTTTCTTTCCTCTTCTTTTATATTCTTTCTTTTTTCTTTTATATTCTTCCTTTTTTTCTTTTCTCTTCTTTTATATTCTTTTTTTTTACCCTTCCTTTTTTTTCTTTCCTCTTCTTTTATATTCTTTCCTCTTTTTTATATTCTCCCCTTCCTTTTTTATATTTCCTCTTCTTTTATATTCTTTCTTTTTACCCTTCTTCCTTTTTCTTTTTTCTTTTCTTTTTATATTCTTTCTTTTTTTTTTTCCCTTCCTTTTTTTTCTTTCCTCTTCTTTTATATTCTTTCTTTTCCCCTTCCTTTTTCTTTCCTCTTCTTTTATATTCTTTCTTTTCACCATTCTTTTCTTTCCTCTTCTTTTATATTCTTTCTTTTACCCTTCCTTTTTCTTTCCTCTTCTTTTATATTCTTTCTTTTCCCCTTCCTTTTTCTTTCCTCTTCTTTTATATTCTTCCCTTTTCTTTCTTTTACTTCTTTTTATATTCTTTTTCTTTTTTTTTCCTTTCCTTTTTTCTTTTCCTCTTCTTTTATATTTTCTTTCTTTTACCCTTTTTTTTTTCTTCCTCTTCTTTTATATTCTTTCTTTTTTACCCTTCCTTTTTTTTTTCCTTTTCTTTTTCTTTTATATTCTTTCTTTTTTCCTTTTTTTTTTCTTTCTTCTCTTTTTTATATTTTCTTTCTTTTCTTTCTTTTATTCCTTTTCTTCCTTTTTCTTTCCTCTTCTTTTATATTCTTTCTTTTACCCTTCCTTTTTCTTTCCTCTTCTTTTATATTCTTTCTTTTACCCTTCCTTTTTTTTTCCTCTTTTCTTTTTTTTATTCTTTCTTTTTTACCTTCCTTTTTCCTTTTCTTTTCTCTTCTTTTTATATTCTTTCTATATTCTTTCTTTTTATATTCTTCCTTTTTTTTTTTCCTCTTTTTTATATTCTTTTACCCTTCTTTTACCCTTCCTTTTTTCTTTTCCTCTTTCTTTTTATATTCTTTCTTTTACCCCTTCCTTTTTCTTTCTTTTTTATATTCTTTCTTTTTTCTTTCTTCTTTTCCTTTTTTCTTTCCTCTTCTTTTTTCTATTCTTTCTTTTACCCTTCCTTTTTTTTTTCTTTTATATTCTCTTCTTTTTTTTATTCTTTTCTTTTACCCTTCCTTTTTTTCTTTTCCTTCCTTTTTCTTTTATATTCTTTCTTTTTTCCTTTTTGCTTTCCCCTTCCTTTTTTCTTTCCTCTTCTTTTTATATTCTTTCTTTTTTCCTTTCCTTTTTTCCTTTCCTCTTCTTTTTATATTCTTTTTTTACCCTTCCTTTTTCTTTTCCTCTTCTTTTATATTCTTTCTTTTTTTCTCCTTTTTTTCTTTCCTCTTCTTTTATATTCTTTCTCTTTTCACCATTCTTTTTTTCTTTCCCCTCTTTTTTATATTCTTTCTTTTCCCCTTCCTTTTTTTTTCCTCTTCTTTTATATTCTTTCTTTTCCCCTTCCTTTTTCTTTCCTCCTCTTTTATATTCTTTCTTTTTACCTTTCTTTTTCTTCTTATATATTCTTTCTTTTCTCCTTTCTTTTTCTTCCTCTTCTTTTCCCCTTCCTTTTTCTTCTTTTATATTCTTTCTTTCTACCGTTCTTTTATAACCTTTTTAATATTCTTTTCTCCTTTCTTTTCCTACCTCTTCTTTTATATTAAGCAATAAACTGACCTCTGACAAAATTTATTTATTTATAACAGCCCGTAAAAATCCTTTGGTGTTCGAAGGCTTTCCCAGATCTTTCCATATTTTTACATTGATGTGACTAAATATGTGCATGATCAAAACGATATGCTGATAATTTTAAATGTAGAAGATGTTTTCGGTATTTAATCAAGCTGTTTTCTTTTAGATACTTTTTCTTTTTGTTTCCATCACTTTTGTTATTAAATATTCCACATTGCAATAGCAGAAGATCTGCCAAAAACGGTGAAACATTATAAGAACGTGGATGCAAATTTACTGTGGATGATCTTTCTTTCTTTTTAGTACCATGTCCTTTCAGGATGTAGATGATCATGGCTCTCCACTTCCCCCATCCCTTTTGGCTCTCCACAAGTTTTGTGCCTCAGCCACCTCCCCCAGACCACGTTCTGTCATCCATTTGCTTAAGCCCGCCAGGTATGTCATCCATTGCTTTCTCTTGTCTCTCATTCTCTCTATTCGACCTGTGAGTATCATATTCTCCAGGCCCTCCTTTCTCATTACGTGTCCCAGAAATTTCAGCTGCTTCTTCCTTATGTTAAGTATAAGCTTCCTCTTTGTTTGTATCCTGTGGCTGATGTAGCAATTAAATATATATGTATATACTAGCAGTAGAGCCCGGCATTGCCCGGGGATGTAACAGTAAGAGATAGATCAAGTACTAACCATCATAAAGACTGAAAAATAAAATTGACAAAGATTATTGTTTAAGGTTGACGGACACACATGTCTTAATTAGTTTTATTTTTTTTTGTTTTGTTTTTTTTACAAATTGGTCAAACCCAAACTCAAACAAAAACATTGTTTTCAATCGTTATGAGTCTACCGATTGAATAGAATTTTATTATAAACAATTGTCTTGTAAATGGAATTTTTAATGCATTCTGAATGTAAAAATAAATAAAAAAGTGTACAAGACAATACAAAACACGACCTGTCTTCTTTCCCCTTTTAAGTGAAGTTTTGTTGAAATCGGTTGAAAAATGTAGGAAATCCGGTCCCATATATAAATGGACACACACACAAACAACCTGGGTTTTAAGTATAACTTGATATGAGTTATCCCCCTTTCATTCTCGTGGTGCCTCTTAATCGTGTTTTCAAATTGATTTTGTGCAAAAACAATTGTGTTTTTCCAATTTTTGGCATTGTCAGAACCACTGCAAGGTAATTTTACGTAGTCCTATGAAGTTTTGTTGAAATCGGTAGAAAAATGTAGGAAATCCAATCCAATATATAAATGTACAGACACACACAACCTGGGTTTTATAATAAGTATGATTATATCTGTTCTTTCATTGACCTCTTTGTTTCTTCCCTCTCACAGCATGCTTGGGTTAAAATGATTAAGATAAAATTAAAAGAAAATTCCCATTCATTTTTTGATTTCCTTTATTTGACCTTAAAAAAAAATACCCATTTTTTATTTACAATAGCCCCAACTTGTTTATTAAAGCTTGAAAAGTTATGTATTCCTTAATAAAAAAATAAAAAAAAAAATTGTATAAACATTCAGTTTAACTGTTGTAAATGACATCACCTTTAAATAACTTGAAATTGACTCCAGCAAATGAGGGAAGCTTAGCAAGACAGTTTCATAAACAGACAAAAAACGTAATTGTTCATAATGTCTATAGAAACAATCAAAGGTACTCAGATTCAAAAAAAAATCAAAAATGATCTTTGGAAAGTTTACCAATTTCATAAAACCACTTTGGTCAAAAGTTGAAAAAAAACTAAAGAAATTGGACAGATGGTATTTGTTTGTTCCAAACTATACTGGAAATGATTATTTATTGCTTTTTTAAAAAACAATTGTGGCACAAGGCCAAAAAGGAAGTGGGGAGAGGCTGGTTAACATTAACTATCCTAGACCTAGCTAATCAGATTCATGACCCATTCATCCATTACAATTTACTCATTCACAAGAACTTATCCATCGCCTTTCAATCCAACATGTACCAAAATACCACATATTCACAGGAAACCTACAAAAAAATCCATGACAATCTATATTGGGAATGACTGCAAAACACTTTCTCCTCCCCAATTTATAGGCAGAAGCACAAAAATGCATGCTGGGATTTCTTCTGAGCCAATGAAATAGCCTGGTCCTTTGTTTCATACAACTCAATCTCAGTCTGTCTTGAAGTCAGAATGCTGTTTGCCCATTTGAATTTGTTCTTGTGCATCAAACCCAATTCTCATTTTGTTAACTTTTTGCCTTGCATATATTGTTTGCTTGCTTTAGATTATTTTTTGCCCTCTTTTCTTTTTCTTGTTATTATTTATTGTAAACGTTGTCAAATCTGTTTGTTGGGCATTTCTGCCATTCATTTATTTATATTTAATGATGACCACTCACTCTAGAGGATTGATCAACAAAACCTGTTTAAAAGAATTGTTGCCACTTGAATACCTTTTGTTGCTCTCAGAATTTCCCCTTTCTCCTCTCTATATATATATATGTTAAAAAAAAAAAAAGGGTAAGTAATCAAGTTGATCCAATTAATATAAAATATTAAAACTGATCCACAAAAAACACAGGTCAATATAATTTTTATTATAGCGCATATAAGTGAATTACAATCAATGTGATCTAAAGAATTTACTAAAATGAATGAATTCTCATGTTTTGGCAGAAACACGGGAATTCATTCATTTTAGTAAATGTATTTGCATTGATAAGTCCAGGAAAAAACTTCTTTTCCCATGGACAAAATCGTCATCTGTATGAGGTAAAATGTTTGTATCTCATTAATTATAATTCATACACACATATATATATGTTTATATATATATATATATATATATATATATATATTTCTGAAATGGATTAAGTCTATATTATAGTGGTGAAGGCTTTGTGCAGAACCAACCACACTTTTTGAAGAGCCAAATACAGAGACCTAGTGCTTTGTGTGCGACAAGGTCCCCAAATGATCCTCAGCAGGTTTTGAATTCAGAGTTGTCCTTCTCCTAGACCAGTTGTTATCCAAGGCTATAGAACCCAGTCTGTCCTGCTATTTACCCATAGCTGGGGAGAGAAGAAGAGGATTCATTCCTTTCCCAAGTTTATAAGTATATGGCCCTAATTTGTCTTTGGTGATTTTAATGCTCATCACATCAATTGGTTCAAGCCAATGTTACTAATGTAGCTGGTATTCAAACTTTGAATTTTTCCATTACTCAGTCTCTTAGTGGACTTCCCTACTTGTTTCCTAATAAATTTAATCAACATGCTTTCTTAATTGATGTGTTCCTTACCTACTCTTCTAGCTCTTATCGAGCATCACAACTTGTCCTCTTGGCAATTTGAATCATGCAGTAGTTTCTGTTGATATTTCTTTTTGAGTTGTCTATTAGAAAGGAATCTCCTATTTACAAGACTTCTTTCTACTACCAGCATACTGATTGGGATTCATTTTGTGATTTTCTTTGAGATGCCTTCTGATTTTCAGATAGAATGAGACCTCATAGATTGGCTCTCATGACTGCATGACACAATGATCATTTGTCAGTTGTTCTGTAAACCTTTGACCAGTGTGTAGGATTTAATTGGACAAACAGACCAGTACTCAAGTACTGGTCTGTATTGCAAATTGAGTCTGATTTGACAAATGTCTCTCTGAGCCAGTTGGTGAGTGGTTTATATAACAGGCTGGAATGATCCATTATCCTACTTGGGCCAAACTATTCTATAGGTTCTGATTGACTATTGACCTTGGTACGGATACTAGGATCAATAAATATTCATCTGCTTTATATGCTTGAGTATGGGTGTGTTTATTAAGTTACTGCCCACTGTCTTTTGTCAGCCAACTGGATGCTAGTTTGGAACTTTCTTGTGAGGGTGAGTATCATATTTTGACTCTGCATAGTGTTCATCGTGATTGTGCACAACTTAATACTCACACATTTCATATAATTAATTACTCAACATTTCTCATATTTATCAAAACTTATGATTTTAAAATAAATTAAGCAACATGAAAAATACATGAAAAGAGTTATGTCAACAAAAAATTATCAATAGTAGCAATATCACAGCTGACTGCTGGAAAATTACACGCATTCATAAAATAAAGTAAATATGGACTCTCTTATGAAATAGACACATTCTGTTTCTTTTATCATACTAATGCAAATAATTCTGTTGTGTTGTAAAAACAGAATATTTTATGAGACTGTTTCATAAGAATCTTTGTAATTCATTTCTTTCGATTTGAAAGGAAATACTCAATAATTTTTTATTTATTTATTTGCAGAGCTGTGTTTTTTAGCATGCTTATTCCCCTTCATATATATGAGAAAATACAGTTTTAAGGTCTGCTATATATATATATATATATATATATATATGTGTGTGTGTGTGTTACTCTTATCTTGCTAAGCAATTAAAAAATTCACAAAACAATTATTTTTAAATTTGATTGAACTTAAATTTGAAAGAAGAATAAAAATAGAGATCTTAGCAGCATGAAGATGGAATAATATTGGGGAGACAACCTACTTTTGCTTGTCTGTCATAGTGGTCATCTAGAAGAGACTCGTATGCATGAGAAAACCGTAGTGCTGGCCGACGTTTCCTGCGCACCTTATGAAGACTCAAAAATTTTAAGCCTATTCGTCCTCTGCCACTGACTGCACCTGAAATACACCAGAAAAAAAAATCAAATAAAAAAAACAAATCATTACAACAAAAGGCTGAAAGTCAAAAGAAAAAAATATAAAAAATAACTGATAACATGCAAGACTATTTTCTTCTAGATTCAAGATCATCGCTCTCCACAACTTCCTTCATTGCTCTTAGCAACAGTTATCTTTTTGCCATCTATACCACCTCCATTCCACCATCCATTTACATATACTGTCCATATTACCTTTGATATGTCTTGTGGGTATCAAATTCTCCAAGCTCTCCTTTCAGCTCCAGCTTTCCGAGTATATAGACAAATGCCATGCATGATACATGCTCAGGTGATCATGTCTCGTTTGATTCATGACTGACGAGACAAGAAATTTTCTTGCAGTAGGTAGGTTTTGGTTTGTTTTGTTTTATGGCATATCAACCTCAATGGGTTATTTAAAGCCAACAAAATTTTTATTGATGGTAATGTTTATCTTCAAAAATCTATTTCTGGGAATATTTTTCCTTGAAGAAATGTATAGCTGTTTGTATTGCTGGTATTTTTTTTAAAAAATATTGCTGATAATAATTTTTCCTTCAAAAAGTTTTTGCTGATAATAATTTTTTTATTACAAAATATTTCTGGTATTAAAACCTATTTTTACACAAGTTTGGGTGTTAACTATTTGCCCATAGCTGGGATCCTAACAGGTGCTACCACCCCAGGTCAGGGTGGACCTGGGAGCACCAGCAATTAAGAGGTGGTTCCAGGCTCCTCAAAACCTCCTGATGAGAGACTTTGCTGCTGGATGTAGTTTATCGTCTTACCCAGGACACGGATGTAGTTTATCGTCTTACGCAGGATGCGGATGTAGTTTATCGTCTTACCCGGGACAGGCAGTAGGTAGCCATTTCAATTCTGTGATAGACTAGTTGCCACAATAAATATCAAACTCACAACTCAGTCATAACTGCTTAAGTGAGACAAGCTTGTTAACCTTTACATCACACTAAGGTGCACTACAGGCTTACTATTAAGACCGATTTAAAAAAAGTTCTCAATAAATAAACTGTAGAACAATTCTAAGAATGTTTCTTTTTTTAAAAAAAAAAAAAAATAAATAAATAAGATTAAGTACCTCACCCACTACTATAGTTTTACCTTTTGGGATCTTCAAGCTGGTTTTGTTATTTTTATATCTCACTCCACTTTGTATTTCAATATACAGGGTGTTTCAAAAAATTTGATATCATTTCGCATTCTAATAACTTTGTTAGATCTCCTTCAAATGACTTCAAATTTTAATAGCATCTTTATGTTTAATGTTTGTTTTATGTTTTAATGTCTTAATGTTTTTGTGTTTTTCTTATTTGTATTTTTATGTTTAATCTTTAATCTTTTTCTTTACAGGTATAAAAATGCCGTTCTCAGGCGGTGCGCATATTGAACATTTGTGAAATCGTTCACATAATCCACGTGCTTTTGAATTTCTCATTCAGATTTGGAAGAATAAATCTTATCTTCAACATTAATACTTTTTAATTTCATTTGCCTTAATCATGTACTTTCTGTGATATTTACATCTCAAAGGATATCAAATTTTTTGAAACACCCTGTATAATGCAAAAAAATCTGCAAATATTTTTCTTATATATCTTAAAAAAAGATCTTGTCTCTGAGCTGATGGCTGTTTTTATGTTAACAGATGAATATATATATGGCTTGACAAAAGTACTTCTTTACAATGCAATGTTTTGATCTTTTACTGTTCTCCTAATACTTTGTACCCAGCAGGTTTTCCTGTTTCTGAGGCAACGACAAGACAACATTTCTTCATTAGTAAACACAGCAAAGACACCAAACATTTTATTATCTCAAATATTGACCACGTCGATCAGTATTTGCTTGTGGCCAACAACAGCTCAGCTATGCATTATTTTTTTCCTCTGCTAAACATGCAAAAAGAGAATAATGAAGGCAGTTAATGAGCAAAGACTTAAAGTAATCATTAGCGGATGATTAATGTGATAGAGGGTGATTAAACAGATGGGGGGGATTTAAAAAAGAAAAAAACAGAAATATAGTTTTGTTTATTGTATTTTAATGAATATTTTTTTTAACTAAAAAAATTAAACTTTACAAAATGTATAGCTGGTAATGTTTTTTTTTTTTTCAAAAATGTATTGCTGGTAATATTTGATTTTCAAAAATGCATAGCTGGTAATATTATTTTTTTTGAAAAAGTGTATTGCTAGCAATAATTTTTTTTTAAAAAATGTATTGCCAGTAATAATTTTTTTTACAAAGTAATTCTGATATTAAAACCTTTTTTTTACACTTTCATAGTGTTTTGACCCCAGTTTTGGGGTTAACTATTTGCCAATAACTGGGACCCTAACAGGTGCTACCACCCCAGGTCAGGGTGCACCTGGGAATACCAGCAGTTAAGAGATTGTTCCACACTCCTCAAAACCACCTGATCAGAAGCCTCGCTGTTGGACATAGTTTATAGTCTTACACAGGACATGGATGCAGTTTATCAACATACACAAGATGGAAATGTCATTCTCAAGTGAAAAATTTTGAATAATTTCAATAGTTGTCAGAGATAAATTTATTACCATTGATGATTCTTTTTTTTTATGAACAGTATTCACTAGTTAGTGTGCTCCTATGTCACATGTTCTCTATGACAGGGTATGCAGAATTGTTTCATTACAGATATAGAAGAGATTCTCAAAATAACATGGAAAGTTCATGCAAGCAAAAAGAAATTTTAAAAGAAACTGGAAACTAGAAAGGTATTTACTCTTAAAATCAAAAAGAGAGAGTTGTAATTTCTGGAATGCATTATGAGGAAAGTTGTTTGGAAAATTTAACACTCAAGACATATTGAAATCAGGAGGGGCAGGAGGAAAACAGCAAGTAATCTCCCTAAAGATCTGGATAGCAGAGTGAGGTAAAGAATCAAAAGTTGCTTAGAGTAACAAGTGATAGGAAGATGTGGAGAGTCGTGATCATTTACATCCTGGAGGCATATGGCACATAAAAGAAGTGATAATGACTTGAATGATTTTATTGGAATTTTCACAATTTTCTTTGCCATGAAATTTTAAACCTCTTGAGAATTCATAATTTAAGAGTTCAAAGTTCAATTTATCCATTGCACTTGTTAACGACAATATAGGGATACAAAAGGTTATTATCTCCTGTTAGTGGAAATGAAGTCACATGGGTCACATGATGGCAGCTTAGTGATGTCACTCCATACAGTGATGAAAGTGGTTGAAACTATCTCTAGTTTGTAGTCCTCAATTTGGGAAAAAACCAAAGACTCACCATTACCTGTTCCCAGAATATGTCTTCATTTGGGACATAGATGAATCTGGCTACCTTGAATCTAGAATATTAAACATGACTTCTCCAGATATACAGAAGAATCTCCATATTATATGTAAGACCATATTTTTTGATTCTCCTTTCACTCTGCTTGCTGTGTAGATATATTATATTTTTCTCTCCATAGACATGTGTAAATATATATATATATAATTTTGTGTATGACTTAGTGGCATAAAACTCTCTGAGAACAAAGCATGTTTGTCATTCCTTTTCCTTTCGGCCACTTTGTTCTGTCTGTAAAATACAGTGTTATCATATCATAGATATAATAATCCCCATAATGGGAAAATACAAATGGGAGAATAAAACTTTCTTCCATAGCTTTTCCATTAATGGCATCAAGTTAACAAAATAGGATAAACTTAGAGCAGCCTGATTTCAAAGATTGTCAGACTGTTGATTGGAACCACGGGAGGTATCCTGATTGTAATGAGGAGGGCAGTTAACAGAATGCTGCAGTAAAACCTTAATCTGTCTGGGCGGCAGAAACCAGGATTAAAGATTACATGATGACTAGCTTTGAGGATGATTCACAATGAAGATTAGAATTTGCAAGATTTTGTCAGATGTTTAGAAGATTAGAACAATATATTAATTGGACATTTTTGCTTGAATTTAATGATATATGGTACACTAACATCACAAATATGCTATTTCTATAGTTAACCTTAACAGAATAAAAATAAATTTTCACACACACATATATATATATATATATATATATATATATATATATGTGTGTGTGTGTGTATATTTCAGCAGCATGTTTTCATTAAGACATGTTTCATTGTACAGTTTAAATATATTCTGTCTATTTATTTTTGATAAGATCATTTCATACTTGTGGATAGGTTTTTTGATGTCATTACTGAAAGACAAGAGAAAATCACTGTGTTAATACATATTTGTTTTATTACCAAGTACTTTCGACATATCCATGTCATCATCAGGGTATTGTTTATGATAAAATGAATATTATAGTATCTATTATTGCCAGAGACAAATTGCTGTGTTATCTGAAATTTAAATTTCTTACAAATTGAATGAGGAATGCTACATCAGTGCATGACTGTTAAAACTCTTCTGAAAGTTAAATTTCTTACAAATGGATTGAGGAACTCTGCATCAGTGCATGACCACTAAAACCATTTAAAGGGAGGTAACTAAGTATAGTTTGGAGAGTTTTTTGTGAAATGAGTAGTAAAAAGATAAACTATTAGTGTAAACCTTGGCATTTCAACCTATTATACACATTTTAAAATATTTTATTTAGATTTGGTCTCAAGTTTTTAATATAGATAGCTTCAAGAATCATTTCATTATAAACAATATCCTGATGATGACATGTCAAAAGGAAGGTTTTTCCCATGACACTGCTATTATTTTAATTATCTTCCCTCTTCAGCAATGTTTATTATTTTAAAAAGTGATGATTAGAATTGTAATACAACCTAAACATAAAAGTAAATTTGTCTATATTTCGATGAGGTATTATGTACACTATTTACATTATTCGAACTATTGTCCTCATCTTTGTTGCCATATTTATTACAACGTTTCGGTCGTTGTACTCTTTGGCCTTCTTCAGGTGATTGGAATGTCGAACTGAACCTTTTATTTCACTCACTGGGGTAGACTGTTCTTGTTCCAGGTGCCATGTTTAATGGTGTCAGTTGTCAGTTATCTCCTCTTAATTCCCCTCTCCAAGTTCTTCACTGCCTTAACCGGGTATTGAACTCACACTCTTTGGGTCATGTCAGTGGATCTAACTAATGCCTTTATCCACTGTGCCATGTGTCTTTGAGCCAAAATGTTGTAATAAATATGGCGACAAAGATGAGGACAATAGCCCGAATAATGTAAAAATAAATTTATACATTTTCTTTGTTCTTGAGAATTGACAACAAAAATAATAAATACTATTTGTTTATTGGAATGGTTGGCAAAATACTGGCTAATCAATTCAAACTTTATAAAATGGTAAATAAAAATTTTCTTATAGATGGTTCACATATTTTAATAATTTAGTAAATGTTTATAAATTTATGAATAAAAAATTGTTTCCATATTTATTCCTTTATAAATTAGTAAATGATAAATATTGCATTGCATTAGTTTTAATACAATCGTATTAGTTTTTAGAATGTTGTAAATATAAAATTATTCTTGTAAATAAACAATCTAATAAATAAATAGAGTTTAATATTTTTGCTGTGAATTCTCAGTAACAAAAAAAAAATATGTATAAATTCACTTTCATCGCATGTTTAGGTTTTATTCCAATTATAGCTTCTTACTCCTTTAAGTCTTGCATTCCTGAACAATTTTAATTTTTCTGACTGAGCTCCTGAGTCAAAATTTGCAAATAATTGGTATGTAATGTTTCACGGTAGATATAAAAATAGTTACAAGTGTTAACCCGCCATTCAACTGGTAGCTGGGTATTATGTCATTTTTCTCTACCACTGTTCAACCGGTGGCTTGGCATTATGTCATTTTTCTCTACGACCGGTAAAGCAGTGGTCAGGGCTGAAAGGGTTAAAATAATAAACATTTCTGAGGAGTCGTTAAAATAAAAGTGGTACCATATGAAAAAAAACCATTCTTTTTTTTTTTTTTTTTTTTGAAGGCACGAAATTCTATGTTTACCAAAATATCTATCACTATTCCTATCTGTCTTCAAATGTCTACTGCACCTTCTTTTGTTCATTATAACACACCCCAAATAATATAAATTCACTACATGTTTGATTTTGATGTGCTAATGAAGAAATTGCATCTTGGACAGTCCCATTTACTCACAGCCACACATTCTGTCTTAATGGCCAATCCTTGCTTCTTGTTTTTCCTCGACTATTTTGCCTCACTGGTTTTCTTTCTGAATCTGCCATCAACACAGTGTCGTCTGCATAGCATATGTTGCTATGGTTATATGCGTCAATAATAAATTCTGGTCAGTTCTCTAATTCTCTTAGAGCTATCTCGTTGTACAGGTTAAATAAATCTGCTCGGAAAACACACCCGTCACCTTTTTCTAGCTTGGCTTATTCTCTTAATTTGAGGACGTGTGCATAATGTGGCAATTTTCAGTACATAAAGTGGGACTGGCATGTTGTGTTCAAATTCCAGCCAAGGCACTTGGATTTATATCTTTTCCAAAGAGTATTTGTGCAAAAGTGAATGCATCTCCTCACCCATCAGCTTGTATTAATAGTAGAACAAATTGGATTCTCTTGCATGGCAGCAACCAGTCTATAAAAAGGAAAACTCTGAATTTAAAACCAGTTGGGGTGGAGCTAGCAATTCCACTCCATTAAAAAACTGCTAGCTATGTAAACCAGGGCAAGAACAACTAGAATGGTTTGAAACCTTACTAACCCACCCCAGTCGCTATCCAGATACGATAGCTCATTAGATAGGTTACATGATATTTCTCTCTGAGTTTCAAATTCTTCAAACATTCTTTCCACATTCTGTGTCCCAGAAATTGTGACTGCCCCCATACTGATTCTAAGTACAAGTGTCCTTCTTGTTTTCATTTTCCTTAGAATTCCTTCATTGTTCACATTTTGTCCATTTTATTCTACTTTAGAATCCCATCTCAGTTGCCTTAAGTTACTTTTTCAGCTGTGAGGAAATTGTCCAATATTTACTATAGGAGGATTGATATCACATAGTAATTCAGCACTCTTTTCTTTTTTTTCTTTGCTTTTGGAAGGATTCTTTTACCATTTACTTTTGGAAGGCTTCTTTCACTATACATTTTTGGAAGGCTTCTTTTACCATTTACTTTTGGAAGGCTTCTTTCACTATACATTTTTGGAAGGCTTCTTTTACCATTTACTTTTGGAAGGCTTCTTTCACTATACATTTTTGGAAGGCTTCTTTTACCATTTACCTTTGGAAGGCTTCTTTTCACTATACATTTTTGGAAGGCTTTACCATTTACTTTTTTTGAAGGCCATTTTCATTTTTTGGAAGGCTTCTTTTTGCTATTCATTTTTGGAAGGATTCTTTTGCTATTCATTTTCTGGAAGGATTTTTTGCTATTCATTTTTTGGAAGGCTTCTTTTGCTATTCATTTTCTGGAAGGATTCTTTTGCTATTCATTTTCTGGAAGGATTCTTTTGCTATTCATTTTCTGGAAGGATTCTTTTGCTATTCATTTTCTGGAAGGATTCTTTTGCTATTCATTTTCTGGAAGGATTCTTTTACTATTCATTTTCTGGAAGGATTCTTTTGCTATTCATTTTCTGGGAGGATTCTTTTACTATTCATTTTTTGGAAGGATTCTTTTACTATTTGCTTTTGGAACACTTACTATTTGTTTTTGGTAGGCATCTTTCACTATCCCAATGCACCTCAAGATTTCAGTGTCACATTTTTCAACACCTGCTAAATATCTTCCCAGATATTAAAAACTTTTTGTTTGACTTCAACCAGATTCAGAGCTCATATTTTGGGCTAATTCCTCTTGCTATTGACCTTACATTCTATCTTCTTACAATTGATGATTAATCCTTCTTGCTTTCCTTTACTTTAGGATTTTTGCTAGTGCCAGATGACCAAACTGCATTGTATATTATGCAAATGATAACCTTTTGTGTGTTTAACATGTTGACTCCCCAGCTTCATTTCCCTTCTTGTCCCAGGGTCCCAACATTATGTCTTAATTAATTTTGGTACAAATGACTTTGTTTTAACATTGTTTTATATATGAAACAAAGATATTATAGGTAGTATTTATTACCCATGATCCACTGGTGTGTTGTTTGGTACCTGAATCAATTTTACAACCCAGAGTAGTACACGAATACATGGTACAGTGCTGGATATGTAAAAATAAAAACAAAATGACCTCAAAAACAACAGTAGAAATTCCAAAAGGAAAACAAAATAAAAGACAAAAAAAAATTTTTTAAATTTAAATTATTTTTTGAAAAAAATGTGATTCTGGTGTACTCATAAGCAATGAATCATAGCATTCCAATCCCAACAATCCTCAAAGAAAAGAAATTGGAAAGCAACCCAGCAGAGAGTCGTGTGGGCCTTGCAGACATACCACCTCAACTCCCTGGTGAGTCGTGTGGAAGCCAACGTTTTAAGTGCCATACGTGATACATGCTTAGACGATCATGTCTCTTTCAATTCAAGACTGACACGGCAGAATATTATCCCCCAATATGTTGCTGTTTCCTTCTCATTGTAATTATTCGACCGTAGTCAGGATCATCGAACCAATGCGAACGATCCTTTCTTTAGCTCTATAATATATGCTACACCAGGGCTATATGTTATAATATACTTCTTTCTATGTTAGAGTGGTTACCAACCAAGGCTAAATGACCCAGTCTATCCTGCTGTTCAACACATAGCTGGGGGAGAAGAGATGGATTCATACAATTCCCAAGGATATTTCTGTGTATGTGAATGTAATGAACCTGACTGGAATTCGATCTCGGCTCTCTGACTTCTCACACACACAGAGGTGAAAAACACACACGTGTATTTCTGCTGCCACACTCTGTATCTTTTTATCTAAGGTGAACATGTAAAATATATTCAAAAATATTTAAATTATTTTGAAAAAAAAGTGGTTCTGGTATACCATGATCTCATAAGCAATGAATCATAACCTCCCACTTCCAATAATCCTCAAATAAATGAAATAGGGAAACAACCCACTGGTGGGTCATGTGGACCTTGCAGACATACCACCACAATTCTCCAGTGGAAGCCACTGTGTTAATATAGAGTTGGAAATAAAGGCATTTCATGAAGATTTAAATGTTTTGGTTCCATCTCCTTCTTTCACTTGGGAAAAAGGCAAGTGGTGACATTTTACCATTTATGGATCTATTGGTACAAAGACAAAATTCTAAATATTCTACATATCTGTCCTGAAACAACATTCATTGAATTATGTATAAGATGGGATTTGTTTTCTCCTAGATGGCATAAAATTAATCTTATAAATTGGTTAATCAGGTCTTATTAATCTATTCCATGAATAAGTTAGAGATGATTGATTGATTTGTTTGTTTAATGGCATATCAACTCCTCATGGGTCATTTAATACTGAAATTTAATTTTCTTGAAGTAATAAAAATACGATATATATTATTCTGCTTCCACAATTGTGTACATGGTAGATGATACTCAGCTTTTGTACATATACCTGTTTCTGTGGACATAATTTCTAGAGGTGTTGACGTGTGCTTTATGTTGTAGTTTTATTGAAGTTATATTTGGGAATACGGTTTGATTTTTTCAAGAAATTGTCAGATATTTTATAGATTAATTAATTAATGCTATGAAAGAATTCTCTCATGTTGGTTGTTTCATTTTATTTTATTTAGCGGCATATCAACCTCTATGGATTATTTAATGCCAAAATCTAAATATTTTGAAAACAATTTTATGGCATACAATTGCATTCAAAATATATTTAGTTAAAGCCATAAAATTTATTAAGAAAATATTTTATGATTACAGCTACCTTCTGGATGGTGCAATCTAGTATTAACCCCTTGAGTTCTGCATTCTTGAACAATTTTAACCCTTCTGCCTGAGCCCCTGAGTCAAAATTCACAAATAATTGGTATGTAATGTTTCATAGTAAATATAAAAATATTTACAAGTGTTTACCCAATGTTCAACTGGTGGCTGGGCCTTAAGTCATTTTTCTCTGCTACTGGTAAATAGGTTGTCAAGGCTGATAGAGTTAATGCTAAGATCCCATAATTTCATAAATCCCTTTTGGGTCCTGAAAAATATTCTGTATATCTGCCATGATGCTATTGATGGTGAGCTATTTGCTCAGCAAATCTTCATTAGTATCAGGCAATGTTATTTTTTGGCAAATTCATGCAGCATATTCTCTTCTTGACTAATATGGAGATCACCTACTTATCTTTCAAACCAGTTCTGTAATTTATCAATTTAAGTATCTGTATGATGCTGACTACATAAGTAAAAACACTTTTTTTGATTTTTTACGGCTTATCAACCTTTTGTAGGCTATTTAAAGCCAAAATACATTTATAGATAGGAAGAATAATACTTTTTTTTATTTTTGCAAGTAAATATTGTATTAACAATTCTTTTGAGATAATAATGATTTTCAGATACAAGGCCTACTATTTAACTCATAGCTAGGGGAGAAGAGATGGATTTATGCCTTTTCCAAGGGTATTTACATGTAAGTGAATGGAATGAATTTGCTTGGAATTCAAACACAGCTCTCTGATACATTGGGTTCCTAATATTCCTAAGTAGTCATTCACCTTATTATTGACCAGTCTTGATGTTGCTTAACTTCAGTGACCTGACGGGAACTTGTATTTCAATTGAATATGACGATAAGCCCTAGAGAAGAATACAGCAGATAACAGTATGTATTATAAAACATTGATTGGAAATTTTGCACATATGTTCCATTACATCTGGGTCTGCGATCTCAGAACATTCTATTAAAAACACAGAAATGTTTATCACCCTCCCATGCTGATATGTTTTCAGTTTTGAGCAGATCCCATTATGACTTTAATTTAAAAATTCTTGAAACAATTTATATTAAATCGAGACTACCATCTTTATGTAAGGTAAGATATTTTTTACTGGCACATCAATCTTATGGGTTGTTTCATGTTGATTTAGGTAGTTTTTTTGCATCAATTAATCTTTAGTATATTATGTGACTGCTTTTAATAGACTTATTTTTTGGATTGGTCAACAAATATTTTGTGGAGATTAATTTTTTTCTCTTGTATTTAAAAGAGCAAGAAGACCTCAAGAAGCCAACAAATTGAGAAACAGGCACTTTTTTAAATACTATCTCGAAGTTTGGTATATTATAATATTTATGGCATATGTAGCACATATCTTTGTGAAAAAAACAAAAGGATTGGTTATTAGGACTTAGTGAGATCTGTCTATAGATATAGTAGGAGGCATCTGTTTATCTTGCAAGATAAAGGTAGCACCCTGTTTTGTCAAAATTCAGTCCTTTGGTGATGAAACTGGAATGACCTGAATACCTGAGCAATGGTATATAGAGACCTTGTACTGCCCAGACAACATGGTGCCACTCTCGGCTGTATTGACAAAATCTGAAGAAATATAAGCCAATACATTTTGGGATGGCTTGGCTGTAGGAATTGCTGAAAACTTATCAAAGTTGACAGCCAAGTGTGTTTGGGGCTCCTCTGGGTTTTCTCTCTGAATTTACTTCCATAGCCTTTTCCTTGTTTGGATATAACTGTTTAAAATCAGGGTTTTCCTTCTCCTAGATGGATTGCCTTCCTGGGCTGTCAAGCTTCATCTACCCAAAGCATCTGGTAATAAGTTGGCAGTTTTCACCCATTCTTCTGCTTTTAGCTCAACTTTGTTGTCAGAGGCAATTTGAGACATATACCACAGAAGCATTTTATAAATAGTGGAAGCTTGTTGCCACTACCTCCCCTCCGGCTATGACAACATTTGGTACATATATAATGTGCATGCATTAGCATTATACACATTACATGTTTTAGAAGCTCAAAAAAAAATTTATGTTTTTTATAGATATACACTTGTTAATAGATTATTGATATGTGTGTAGATTTTTTATAATATAATACTAGCAGCATGGCCCGGCGTTGCCCATGCTTGATTCAAAAATCATACAACTAATACAGCAATCGCTATCACTTGACTTAAAATATTTTTGCCCTTCCTTGCCTTTAAAGGAGTGCCCTTTGCCGTGCTGATGTTGCTACATGCCTTACTTCTTGCCTATCTCACAGTGCAAATTTTTTCTAAGCTCTATAATAAACATTAAATCTGTTACGAAAAAAAGAACTAAAAAAATGAACACAAAATGATCAGCTTTAAAAAGGACTTGTAACTGGAAAAACCGAATGAAAAAAAAGAATGTTAACAACAAATACTTTTTCACACCCAACCCAGTTCTGCGGAATCAGAATCAATGTTGAGTTTAAGCAAGCAAATGAGTCAATTGGAGTAAAGTGCCATGCAGATTTAAATTTTTTCCATTTGTGACGAATGCAGCTATCAATTTTTTTTTTTTTGCATGCTAGCATACTAGTTAACATTCATGTCAGTCAGCTGTTGGCTCTCACGCTGGCCAATAGAATCTTCCTGCCTATTTGTGGCAGCCAGCTGTAGCCTCTTACTTTGGCCAGTAGAAAATGGCCGCAAACTACATGAAAACTGCCATAGAAGCATGAAAAAATCGATTATTTCCACTATCAATGGGAATTGGGAAATGCAAAGTCAGTCTGGGCTTCCCACTAACTTGGAGCATGTGCATGTAAATTTTGGTGCAAATCCGTCGAAAATTGTGGCCGTGCATTTGTTACACACACACACACACACATCCTGCCTTTTATAGGCAGAGATAAAAATAATAATATAATAAGAAGAATAATGATAATAAAAATATAATATATAATTTATTATTTACATTTAATTCTACATTTGGTACATATATAATGTGCATATATAAGTTTTATATACATTAAGTGTTTTAGAAGCTCCCAAAAGAAATTAGGCTTTTTATAGATATACCCTTGTTAATAGATTATTGATATGTGTGTAGATTTTCTTTATTCAGGTTTCCTCTTCTTAGTTGGTGTGTATGATATTTTAATTTCCTTGATTAAGTTCTGATGACAGATGAGCTATAACTGGTTAGATCATTCTATAGGATTTATTGTGTTTTTTCTTTTCTTTTTTTTTTTTAAAATCATTTTACCCAAAGCAAGGCAATAATATCACTAAGATGCAAGGGGTTACTGATGGAGAAAGAGACTGAGAAGATTTTAATGAAGAGTGTATCATAAACGTATAAAGAAAATATATATGTGCGTGTGTGTTTTTGTCAGTGGGTGTGTATATATATATATATATATATATATATATATATATATATATATATATATATATATATAAGTGTATGATTGGTGTATACGGAATAAATTCCAATCACCAACAATTACTATTCTTAAAAGAGTGCTCAATACAGAGTAGAATATATAATTATTTATTTAAAAATTATAACATATATGTAAAGAAAATCACTACAAAATTAGTTATTTTAGCTAACACCTTTTGTGTCTTATCAAGATGATGTTGAACATAATCACTTGATAACACACCAAAGGTGTTGAAACAAAATGGCTATTTTTGTAGTGACTTGTAACATAAATATGTTATTATTTTTAAATAAATATATATATATATATATATATATATGCTCTCATTATCCGATTGAGTACTCTAGAGAAGGGTAATTTTAAAAACAGTGGCTGCTGCTGCTATTAACACATTGTTCTTCAATTATGAATTGAGAGTTCTTTGATATTTGCGTTTGTAAACATCTTGTATATAATACATTAAAATTTGCCTTTCTCTGCTATGCACCTATAGCTTAGGAGTAGGATGTCCAACTAATGCTAAATTGGTTGAGTTTCAATCCTGGTTTGAAGCAATCTAACTGATGAGCTGTGATACAGCAAAACAAGCTTGTATGTGGATGACTATATATATATATATATATATATATATATATATATATATATATATATATATATATACACACAGGGTGGTTCAAAAATATTGTGACTTCTACATAATATAATTTTCTATTTCATATGGCTGATATGAGCTTGTACAGTTTGGAAGAGTGACTGCTTGCATGTGACGGCATCAGTGAAAGTGAATAAACTGAATCCGGTATCGGTGCTTTGTATTATTGTATTACTTGTTCTTCTATTGTGCTTATTACTTTTTGGTAGGGGGTGACAGGATTTTTGGATTAACCTCGCCACCCACATGCATGCATATGTACACAAGAGGCTGCTGAAACATTCTTAGCCTGAACAATAATCCCTTCAAAAATAAAAGATGAATTTTCATAACTCCTTCATATATAGATTGTGTTCTCCCTTAGAAAAAGATTTTTTAAGCAAGAACTTTCTGTTGAAGGTATTTTAAACTTAAATTATTGCTGGGGTGGTGGGGAGAAGCCAGATATGGAATGCTTTTAAAATAAGGCGAAAGGCTTTTTATATGACTTGCAACAAAGCTGCAAATAAAAATGCCTTTTCCTTTCATGTTAAAATAGTCACTACAGAATGTCGGGGAGTAAACAAAATTGAGCATTTTATATTCTGAATACTGTTTTCTCTATTGTCAGACATGGCTTTGATAAAAGGCTTAGGCATTCTTTGATCCTATGCTAATGGCAATTGTGAAATTAGCTGTTTCCACATAGGGTTTCCTTTCTAAAGTTTTGTTTGAAGTAGTCAACATCTTGATTCTAACATTATTTTCCCTTCTAATGTTACATTTTTTTCTTGTTGCTGTTGGAAGCATTCAAGTTATGTGCATTCATTTTTTATTTGGCACAGCTCTTTGTGATTTTGTCACACCCATCTATAGAGTCTGATGACAAATTGTTTTCTTTAAGATCTAAGGGCTTCATTCTCTTGAATCCGTTTTTAATCATTGATCTGGAAAAAAAATAGTTGTATGGCTTCCTTCCAATATATACACTGAGGTGCCTAAAGGTTCTCAAACTGACCCACAAAGATGACAAGACATAAAATTTTAGGAGGGAAGAGGGTTCTTCATCAGGCCAAGTACATTTTTGATGTGGTAGAAAAGACAGTAGATAATGATTGATACTGCATATAAATTTTTGAAGATCAAAGTTAACCGAGAAGCAAGAAGTTGGAAGAGAGTTCTACAAGTGAGAAGTGTGAGTGTAGAAACATTTAGCATTAGTATTAACATTTAACTTACAGTTACATTTAGTCATTTCAACTGTAAAATGATGTGACTTTAATAGTACTGCACTTAAATTCATTGAAGTTTAAGTACCATAGCAGAAAATTCATCAGTACAATTACCACGGAAGTATTTATAGAAAAAACACAAGACATAAGATTTTGACAGGGAAAGAGTTCTTCATCAGGTCAAGTACCAATTTGATGTGGTATGGAAGTGTTTGTTAGTCTTTTCTTTTTGGACACATTGAAAGATTTAGTGCAAGGTTTGGTGTCTGGAAAGAGATGTAGAGGAAAACCCATAACAGAAGTGGAAATAATGTAATTCAGTGGTCCCCAACTAATGAGTAGTAGACACAAAATAAACATTGTTTTTAATCATTTCGCCCACAAGTAAGGCAATAAAGCCACTAAGATGCAAGGGATTACTGAATGTTAGAGAATATGATCAAAAAAACATTATTAAGGAGAGACAGAGAGAAATAAATGAACAAGAATTAAGACAATAGATAATGATTGACATTAAATGTAAATTTTTGAAGATCAAAGTTGACTGGGAAGCAAGAGGTTGAAAGAGAGTTCTACAATTGAGAAGTGTGAGAGTGGAAATTCTTAGCATAGAACTTATAGTTACATTTAGCCATTTCAACTGCAAAATCATGGGACCTTACTAGTACTGCACTTAAATTCATTGAAGTTTAGTTACCATAGCAGAAAATTCATCAGAACAAGTACTACAAAAGTATTTATAGAAAATGTACAAGGAAGCTATGTTATGGCAGTGGGAAAGTGATTGACTCCGAGATGCCAGTATGAATAACACTCTGGATTCTTCTTTGGATTTTATCAAGAATCTTTAAATATATAGCAGAAACACTAGACCAGATGTGGCAGCAATATTCAAAGCATAGATGAATAAAAGACTTATGTAAGATAAATTCTGTAGAGAAAAAAAATCATCTAGTCTGACACAGTGAACCAACTTTCCTAGCAGAAGACCTAGCAATTGATTCAATATAATCTTTTCACTTCATTTCAATGGAAAATGTTAGCCCAAGAAAGCATTCCTGGAGATAAATATATCTTTCTAACTAACTTGCTCAAGATTGATTTGATGACAAGTAATAGAAATTGCGTTAGTTCACAATCTGTCGCAGGCAGAAAAAAAATGACCCCCCACACCAAAAAAAAGTCACAAGAATTAAGTAAGTGGTACATTTAGCAATTGATTGGTTTTGAAATGAGTTTTGGTAAGAGATGCTCATTACAGTTTTAACTTTGCAAATATTCCTTCTTTTTCCTCTGTTACAATGACGGCCACATGTGCACGATGTAAACCTGCCGTCTGCGAGAACCAAGGAAAAAAGAAAACAGTAAAACTTTTCCTGGTGAATTTTGTACATTAGAAACTTAACTCTTGTTTATAACTCCACAATTTCCCATATTTGTAACTCTTCATAAATTTCGTCTTTTAGTTATCTCTTCTAAACCCTGTTCTGCCATCCATTTACATAAACTCACTAGGTAGGTTATTCATTCTTTTCCTCTGGCTCACTTACCTTCAATAGGTCTTGTGAGTATCAAAATTTCCAAACCGTCTTTCCTCATTATGTACCCTAGAAACTTCAATTATCACTTTCTGATATTAAGTAGGAGTATCCTTTTCTTTCCATTTTTTTTTCTAAAACTTTATTGTTTCTCATATGTTTGGCACGTGGTATTCACAGCATATTTCTGTACAATCACATTTCTATTATTTCAGGTCTCTTCTTCACCTGTGAGGAGATTGTCCAGCATTCACTGTCATATAGGATGGGGGACTGATTCAGTACTGTTTTCTTTGTTTCTAATGAAATTTTTCTGTTACTTAATACACTGCTTACCTTTTAGATGGCATCTTCCGCTATCACAATGTGTCTTCAGATTTCAGTATCACACTTTCTGTCCTCCGTTAAAACACTTCCCAGATATTTAAATTGTTGTACTTTTTGGTATCCCCAATCTATAATTGACATGTTGGACTGTTCCTTTTGGTAACAGCCATGCATTCCGTCTTGCAATTGATGTTTAATCCTTCCTTCTTGCTTTTCTTCACTACCTTCTGTAGCAGTTCATGTTGTTTCCTTTCCATGTCTGCTATCAATACTGTGTCATCTGCCTATCTTGTATTCTTAAGATTGTGGCTGCCAATAACGAATCCTGATTAGACTTCTAATTCTCACAGAATTGCCTCACTGTATGGGTTGAAGAAGTCCTGTGAGAAGACACATTCTTGTCTTATACTCTTTTCTATTTTTGTATATTTACTGAATTATAGGCATGTGGCCAAATGGTTAGAATATTCACTTTCTGACCATGATGCACTATGGTCGATTTGTCAGGGTGGTGACTTTTTGATGTTATCAGTCTGTAGATAGAGATGATTCCAGCATGTGTCACCTTTGGAAAGTTCCTGAAAACCATACAACAGATTCACCCAAGCTTTGTGAGGGAAATTCGGTAGATGGAAATATCTGGTAGCCGTTGATGGTTGTGCTAGCACAGAGTTGCAAGTCATCGTGACTGAGGGTTTGAGTATACTGGCCTTGTACAGACTGTTGATCACACTAACGTGTGCTCTCCCAGAAACCCTATCTAAAGTATGCTCAGCATTATTGCAGTATAAACGAGAGGTAGGCTCTGTGGGTGTTGAACAACCATAAATGTGGCTGAGCTGGCATCTGCAATAGGAACTGTCTAACTGCCTTAGCAGACATACAGGGTGTAACAGCAAAATTATTCAAATAATGTAACAGCATAATTGTCCATCCCACAAAATGTTTAATATCTAAAAAAACCCACTAAACTAATTGAGTTTCTTGTTTTTACTGTATTGCACCAAATATTTTCTCATCAGAATCCATTTTGCACATTTATAAATCCAATATTATTGTAATCAATCCTGACCAGATATCTTGACTTTATCACTTTCAGGAGATCTGGCGTCTTGACTTTATCACTTTCAGGAGATCTGGCTTCCCTTTTGACTTTTCTACAACTATTTTCATGGCAACTGCTCTTGAGGATCATGGAACCAGCTCTTAATGGCTGGTGTTCCCAGGTCCACCCTGATCTGTGGTGGTAGCACCTGTCAGGGTCCCAGCTGTGAGCAAATAGTTACCCCATACCCCGCAAAAAGGGGTCAAAACACTATGAAAGTATAAAAATAGGTTTTAATACCAGCAGTACTTTTTTAGAAAATTTTTTTACCAGCAATACATTTTTGAAAAAAAAAATATTACCAGCAATACATATTTGAAAAAAAATGTTACCAACAATATATTTGGAAAAAAAAGAAAAGAAAGTATTACCAGTAATAAAAATCTTGTCAGCATTAAATAACCCATTGAGGTTGATATGCTGTAAAATAAACCAAACGCTCTGATGTGCTTTTTTCCCCTGGTGTCCTGACTATATGAATTTAAGTGTGCCACCATTTTACTGTTGAAATAGCTGGATGCAACTGTCACCTCTATTCTAACAATTTTTTTTTCTCATACTCCCTACCCGTGGAACTTCTTCTGTTTCCCTGTTAATTACAATCTTCAAAAATTCAAATGCAATGTCAATTGCCATCTTTTTGAACCCTGTTCTTTTTTTGTCCTTTGCACAATCCCCCCCCCATTCTCAGTCTTATCATTTTCTTTCATTTTTACTCCCTGTAGCTCCCCCATCCACATTCTAGTGGCATTATCATCTCTAACACTTTCGCTCCAGCCCCTCAACCTCCGATGTCTTACTCTCTGGGTTGAGGTGTCTACTTGGTCCTAACCGAAGTTAAGGGAGTGGCTGTAGGTCCCCTGAGCATCCATAGATTATTCGACCTGTCCACTGGTTTAATCCTGCTTCCTGCCCACGTTGTGATTTGTTTGATCCAGAAAGCAGAAGTGATGTTCATCCATTCACAGTCGACTGAAGATGTAGACACAGCTGGAGAGTCTGCTGAGAAATTTAGAATGCAGCAAAAAAAAAAAAAAAAAAAAAAAAAAAAAATAATATCTGCAGAAAGCCGGACAAACAACTATTCAATGATTGAATTGTTAATGTCTTTTATATAGCAGAAAAGAATAGTATAGAAAAGAAACAGGTTACAGAAAAGAAAAGTAATTGACGTAAAAAAATGCATACACTGGATTCTGGACAGAGAGAGAGTGTGTTATGGTTAACTTGTTAAATCATCTCAGAATGATATACAACTCTTGCGATGGGGAAATAAGATTTTTGTGTGCAGCTTAAAGTTTATAGTGGCATTCCTCCTTAGCAGCAGTAACAGTAGTAGTAATATTTGTGGTAGCAGAGCAGTGGTACTTATATCAATAGCACATGATAACGGATGCTTTGTTCCAATCTCCGACATCATGTTCTCTCCTTGAGTCTCTACACTTGCCTGGGCCAATTCTCTCTTCAAGAAATTTCTCCCATCTGCCTTTTCAGCATAACTGCACGTTTATATAGAAAAATCTGGGTAGTTACAACTGAACCTTGGTTGCATGTGATTATCAAGGGGTTTTGGCTGTTTCAACCAAAATCATGTGAATTCAAAAGGTCCTTCTAGCTTACTCAGCTCTATTTCAATTTTTAATTGATAAAAATTATTTCGGCAATTTCCATTTTCTTCTGATGGCCCAGATTCAATGCGTACAACTTCTAGCCTAGACCAAATTTCCTATCAGTAAACAAAATGCTCTGACTTAATTTCACTATTCAAAATCTATTCCAAGTTTTAATCAATAAAAATTATTTCGACCATTTCCATTGTCTGTTATGACCCAGATCCAATGGGTACAGCTCCTGCCCTAGATCAGATTTCCCATCAGTAATCAAAATTGCTCTGATTTACTTTCACTGTTCAAATCCATTCCAATTTTACTAAAAAAAAAAAAATAAAATATGTGTGTGTTTTTCAAACTCCCTCTCCGTCACACATCTTGCTTAGGGTGAAATGATTAAAGAAATAGTTTCTATTTTCCTTAAAACTTTCTTGTTGCTAAAATGTTCACTTTGATATTCTCAGCATCTGTCTGTAGAATTCTATCACTGTTGGTTTCAGCCTTCTTCCTCATTTAGAAGAAGAATTGTCCCGCATACACTCCTATATAGGATAGATATTAAATAGCAGTTAAACTAACTTTTCTTTGTTTCTAAAAAAACAAAATTCCTTTCTTTTAATACTTTTCTTAATTGCTTGAATCAGATGTTTTCAATTTGAAACTCATCCTGTTGACTATTTTTGTTCTTCCTTCTTATAATTATTTTATTTATAAGCTTGTGTAGGAATTTGGTTTTCCTTCTGAATCAGCCATCAACACAATGTTATCTGCATATTGCAAGGGTTATGTCTGTGAATAACAAATCCTTATTCTTGTTTGCTTTGGATTGCTGCATAGCTTTAATGAATCCATTGAGAAGACAACAAAGATGATGGCAATAGTTTTAATGTAAATAATACAAATAATGATAACTCCTCATCCTAGAAATTCAAACAGAAGAAGACCAAGTGATAATAACAACAAAAATGAGGATATTAGTCTGAATGTAAATAATGATAACTCCTTGTCCCAAAAATTCAGATAGAAAGTTGTTTTTTTTAATTATTTTTCATTTTTGTCTCAATTTCTCAGATGAGGTGTTATTATTTACACTATTTACATTTGGGCTCTTGTCCTCTCCTTTGTTTTTGTTACCCCAATGTTTCAGCTGTTGTGTCCTCCTTCATCAGGTGTATATCAATCTGGGTAATGTAATAGTCTGAATGTAAATAAAGTTATTTTTCAGTTATGTTTTTTCTTCTTTTTCTGTTGTAGAATTTATCATTTAGTTTTTCTTGTCTGCAACCAAAGCAAAATAAATGGTCATAATTGCAATCTCCCTTTTCATTTTGTAGATATTGTTCAGTTTTGGAATATTGCTTAAAGGGGTAGCAGATTCCACAACCATCCCGAGTAGCACATTTGCTGGGGACAACGTTGCATTTTGATCTAAGAAAACTTAATAGTAATAAATATTAACAAGATTTTCAGATTCAAGGGAGATATACCAGAAATTACTTCAAATCTTCATTTTTAAAAATTAAATAATTCTATTTTTTTTTTAAAAGAAATAATGTTCACCTTGTACAAGTCCCAAGAGCCACTTGAGGTAGATTTTGGTTTGGTTTGTTTTGTTTTATGGAATATCAACCTCAATGGGTTATTTAATGACAACAAGATTTTTATGGCTGGTAATATTTTTTTCCAAAAATGCATTGCTGGTATTAAAACCTATTTTTACACTTTCATACTGTTTTGACACCAATTTGGGGGTTAACTATTTGCCCATAGTTGGGACCCTAACTTGTATTAATACCCCAGGTCAGGGTGAACCTGGGAATACCAGCAATTAAGAGATGGTTCCATGCTTCTCAAAACCTCCTTGTTCTCAGACGGAGTTTATCATCTTACCCAGGACACAGATGTAGTTTATTGTCTTACCAAGGACTTGTCGATTCAGGTATTTAGCAACATCTGAAAATTACAAAAATTAGACAGGTGTTGGATGTAGTTCATCATCTTACCCCGGACACTTGAGGTAGAGAGTTAAAGAGTAAGTAAGAGGTGAAAGGTCACAGAATTTGATTTTGGATGATATGGTTGTCAAAGTCAAAAAAAAGAAAAAAATTAACATAATTTTTTTTTTTTAGATCAGTGGAAATCTACAAAGGCCAATTTAAAGCAACCTTTGATGATAAATAAAAGGTGGAACTGGAAAAATGAGTAAAAAGATAGGCCTGGGAAAAAAAAAACAGCTGAGAAACCAATGAGTAAAAAGTACCTATGATAAGGACAATTATGTTGTATACTAGAACAGCCTAACTCTGAGATAAGAATTCTAAACTTAAACACACTGATTGACACTGATGAACATATCAGATACAAATCATTCCTATTTGGGTTAAAACCTAATATGTGATCACGCACTTTACATATCTGAAACTGTGTCCTATTTCATAAGCTGATTGTAATAAAAAGTATTTTAAACATTTATTCTGCATTTTTGTCCTGTTAGAAATAACAAAGTAGATATAAAAAGGAAGTCAACTAAAATGCAGGGAAGTGAAAACAGAAACTGTTTTCTCTGTATAGCAACAACAATGGGTTATGGGTAGTTTTGCCCAATGCAACAAGTTGCTACAAAACCGAAACTTGGACCATTTCTTTTCAATCATTTCACTCCAAACAAGGCCACTAAGTTGCAAGGAGTTATTGAGTGTGAAAGAATATGAGAAAAAGAAAAACATTATTAAGAAGAAAGGAAAAGAACGTGAATTAAGGAGACAGGAGATAATGATTGGCATTGCACATAAATAAGAAGAGTGTACAAACCAACATTTTGATCCTCTTTAGAAGTGAATACCTGGGCACAGGTTGTACAGACTCTGCAGAAGCAGAACTGGAAGAAGCTGATTAGTAATGAAGACACACACACACATGTATATAAAAAATATAGAAAGCTTAGATCAAGGACCAAATTAATAAAAAATCTCCAAATGTTGGACAATTTTTGTCTTTATTTTCACCTGAAATTAAGGCAAGCATTTGAACATTAGAATGGCTCATGATCAGACATAATAGACATTTATTGTCTTTTATATTTAACGATATATATTTAAATAATGATCTGCTGTCCCAATACACTAAAATCAAACATACACACACACACATATATATATTTGTGTGTGTGTATATATATATATATATATATATATACGCACAGTGGGAGGAAACAAATATTCGTACACATACAAATTTTAATTTATTATATATCCAACAAAAGAATAAACATACTTTTCATATAATTAACTGTACACAGATTCATAGTAACTAAAAATGTAAAGAAAAAGGAAAAAAATTGATTTCATAGAAATAAATCCCATTTATCCATTTTAACGGAAGATTTCTGCAAGATCTTTGAGGAAATTATTGCGTTAAATTAAACAAAATCCTCGTCAAGAGGTACAGGATGATTTGCTTTCATCAGGAATCTGTGTCACTAAACGAAAAATAAGCATTGAAATTCATAGGAAAAATCTAAAGTCACGCTCCCCTCGGAAAACTACAAAGCCATTGCCAATACATGGAGATACCCAGTTGAAACGCATTTGTGAAGATAAGGATAAGGAAAGATTATATTGGGAAAGAGTATTATGGACAAAGGAAACCAAAATTGAGTTGTTTGGACGTAATCCCAGAAATCATGTACATAGGAAAGATGGTGATGCCTTCAAACAAAAGAACACAGTTCCAACAAGGAAATTTGGTGGTGGCAGCATCATGGTTTGGGGATGTTTTTCTGCAAAAGATACTGGCAACATATCTGTAATAGAATGCGGCAGTGTATCAAAATATTTTGGAAGCAAATTTAATGATTTTAATTGAAAATCTTGAAATTCCTCCTGATTAGATCTTCCAACAAGATAATAATCCTAAGAAAACTGCAAAATCTATGAAGAAATGGCTTGCTAAAAATAAAATGTAAATATCCTGAAAATGGCCAAGTCAGTCCCCAGATTTAAACCCAATTGAGAATTTGTGGTGATATTTGAAGATTGAAGCCCAGTTGAGAGATCCAACAAACATCCCAGATCTGAAGACCGTATACAAAGAAGAATGGAACAAAATACCAATAAAAATTTGCAAATGATTAATTGTGGGTTCATCTCACAGCACCAGTTCTGCTTACCAAAAGTGGTCCACTTGGCACTCACATTAGTTTCTGCTGCTGCAAAGACAGGCAATGACAGAAGCAAGGGATGCCTCCTTATTTGGGAGAGTCAACCAGTTCCACCTGTTCTGAGTTCAAGAGTAAGTTGAGGTTGTGAATGGCCCTGGGGCCTCCAATTGAAGAGGCTGGTTGCTGTAGAAGTGAATAATGGCTATTTTACAAAGTATTAAATGAAGATTATGTAGTCTTTTTTGTATTGTATGAATACATTTTTCACCCATTAAAATGAATAAATGGGATTTATTTCTATTAAATCAATTTTGTTCTGTTTTCTATGCATATTTAGGTATCTGTGTACAGTTACTTATATAAAAAGTGTCTTTATTAACTAGTTGGAAATACAATAAATGAAAAATTTCTATGTGTACGAATATTTGTTTGTCCTCACTATTTATATATATATTTTACAGCAAAAAAAAAAAAAAAATTACCTCAACATAGGTATAGTCTATTTTATATTTTAATAATTGATACTATTAGGATCCACCCTGATTATATACCAATGAGTCAATTACCTGTACTATATATATATATATATATATATATATATATATATATATATATATATATATATATATATATCTTAGATATGGAGAACAGAACAAGTACAACTCAAACTGTAAAAACTATTAATTTACTATGGTCTAATCTTCTCCCAGACAATGAAGATGGGGAAAAAAATGGATGATGAAATGGTTTGTGAGAAATAACAAAAAGAAAAAAATTTATTAAGAGCTACAAACGACCAGAAATTTTGGAGAGTCGTGATCGTCTATGTCCCCAAGGGACATGGCACAGAAGAAGGAGAAGAATTTTGACCACTGGCAAGAATACATATTATTGTGGAGTATGATTTTAGGAGGAGTTTTGGCAGGAAATATGTCATATGACAGGAAATAGTAAATTGGCATATGATATGCAATAAGTCATTCTGCAGGAGAAGAAGAACCTGCCATTATGCAACATTTGAAATCTCTCCTTTCTGACATGGAGTAATGAAGATTTATAACCTGCGACTCGGATATCTTTAGTTTGTAATTCTGGTGTTTGCCTGCAATGTACGTCTATTTTATGCACGAGCGCAGCTTTTATGCTGAGGCACAAATAACTTTGGACGTGTTGAGACGTGATGCGTGAAGGTGTCTGGAGATGTGCTTCTATTTAATGAATGCAGATATGATTTGTTAGTGAGATGTGATGAGAGTTTCTGTATAGGGTTACAAAGCCACAAAAAATAAACCAATCACTCATTATGATGGCTATTTACCAGAAAGAAAAAAAAAGGGGGGGGGGTCTATTTTCATACTAAAATGTCGGCAGTAATTCTATTTTTTCTTCCTTTCCAGCATTAAATATGGAAACAAACAGTGAAGAGCATGGCAGGTATGTCTTATGGCTAAGAAAGTTGCATATCTCTCACCAATAACATAAGTGGGTGTTCAGGTCAAAGGAAAACATGGGATTTAGAATACGGAGTGACCAATGCTAATTCTGAGAAAGTTGCATATCTCTCACCAATAACATCAGGTCAAAGCAAAACATGGGATTTTGAATACAGGCTGACCAATGCTAATCCTGAGAAAGTTGCATATATCTCACTCTCCAATAACATCAGGTCAAAGGAAAACATGGGATTTTGAATACAGGCTGACCAACGCTAATCCTGAGAAAGTTGCATATCTCTCTCCAATAACATCAGGTCAAAGGAAAACATGTGATTTTGAATACAGGCTGACCAACGAATCCTTTTGCATATCTCTCTCCAATAACATCAGGTCAAAGGAAAACATGATTTTTGAATACGGAGTGACCAATGCTAATCCTGAGAAAGTTGCATATCTCTCTCTCTCCAATAACATCAGGTCAAAGGAAAACATGGGATTTTGAATACGGAGTGACCAATGCTATTCCTGAGAAAGTTGCATATCTCTCACCAATAACATCAGGTCAAAGGAAAACATGGGATTTTGAATACAGGCTGACCAACGCTAATCCTGAGAAAGTTGCATATCTCTCACCAATAACATCAGGTCAAAGGAAAACATGGGATTTTGAATACAGGCTGACCAACGCTAATCCTGAGAAAGTTGCATATCTCTCTCTCTCTCCAATAACATCAGGTCAAAGGAAAACATGGGATTTTGAATACAGGCTGACCAACGCTAATCCTGAGAAAGTTGCATATCTCTCTCTCTCTCCAATAACATCAGGTCAAAGGAAAACATGGGATTTTGAATACGGAGTGACCAATGCTAATCCTGAGAAAGTTGCATATCTCTCTCTCTCCAATAACATCAGGTCAAAGCAAAACATGGGATTTTGAATACAGGCTGACCAACGCTAATCCTGAGAAAGTTGCATATCTCTCTCTCTCCAATAACATCAGGTCAAAGGAAAACATGGGATTTTGATTATGGAGTGTCCAACACTAATCCTGAGAAAGTTGCATATCTCTCTCCAATAACATCAGGTCAAAGGAAAACATGGGATTTTGAATACAGGCTGACCAATGCTAATCCTGAGAAAGTTGTATATCTCTCACCAATAACATCAGGTCAAAGCAAAACATGGGATTTTGAATACAGGCTGACCAACGCTAATCCTGAGAAAGTTGCATCTCTCTCTCTCTCTCTCTGTCTCTCTCTCTCCAATAACATCAGGTCAAAGGAAAACATGGGATTTTGAATATGGAGTGTCCAACGCTAATCCTGAGAAAGTTGCATATCTCTCTCCAATAACATCAGGTCAAAGGAAAACATAGGATTTTGAATACAGGCTGACCAACGCTAATCCTGAGAAAGTTGCATATCTCTCTCCAATAACATCAGGTCAAAGGAAAACATGGGATTTTTAATACAGGCTGACCAACGCTAATCCTGAGAAAGTTGCATATCTCTCTCCAATAACATCAGGTCAAAGCAAAACATGGGATTTTGAATACAGGCTGACCAACGCTAATCCTGAGAAAGTTGCATATCTCTCACCAATAACATCAGGTCAAAGCAAAACATGGGATTTTGAATACGGGGTGACCAACACTAATCTTGTAACATTGGGACTTTTTTAATCATTTCACCCTGAGCAAGGTAATAAAATAAAGTCACTAATATGCAAATATGTCTCCAAGCTTTTATGGGTGCTGAATTATTCTCCACCCTTCAACCTCTCTCCCACAGTCGGGGGTGTGGCAAGCCTTTCATTGATCTACCACTACTTCCATGGAATGTGCTCAGACAAACTATATACCCTGGTCTAAGTCAAACCTTCACAGCAAGAACACGCCATGCCACTTACATAGTAGCAAACCACCAATATTCCCAACATGTTCCATCAGTGAGAAGTAAGTTCCATTCAAACAGTTTCTTCCTGTGAACCATTGCTCTTTGGAACAGACTCCCAATAGGATGTTATCCAGATCACTACACTCTTAACCTGTTCAAGTCTAGAGTTAACCATTATCTCTCACTGCTATACACACAAATGGCCTCCTAACATAACCCTCTACCTTGAGTGGCCCCCAGGCCTTGTAAAGGGTGAACATTACTGTAAAAAAATAAATAAATATTAAATTATATAAAATTATCACTGAGAACATTTGCTCATTTTCATTTAATATGTCAATAAATTACATCAGTTAGCATCTTCCATCTTAGTTTGCTTTTCCCTAATACAGTTTTTTAGAATATTTAATGTTCTCTTTTTCTTCACGTGTATAAATACAGCTTACTAAATAATATTTCTACATTTGCCTTGATAAAGTTCCTCAAGGAACAAAATGTGGTGGCATAAAAAGTTTGCCCCCTTTTTATTTTTATTTACATTATTCGGACTATTGTCCTCATCTTTGTCGTCATATTCATTACAACATTTCGGCCAGTGTATGTTCCAGCTTTCTTCAGGTGGTTGAAATGTTGAACTGAACCCTTTAATTTCACTCACTGGTGTAGACTGTTCTAGTTCCATGTGCCATGTTTAATGGATGTCAGTTATCAGTTATCTCCAGTTAATTTCCCTCTCCACTGCTTTAACCAGTAATTGAACTCACACTCTTTGGGTCTTGTCACTGGATCTAACCAATGCCTTTATCCACTGTGCAATGTGTCCTTGAGGACCTCATCTCAGAAATATAGACAGATATTTATTTTTGTTTTATTTTCTCTTTACAGATATATTTATTATTTCTTGAAACATTATTTTTAGCGCATATCAATGTTTAAGTAGAGGCTCTGTATTTTTAAAGTGTGTACTATGCCTACCAGCTTGTGCACTCAAGAAAACTTAATAAAGAAAATGTACTCTCTGGTTGGATTTAAACCTGTGCCCACCTTTCTAAGTGAAGCGTCTGATCTGACATGCTTCAGATGGCTTTGTTTTTCTCAGTTTCAGGTCAATACCACATAGCAGCCTCCCTGCTATGTATAAATGACGGCCACCCATCCCCCAGTAATTGACTCACACAATTGGTGCCCCTTGAGATGAAAAACAGCAATCGGCTGCTATCTTGAGAAAACCACTATCAGAAACACACATTCATTGTATTGCATTTTGATGACATTGAAATAACAAATATCATACAAGTAGTTTTTCACTTGCCTCTGGGTATCTTCAAGTGATCGTAAAAACAAAACAAAACAAAAAAAAACTGTCCCTGGTGTGTAAAAATAGTGGTGGGGGAAAAGCAAGGCAACAAGAGAGGAAGTGGTAGAAGAAATATGAGAGAGAGAGAGGAAGAGAGAAAATCAGTTGACGAGGGCTGAAGCTAAAAGAAAAAGAAAAGAAAATGGTAGGTGGTTGGTAGGGGTGAGGATGAAAGGGAAAAATTAAAGTGGCAGAGTGCAAACAAGAAATCTTAGGTTGATTGAAGAGATATCTGCAAAACAAGCTTTTTTTGCTGCTAAAGACAGAAAAGAAGGTGCTTCTAAAATCAGGTTGAGAACTTTTCAACACTATTCCCCCACCCCCGAGATTTTAAATCCTATCTGACTAACCTCTGTTGCACTTGCAATAGACTAAAATACAAATCTGCTAATCATGAACAAAATAAAAATAAGAAACGTTAAGTGCAGTGTATTATTCTCTAGATGATCTTCAATTGAAAACAATTCACAATCGAAATTCTTGAACTTTGACCTCTTATTACAGAGCAGTAGTTTATGGAGGCATGGTGGAGTAATGGATAGCAGCTTGGATTGAGGAATCAGAGAGCTGAGTTCGATTTCCAGTTTGTTGTAGTAAAGAAAAGACTGTCAACTGATAGTAGCAATTGCAATAGATTTCTTGTTTCTCGGCCGCAACACTTGTAGCCAAATTGCAGTTCACACAATAGTCCGACGTAACAGTCCAACACACACCGTAGAAACAACAAAATGGGGGTCACAAATCCAACCTTTACTTCTTGCCAACAACACGTGTTTGTTTCCAGTAAAGCACGTTGTGCTCCCCCCAGACTTGCAAGCCGAGCACACGCGCACCATCCTCCAGTCGTTCTGGGTTCTTACATTCGAGCCCAAAGTCAGATGCTTTCTCACATGTGCAGCGGGCACTAAACAAGAAATCTATTGCAGTTGCTACTATCAGTTGACAGGCTTTTCTTTACTACAACAAGCTATTTTGGCATTTACTTTGTCTCTAGCAAGATGGTGGAAATACCGTTCGACATAAAACTGATCCCCGAATTCAGTGGACAATCTGTGGTTGAATGGATCAAAAAAGTGGAACTGGTTTGCAAATTATGCGTCATCTGAAGAATGTTCTGAAGATTCTTCCTCTGAGGATTCTTCTGGTTTGACAATTGATTGAGTGTCAGGTCTTCCATTCTGGATGATGCGCGGAGTATCTGCTTAACATGACTGGGCAATCCAGACACGAAGGCACATGTCATCCATTCTTCAGGAAGTTGTGTGATTGGAACGATGAAACCCGGGGTACCTGATTATCTCTTTCACTACACAGTTGAATCCCTTACATTCACTTACATGCTAATACCCTTGGGAAAGGTATGAATCCTCTTCTCTCCCCAGCTATGGGTAAATAGCAGGACAGACCAGTTGCCTTGGATGGCAACTGGTCTCCTGCAGAAAGAACTGGCAACCTACTGTGGGAAAAAATCTGCCTCGTCAGTCATGTATCAAAAGATACATGATCGCCTAAGCATATTTTTTTTCTTCAAAAATGTATTACTAGTAATAATTATTTACAAAAACATATTGCGGGTAATATTTTTTCCTTCAAAAATATACTGCTAATAATATTTTGTTTTTTCAAAAATTTATTTCTGGTAATAATTCATTGCTCATTTCAATTAGTGTCGATAAGGTCAGATGTTTTTCTATATTATTGAGTATATAAAAAAATGCCATCTACCTTTGACACGAACATTAACGAGGCAGATTAAAATTTGTTTAATATCTAGTTGAATATATTTTGAAAGCAAATACAGAGTTGGGTTAATCATTTCAATTCTTTGTTTCATATTAATTAGTACACATAGACTTTAGATATAAGTTCTTCAGTCAATCTTTTTCTTCTCTGTTTGGTTTTTTGTACGGTATATCAACTTCAATGGGCTATTTAATGCCAACAAGATTTTTATTGCGGGTAACATTTTTTTCCAAAAATGTATTGCTGGAAATTTTTTTTCTCTTCAAAAATGTATTATTAGTAATAATCATTTACAAAAACATATTGCAGGTAATATTTTTTTTCTCAAAAAATTTATTACTGGTATTAAAACCTATTTTTACACTTACACTGTGTATTGACCTCAACTTGGGGGTTAACTATCTGCCCATAGCTGGGACCCTAACAGGTGTTACCACACCAGGTCAGGTTGGACCTGGGAACACCAGCAATTAAGATGTAATTCCATACTCCTCAAAACCTCCTGAACAGAGGCCTTGCTGTCAGATGTTTATAGCCTTACCCAGAATGCAGATGCAGGTTATTGTCATACCCAGGATCTTGGAGAGATCCTGGGTATGACAATATATATACAGGATACATTCTGTTTAAATTATTAGAAATGCAGATAATGCAGTTTTAAGCATATTTACAAAAATTATAGAAATATATGATGATGCTCACTAAACGATCTGGGAGTTTAAGGAATGACTCTCTGGCAATTTTGGACCTTCATCCCTGGAAAAAATTGGTTATTCCCCCTTTTATTGTTTTAATCATTTCACCTGAAGCAAACCTTACAAAACTCAGTAAACCTTACCTGAAGGTTTACCGAGTGTGAAAGAATCAGAAAAAGGGGAACATTATTAAAGAGTGATAACAATAAAAAGAAGAGGATTCAAGAAGACAGTAGATAAAAATTGATCTGCCGTTGACAAGGAAAGAAAACATTAACAAGATGAAAAGACAAAAGAACAGGGTCTGGGAAGATAGAAGATGAAGATTGGTGCTGCATTTAAACTTCTAATGATCACAGGTATCAGGAAAGCAAGTAGAACTATTAGAATAACACTTATGGTCACATCTAGCTATTCCAACAGTAAAATGAGACATAGTTACCAGTATTGTACTACATCCTAATTCTTGCAGTCAAGGTACCAAGAAGGAAAGTTCATTAAAACAACTGCATGAAAATCAATAAAACTATTTGATAATTATCAATGTGCATTTATTTATATAATCCCTGTGTATTTATTTTTATATTTCCTGTCTCATCTGTAGTGATAAGGGAAGTAAACCAGTTTATGTTAGTAAATTTATGAGTAATTGCTTCTTGTAGTTATTGTAATAATCTACACAAATATAATATTTATCTGCATTTAGACAAAATTAGTTCCTGAACAAAATGAATCATTTAATTAATCTGTTCTTTAACAACTATGTTTCTTAGATTGCAGTCTTATTTGTTCAAGCCTTTCATGTGAAGCACTCAGATACCTTTATCTATTAAATAATTATATTGCTTCAACTTGGCTTTGTAATTGACATCTTTGCTGTTCTGTTGCTAATCTTTTTCTTCTAAAAGATATTTCTATTTCACTGGTACATTAAACACATAAAATTTTTAACATGAAAAGATATCAAGCAAAAAGTGATTTATATAATATAAGGAGTATCAATAAATCATAGATATTATTGAATGTCTATAAAATATGAAGGGAACGGATTAATGAAATGGTTCATTGACCTTTATTTTAGTTGTGAATTCTTTATCTCCCCTTTATTAAATCTCAATATATTGTTTCAAAACTTACTAGTAAAACTTTCTAGCAATTGACAGCATGGGTATACTAGTATTTGTAGAAAAGACTGAGGGAAGCCATTGTCATGGGGGTGAGGAAGAGACTGAAGTCGAGATGCTAGGTCAACATTGATAAAATTACAGACCATTTTTTGGATTTTGTTAAGAATCTTGAGATATTTAGTTGGTTTATTTTGTTTAGCAGCATATCACCTCATTCTGATGCATGGTCATCAGTAAGAGGAAGAGGCCAAAATGCGATTTGCAAGTCAGGAACACTAGAATCAAGCAGAGACAGAAGTTTAAATATCTAGGGAGGCATCTTGACAGAGGACAGTAAGTGCGACACTGAGATCCATAGACGTATTAGGATGGCTAAGGACATATTCCAAAAGCTGGGCAGAGGATTATGAGACAGGAGGATTTCTTTGGTAACAAAGAAAGGAATATTGAGCTGTTATATGATATCTGCCTTCCTATACAGCAGTGAATGTTGGACGGTCTCCTCAAAGATGAAGAAGAGAGTCGAGGCAGCAAAGATGTGGTTCTACAGAAGGATGCTAAGGATATAATGGACCGAGTTTGTGAGCAATGTTGAGGTCTTAGAGAGGTTGCAAACAAGAAGAAGGCTTATACTTAACATCAGGAAGAGGCAGCTGAGGTTTCTGGGACACATAATGAAGAAGGAGAGCCTGGAGAATCTGATACTCACGGGTCAAAAAGAGGGAAAGAGAGACAAGGGAAAACAACACTTGACATATCTGGCGAGCTTGAGCAGTTGGATGACAGAACATGGTCTGGGGGAGGAAGCAGAGGGAAGAAAATTGTTGAGAGCTGCAAGGGATAGCGGGAGGTGGAGGGCCATGATCACCTACGTCCTGAAAGGACATGGCACATAAAAAGAAGAAAAGAAACACATCACCCTCTATGGGTTATTTAATGCTGAAATCTAAATATTTTGAATGCAATTGTATACCTCCAATTACAGATAAAATGTATTGTTGGTCACTGTTATAAAATGTATTGTTGGTCATTTTGCTATAAAATGTATTGTTGGCAATACTACTATAAATAGGTATCATTGGTCATTTTATTATAAAATGTATTGTTGGCAATACTACTATAAATAGGTATTGTTGGTCATTTTGTTATAAATAGATATTGTTGGTAATTTTTTTTATATAAAAATGTATTACTGGTATTTTAATATAAACATGTATTTTTATATTTTCATATTGTTTTGATTTTGTTTGGGTGGGGGTACATTATTTGCCCCTAGTTGTGACCCTAACAGGTACTATCACCCTGGGCCAGGGTGGACCTGGGAACAACAGCAATTAAGAGGTGGTTCCACACTCTTCAAAATCCGCGATCTCCTGAGCAGAAGCCTTGCTGCTGAGATGTAGTTTATCATCATACTCAGGACTATTGAGATATATAGCAGGAGCACCAGAAATAGATTCTATCATATTGCAAAGACAGCCCATGTAGACCAGATTAGTTTGTTGCCAGATGCTAAGGCTAAAATTGCAGTGTCATAAATTTATGTTCAGCCATGATTTGCTTTTATGAGAACAGGGATTTTGAACTGTGTCAAAGCTGGAAAATTCAGGATTGCTAAGCTGCTGTTCAGATTTGGCAGCAATACTCCATTTTTGGTCTGATCTGGCTCTTGCAAAGATAGATCATAGTAGATGGATGTTTTCTGGAGTGTTAAAAGATGCTGATAATTTTTCTAGAATCTTTAGTAATGGATTATAGTTAAGATTTCCTTGGGTACTTTGATGTGGTACAATGGTTAGGAAGCTTGGCTCCTTAGAACAATTATGACTGAATAGCCTTGTGCCACATCTAAGCTATACTTAGAAAATTATTTGGGCACTTTTGTGTGGTGCAATGGTTAGCAAGCGTGTCTCATTAGAACAATTACGAGTGAGTAGTGAGTTCGATCCTCACTGGGTGCCCCATACTTTCCAGCTTTGTGCCACATCTGAGCTACGCTTAGAAAACCACCATAGGTATGAGTCCCTTGGGTCCAGCTCATAGCAGTGAATGTGATTTGTCTGCAAACTGGCCTTGCTAAAATAGTTAAATCTTCTCTTCACCAAAAAGTTGAAATATAGCAAATGAAAGGGAGATAACTGTTATATCTGAAAGGAACTTTTCTTAAATTAGCCATTGTTAACACACTGCCATGTGTATTGAATTTTAATACTTTCATGGTTACCATCATCACTTGATTAGATCCTCTAGATGTCTTATGTATTAAAAGATAAAAAAAGAATTTGGATTTTCCAGTATCAACGTTAGAACTGTCACTATTGCCTGTAATATGAGTGATCATTTGATTAGATCTTCTAGATGTCTTATGTATTAAAAGATAAAAAAAAGAATTTGGATTTTCCAGTATCAATGCTAAAACTGTTACTATTGCCTGTAATATGGGTGAACTGTCACTATTGCCTGTAATATGGGTGAACTGTCACTATTGCCTGTAATATGGGTGAACTGTCACTATTGGGGTGAATTTGATTAGATCTTCTGTCCAGTATTAACGTTAGAACTGTCACTATTGCCTGTAATATGGGTGAACTGTCACTATTGCCTGTAATATGGGTGAACTGTCACTATTGCCTGTAATATGGGTGAACTGTCACTATTGCCTGTAATATGGGTGAACTGTCACTATTGCCTGTAATATGGGTGAACTGTCACTATTGCCTGTAATATGGGTGAAATGTACAGAAACCTGACCATTCCTTTTCTGATCCATCAGGAAGTGTTTTCCAAGCTCTGATTCCACTGAATGTCAAGATCTGATAGAGGAAATATATTGGCCAACAAAATTATATCTGCTGAGGAACTGGATACCAAAACATTCCAAATCTCATTAAAAGTACAACAAGCGAGAAATGAGACCCCAATCTTTTTAATTTTTTTCTAGACTTATGCTCTGTGCACAAACAAGCACCAATGTGAAGAGATGAGCTTTTAAGCATTCCAAATGAATCGACTAATAGAAAACAGCATTCCTGCTTTTCCTCTCGAGGTCAATGATGATGAGGGAGGCTATGCTAATGACATAGGTATTCATAGCTGGGATAAGAATAATCTTCAATGAAAAAAGAAATCAACATCCTCTAACAAGCATTCCAAGAAATAGGACTCAAGATAAAAACTTTCCAAAATCGAAACTATAATTTGGAATTAGAATGAAACACTTCAAATATGGATCGGTGTATGGATCAGTTATAAAAAAAATTAATTCAGGAGATAAAGAAATTGAACATAGATTCTGTCTGTGCTAGAGGTAGTTTCCCAAAACACTGCAAATTGCTAAAAAACCAAACATTAACTTGAGTCATGTTCTTAAATAGCCTCATCAGATCAAGACTTACACCATTTCATGCACGGTGCCAAACTCATTTGGCACCGTGCATGAAATATCTAAAACTTTAGCTGTATAAAAGCCACATTTTTATAATGATGTCACCTCCAATCTATTTAATCTTTTCCTAGACTATCCTCTGCGTGCAATCAAGTAGTGATGTATAGAGATGAGCATTGAAGCCTTCTAAATGAATCGACTCATAGAAAACAACATTCCTGCTTTATCTCCCAAGGTCAGTTTGGTGAGGATGAATAAGGCTTTCATATTTGGGATAAGAATGATGTTGAACAAAAAATAAATAAACATCCTTTAACATGTGGACTCAAGATAAACCTTTACAAAATAGAAACTATGATCTGGAACTGGAATGAAAGCAGTGATGGTACTGACCCTGATTCCATCATAAAAATTCAGGATGTGGAATTAGTAAATACTAAACACTTCAAATACCTCAGTGTAGGGATCAGTTATAAAAAATTTAATTCAGGAGATAAGGAAGTTGAACATAGATTCGGCTGTGCAAATTGCTATGAAATCAAACATCAATCTAAAAGCTCGACTTATGTTCTTAAATAAGCTTATAATGGGAGAGGGCGAGAGAAGAAAGGTTTATTCTTTCATTTACATTTCCACCATTATGGGCATTATTATATCTCTGATATAATAACACCGTAGTTCACAGACAAAATGAAATGGCTGAAAGGAAAAGGAATGATGAACATACTTTGTTCAGAGATACTTTTATAATACTAAGGCTTAAACAAAATTATATGAAAATATATATATATATATCCCACACAGAGAATAATATATCACATATCTACAGAGCAAAGCAGAGTGTAAGGAGAAACAAAAAGGAAGGGTCTAGCATATAATATGGAGATATTCCTGTGTCTGAAGAAGTCATGTTTAGGACTCCAGATTCAGATGAGCTGGATTCATCTACTATGTGCACGGTGAGGAGATATTCCACAAACAGGAAACAGTGAACCTTGGGTTTTCCCAAATTGAGAACTGTGAGCTGGAGTTTCTTTCAATATCTGGGAAAGATATATTCCCCAAGGGAAACAGCACCATGGATTTGTAAGCTGTAGCATTTGCTGGAGGAGGAAAATTTAGCCTCAGTCTAGGCCTCTTAGCCCAGGCTAAAAATTCAACTGCTTAGTTAGGTTGCTGTAAACAAACTGAATTTGACTGTCGCTTTAGTGACTGTATAGAGTAACATCATTAAGCGACCCATGTGACTAATCTCCACCAAAGGGACATAAGTGAATTCTGTATCCCTACAACCACATCAGATTGAGACATTTCCCACGTAATGCATGGTGCCAAACATGTTCAGTAGTATCTAACACCAATTTTTTCAGAACAATGATTTCAAACCTAGTGGACTGATACTACAGAATCTCAAATAAAGAATTGCCCCAAATAACAAAAACTACATCATTTGAGAACTTTCAAGAGCAGCTACAACTAAAATGGATAATTATGTAATGAATATGCATACACCTGGGTTCCCCCTCACAGTAATATGATTGGCTGGTGTCAGCCATAAATACAGACTGATGTGGAGGTACAGGAACGACGCCTATTGTCTTCACCTATTGCCTACGACTACGATGAGGACCAGTCCATTACGGTTACCTGCTAGATTGTTCTACTCGGTTACAGTAGTCCAAAACCACTTTGCTACTTCGAACAAATATATCCCTTTCTGGGACATATCAGATAAGCATATATAGCTGAATGAGAAAATAAGAACATAATCAAGATGTTGATGTTCGACACGACTTCAAACAAAAGGTTAGGAAGGAAATCCACCATCAATACTGGAAAGAACAATAACAGACGCCGGACTTGAGAAACCTATTTTCCGGGAAAAATTGTTTTAAGAAAAAGATTTGATAAATCACAACTACAATTAGTACTGGCTGTTCACTCAATGAATGTCGACTATTTCCTTATAAGGAAAATGGCTAATATTACCCTTACCATTTATTGGCTAAGTCTGGGTATTGTGCATGATTTGGGGTTTTGACTTTTGAGAAAATTTTGAATGGGCTGTCCAGCATTTTTTGATTTTCTATCTTATCCACCTCCACAAAAATTCTACCAAGTTAATTTCTTCTCGGATCTAACTTGGCTGTTTTGTGAGTTGACTGAAGTGGGGAGATTGTTATCTGGCAGAGGAAATGGAAGGCTGCGACAATTTCTGCCGATACCTCAAGGCATGTATTAAGAGAATCACGTCTGTGTGCAAGAGATTATTATCTGCATGCATTACTGTCACGGTTGTGGTGATTGTGATGTTAGCAGTGTGCATCAGGATGAAAATTTGTTTTATCAAACCAATTTGTGCTTTTAGAGCAGTCTCCTTGCAATAATCTATTTAGTGTCTTGATTGCTTTCTGAAAGAAGAGACCAGCCATTTCATTTCTTTTTCTCTCTGCATCTTTTTTTTTTATAATAGAGAAACAACAACAAAAAAAAAAAAAATTCTTTAAGAAAGTGATTCCGAGAAGGAGAAAATAGATACAGTGATTGTAGCATAGAAATTGTTTTAGCAACAAAAGTACAATAAAGCCAGGTTCTCAAAAGAGAAAAATGGGCAAAAACGGTGACAAGATTCTTCCAAAAGTAAACATTGTTTTTGTCACCGTTCCACTGGCCTTAGGGTGGATAAATTTTTTTTTTTAATCCTTATCACCCCAAGCAAGGTAGCAAAGAAAATAAGATGCAAGCTGGGTTACTGAGTGTGGAAGAATTAGGAACAGAAACAGAAACATTAATAATGAGCGGAAAGAGAAAAGAGTAATCAGGAGGGCATTAGATAGTGATTGACATCACATTTAAATTTCTGCAGTTGGCTGGAAAGCATGGAGCCATAAGTGAGTTCCACAAGTGAGAAGTGCGAGAAAAGAAAGTGTTAGCTTAGATGTTACAGCTACATTTAGCTAGCTTTTACTTTTTTGAGAAAATAAAGCTGATAAAGAAAAGCATAAATTATTTATAACTCGAACTAATAGTTATCCATACACACACTTGACAGGAATATGGCACAAGGTCAAGTTTAAATTGGGAGCCCAGGCATACACGAATAAGGAGAAACCCCATGCAAGGCAGAAAAGCTACTAAGACAAAAGGGGTTACTTCATATAGATGAATTAAGAACATTAATAATGAGCAGGAAGAGAAAAGAGTAGTCACAGTGACTGACATTGCATTTAAATTTTTGTAGGTTAAAGTTGGCTGGAAAATATGGAGCTATAAGTGAGTTCCACAAGTGAGAAGTGCGAGAAAAGAAACTATTAGCATAAAACTTACAGCTACATCTAGCCAACTCAACTGTAAGAGTTACCTGCCACCCCTAGAGTATATAAATTAAATAAAACTCCAAGTAGCATATTTTCGTTTTCATATTATTATTATATTATATTTAGGCTCTGTCAGCTTTTGCTTTTGCCATGGGATAACAATATATAATTTTTTTTATATATCAAGAATAATTTTAGAGGAAATCCAGAGATGGATATGCAATGTGATAGATCCTGATCTGGCATCTCGTCTGTAGTCACTTTCTCACAGATCTGCTGTCACTTCCCTCTGTCTTTTCTACAAATATTTTCACAGCAACTGCTTTGACGAGCTACTTTCACTGGTTCCCAAGCTACATAAATTGAAGTGTGCTACTAGGTTGGCATCTCAGTCCCACCCTTTCACTGTCAAAACTGTTAAATGTAGCTGTCTCTTCTACTTCATGTCTCGCACTTCCCGTGTGTGGAACTCCCTTCCTCTTACTTGCTTCCCTGATAGCTATAATCTTCAATTATTCAAATGCAATGTCTATTGACATCTTCAGATGACTTGATCTAATTCCCCATCCTTCTCTTTATCCTTTCCTCAATCCTGTCTCTTTGCTCTTGCTCCCACTCTCTGTAACCCCTTGCATGTTAGTGGCACTCCAGCCTTGCTTGGGGTGAAATGCTTTTAACAAAAAAAAAAAAAAAAAAAAAAAAAAAAAAAAAAAAGAAAGAAATATAACAAAGAGGAATAACTTTCTACCTGACGTAATTCATCCTTTAGGACTTCATCAGACTAAAGATTATATTTACATTGATGTGACTACAAATGTGCATGGATGAGAGACTTTAGGATTTTTAAATTTAAAGATAAACTTTCTTTTTTTTTTTTATAGATGTGTCATGGGTCATATATTTGAATTTCTTGATTCTGGCCAAATCTAAGATATTTTACCTAAGCAATCAACATACTTGCAATATATTGATGATGCTCCATTAATATATTGCCGTGATATTTATCAGGTCTTGTAGATAAACTAAAAGTCAAACATACAATAGAATTTACATACGAAATGGAAGAAAACAATACTTTACCTTTCCTAGATATCATGCTACACCACATTAGGAGGAATCAGGAGGACAGTAGATAGTGATTGACATTGCATTGCAGATAAAAAGTTCCACAAGTGAGAAGTGCAGGAAAAGAGACTGTTAGCATAGAACTTACGGCTACATCTAGCCTGCTCAAATGTAAATTGATAAGATCTTGGCACCAATCTAGTACTGCGCCTAAATTCCAAAAGTCTATGCACTCTAGAAAAATGCAATATTTATTCTGCTACGTACAGAAATGTGGCACAAGGCCTTTTTTTATAGAGGTCTTTTGGGTCATATACTTCCTTGAATTTCTTGATTCTGGCCAAATCCAAGATATTTTACCAAACCAATCAACTTACTTCTGATATATTGATGATGCTCTATTAATATATCCTCATGATAGTAATTTACCTGGTTTGTTTCGTGGCATATCAAATCATCAATGGCTTATTTAATGCCAACAAAATTTTTATTCCTGGTAATTTTTTTTTTTTTTTAAAAAGTTATAGCTGGTAAATTTTTTTTTGAAAAATGTATTGCTGGTAATAATTTTTTTTACAAAATATTCTGATATTAAAATCTATTCTTTCATTTTCATAGTGTTTTAACCCTAGTTTGTGGCTTAACTGTTTACCCATAGTTGGGACCCTTTATCGTCATACCCAGGACAGACCTGGTCTTGTAGATAAACTAAACAAAGTTGAACATGCAAAAGAATTTACATATGAAATGAAAAAAAAAAACAATACTTTACCTTTTCTAGATATCATGCTATACCACATTAACAGCAACTTAAAATTTGGTCTCCACCAAAAATCAACTAATAAAAATGATCTCATAAATTTCTATTCTCACCATAACAACAAAATAAAATCTGGAATGATTCTGCTGAAAAGTACTCAGAATTCTCAACACTCAGTGTTTACATGAAGAGGAGAAATACATTGAAAATACTTTCAGTATCCTATTTCATATTCAATGCAAAACAAAAAAGAGGCTCATAAATATTTCAAAATAGAAAAGCAGCCCTTCCTGACAAATCCAACAAACCAAAAAAATATATTGTTCTCTCCACTCACAACTACAATTGAAAAGAATTTATCTAAACTCAACATAAAATTTGTCACAACTATGTCTAAAATAATAAAAGACTTGATATAAATCAAAATAATAAGCTAAAACTTGGAGGAGGAATTTACTCTATTACCTGTAATAATTGCCACAAGCAACACATTGGGGAGACCTCAAGGAACTTTAATATAAGATTACATGAACACAAAACAGGACTTTTTACAAAACAAAACATTGAAAGAATTAGTTGCTCATTGTAAAGAGAGGGACCAGAATTTTCATCTAAAATACACTATTCTAATTAAAAGAAAAACAATTTATTAATAAGAAAATGTTTAAAAAGTACTTTAATATATCAAATTTTATATTTGGGTAGCAATCCCTTTTTTATATTTCTTTTATGTGCCATGTCCCTTCAGGATGTAGGTGGTCATGGCCCTCCACATCTTCCAGTCCCTTGTAGTTTTTAATAAGTTTTGTCTTTTTGTTATTTCTCACAAACCCTGTTCTATCATCCATTTACTAAAACTTTTCTAACCACAGTACTTTATTAGTTGTTTTTAATAAAACTTGTGTGTATATGGATATATAAATAAAATCAATGGTGACTCTAGGTCATGAATGTTTATCGGGCTCATTACAGTCTTTAATAAAATATACTATTGGTATAACTTAAATGGTAAAATGATTCCTTTTTACTCTAACTAAAATATACAATTTTTTAAAAATTCTGTGCACGAAATTAAAAAAAAACACATTTTGGTATTTTAATATTGTAATAATTCTATAAAATAAACATCTATTTTAAAATTTTTTTTTCTAGACACGTAAGAAAAAAGGATGAAGACAAAACCAGATATGTTTGATTTTTTAAAATAACATGTGTATCTATCTTTTGTGTGTGTTTGTATATATGTCTATGTGTTAGTGTGTTTATGCATCTCCCTGAATTTTTAGTTTACAAGCTAATGATCAGTATTGCTGAATGAGATCATATTTCCTCAACATTACCCCAGTCACACTCATCACTCCAACCCTCCAGTCAATGAGTTAAAGCTGCCAAATTTAAGGTTGGGCTAAATTTTATTTTGCCCTTTCCCAAAAGGTATATTCCACTGAAAAACCTTATACTATACAGAATAAATTATTAAAAATGGATATTTGGAAACAATAAGCTGAAATAAAAATGTGTTCTTTGAAAAACAAGACTTACAAGTCATTAGAGATTTTTAAAAGATTATTTATAAATTTAAAGTAAGAAATACACTGCCTATCAAGTATGTCTCCAGGTTCGATCAGGTTCAGACATACTCAACCAGACTAGCCATATTAATTTTATTTCATTCTTTTTTTACTTCTTTATTTTGGACAATATCAATGAAATGTATTTAAGTGAATATTTTGAGGCACAGACTTAAAACAATTAATTCTGGATCCAACTGAAGTCAATTGTTGCTTTGAAATATATATATATATATATATATATATATCTATGTGAGAGAGAGAAAGAGAGGGGGGGAGAGATATGATAGTATTTTGGGTGGGAGTGGGGATTGAGAGTAAGATTGTATTTGTTCTACCGATTGGGCACATAAAAGAAAACAGAACAAATAAAATGAACCCTTAAGCCGCCATGATTTATGTATGGTCATAAATAGATCTCTTACTTTGTATTGTTAGCAAACTGATAATAGTTTCTTATAGATTATGAAAAGGAGGAACAAAAGTTTCAATAAGAAATTGAAAAAAAAAAATAAAGTTGATTTTCTGTAGGCTTTAGTCACTGTTCTGTTATTTAAATAATGTTCGCTAGGTCAGAGGCTAAACTTATGAACAATTGTGCCTGAAAATTGCAGCAACTACCATAATTTGAGAAGTACATTTCATATATTTTTGTTTATCATCAAAAAAAAAAAAAAAAAAAAAAAAAAAAAAAAAAAAAGAAAGAAAGAAACAAAAACCTGGGTCCTGGGGTGGTTGGTAAGATAATCTCAGTACTAAATGACCAGCAGGGATTCCATTACAGTTTTAGATAAAGCCCCTCCCTTAGTGTGTAGATAATTTTGTGAGTTTTAAAGTGGTGTGTCAATGTTACAAATCCCACGCTTTAAATAATTTTTTATATATATATATATATATATATATATATATATATATATATATATATTAAATAGTGCAGTTAATATTGTAAAGAAGCAGTCGTCCGAAGAATAAATCAGTAAAGTTAATGTACTTAATGGTGAAATCACTTCACTAACAGATTAAATAAGGCATTAACTCACTAACAACTTGTGGAATGACATGATCCTTGTTTTTAAAAACTGTAAAATGGATTAGATATTCAGTCCATATTTCAAGTTCTTTTGATACCATTTGTATCATCTTCAGACATGGATGTTATTTTTTAATTTTAAGTAATTTTAAGGTAAAATTCCAAGATGAAAATAAATGTAATACTGATCAAAAGATGTTTGTTTTAAAAAGTATGTTAATATTAACAGTTACAAAAATAACATCCATGCCTGAAGATGATACAAGTGGTATCAAAAGTACTTGAAATATGGACTAAACATCTAATCCATTTTACAGTTTTTAAAAACAAGGATTGTGTCGTTCAACGAGTAGTGAGTTAATGATATATTTAATCAAAGTTAGCAAAGTGATTTCACCATTAATTACATTAACTTTACTGATTTATTCTTTGTACAAGTACTTCTTTATATATATATATATATATATATATATATATATATATATATATATATATATATATATATATGTGTGTGTATAAAAAACTCAAGACTTCAGATTTCTAGTTAAAAAAACCCAGAAAACTGAAGTCTTGATCACTTATTTATATATTAGGAAATTCCTCTTAAGCACATATGAGGCTGGGTATAAAAAAAAGAAACATTTTAATTAACTCCTCACCAATACATTTATAATACCCTTGCTTTTTTCTTCTTCTTCCTTCCTCACATCCTCTACCTCACTTTCTATTACACCCAATGTAATGCGTTTGTTTATTTATTTTATAAAAAAAATATAGCGTTCATTAGTTTTTCTTAAAAAAATAAAGTGTTAAGAGGTCATTTGTTAAAAATTACCTGAGGATACCATAAGGTTTAAACCAAGGTAGCAGATTCAACTGACCTCCTGCTTTTTAAAGTTATATATTTGTGTATATATTTGTATATATATATATATATATATATATATATATATATATATATATATATATATATTTTAGGAAATGTGTTTTAAAGCCGACAATTTTTAATTCATTTATTTAAATGTTATTTTTTTTTTCAAAATGATACTCATATTTGAGTATATGCCCAGTTGTTATTTATTTATTAAACAGCATATTTAATTATTTACATCTATCAGGCTGAATATTCGAAAAATATGTGTCCTCTGGCAGGATTTTGATGCAAGAGGATCTGACAACCTCATTCAGTTTTTATGTTTCTGTCGTAAGTGACACTTCAGTCTCACTAGTGACCATTTCTATTTGTTTTACTAATGTTCACTCAATACAAGGCCCAAGAGCCACTCAAGGTAGAGGGTTATTGTGTGCACTCATATTAGCACAGGAAAGAACAAGTGTCAATAGTAAAGAGCTGAAGCAGACTTTAGAAACAAGGGATAAACATTTACTCCTGTTCAAGAGACCATGGAGGAGTGTGAACCAGATGATAAGCAAACCTATCTACTCCTGTATACAAGTCCATATACTGTGCAACAGCAAAGGATCTCAGGACATAACAACAGGAATATTTGCTGATGCTTTTTGCTGTTGTCGTGTGTATAGAATTGATTTCAAAATTTTTGATACCACTCTGGCACACATATCTCCAGTTATTTCTCTCTCTCTACATTTGGGTCACTAACACACAAAAAAGAGAATGTCTCATATCGAGAATATTTAACATTGAAAAACATAAGAAAAAAATTAATTATTTTTAATAACATGTGGAAACCTCCATGCTTTGCCTGATGAAGGTTGCAAGACCAGAAACACATGTAGCAAAATTATGGAAAATAAAGCATAATATATTTTTTTTAAAAATCCACATTACACCCAAAAATGTTTACAGTTTCTCACTTCTTTTTAATATATATATATATATATATATATATATATATATATATATAAAACAGTGTGTATCAAAAATACTTTTAAAAATGTTGGGGACAGGTTCCTGATACCAAAACAAGGTAAAACACCCATATAAATACATGTCCAAAAGGCTATCATTGTACCTCAACACAGCAACTCATAACAAATGTTCAAAATGTCTTCTGCCTGCTTCTACACACACATGCACCTGAATGTTGAATCATTGACTGGTGGACCCTTTCAGATATACCCACATGGTATTGAATGGTTTTGCAGGCCCCCATAACACTGACTAGCATGAAACAGCCTGTCACCTCTCAGTGTTGACTTCAATGTTCACTTTTATATTTACATGTGCTCTATCTCTGATATTAAGCACTTTATCCCATAAATATAGCACACCTTATATTTCTTCATGTCTATATATATATATATATATATATATATATATATATATATATATATATATATATATATAGGTTTAATACAAATATGAAATTTGTCACTTAGCTGATTGATATTACCTTCAGCATTCCAACTCTAGGGTTTCATAGACTCACACTCCAGCAATTACCCCATCCATTCTTTAGGGAATATCAGCAATATACATATTCAATAAATGTTTGATGGACATATCTTATTGACTGACTTCAGAGTTTTACATCAAATCGCTCATCAGTCTCAGACGTCCAATAAATATATTGAAATCATTATCAGATCTTATATTTATATTCCTTTGAAGAAATGCTATTCACAAATTTCAAATTCTTACCAAATTAGTTTCATTATAAATGTAACATAATTTTAATTTCAATCCATTTCTTTTTCATTTATATTATATATATTTATATATGGAAATAGATATAAATATGAAATATATATTTTTTTTATCTTATATATATATATATATAACAAACTCACATCAATGCAACTAAATATGTTAGCTATATCACTATTGAGTGCTGTCCAATAAGTACTGTGCATATATAATATATAAATAATATATATATAAAAATTGCATATATATATATATATATATATATATGTATTTATGTATGTATAAAAGTGAACATTGAAGTCAACACTGGTATTGAACTCACAACTCTTTGGGTCTAATCACTGGATAAAGGCATTGGTTAGATCCAGTGATTAGACCCAAAGAGTTGTGAGTTCAATACCAGGCTAAAGCAGTGGTGAACTGAAAACTTGGAGAGTTGAGTTAAAGGGAAATAACTGAGATATCCGGAAGAGACATGGCATGTGGAACTAGAATCTACCCTGGTGAAAGAAATAAAAGATTTGGTTTTAAAATTCCAATCACCTGAAGAAGGCCAGAGTGTAAAATGGCCGAAACATTGTGAATATGGCAATGAAGAGGAGGATCACAGACCAAATAATGTAAATAATGCAAGTTATTTAGAGATATATTTGAATTTCATGTTGATTTCATTTTTATTATCTTTCCCATTGTATACCCATTATTAGAACTTTAATTGCATTCCAAAAAGTTATAATAGCCACAGTTTTACACTTTAAGAGTATCCACAATGTATTTTTGTCAAAAAAACAAAACAAAAAAACAATGATACAGAATGTATAGAGTTCTTCCCCTTGGGCATGGAGTTCATTCAATAAGAGCTCCAATATCAGTTGTGCGTTTTTCTAATTGATGGTTTCAAATAATTGCCTGTCAACATCTTCAGTGAAAGACATTCTATCTTCTTTTTAGATTAAATGCTCGTCTTAGTGATTTGCTATCGGTCTTATTTTCTAAAAGTTGTCACATTCCTTCAAGAACACTCATACATCAAGCATTTGAATTCTGTGAAATTTCATAAGGAATAATATCTCTTTAATCGTAACTCTCCTCCACTTGAACATTAAAACAATTGCAGTCTTTGCATATATAAATATATTCATGTGAGTTAAGCTCGAAATATTTGTTATATGGAACAACAATATCATCAATAACATGGCTTCCTGTTTGCACAAGAATATTTGGCACTCTCTGAAATAATGGATATTCATCAATAATGTCTGTCTGTATCTCTGATATGAGGTATTATGATTACTTGCATTATTTATATTATTCAGACTTATCCTCACCTTCATTACCATATTCACAAAGTTTCGGCCATTGTACGCTCTGGCCTTCTTCAGGTGATTGGAATTTTGAATCACACCCTAGGCCACAAAAATCTCCTGAGTCAACCAAGCATAGAAATGAACCAGTAACAAGGATTGATGAATAACAACAAAAATAGCAATATAAGCTCTGGTAAAAAAATGAAATAATAATAACAGAAAAAAATTGCAATATGAGCACTGGTAAAAAAATATTGCTGAGACATTAGGTATATAAGTCCCAAAAATTCATACACAGATGTCTTCAAGGACACATGGCAGAGTGGATAAAGACATTGGCTAGATCCAAAGAGTTGTATGTTCAATACCAGGCCACAGCAGTTTTTGGTTGCATTTTGCATTTTCTGGATTTCTAGTTTTTGGTGAGTTGAGACATCCAGAAGAGGCATAGAACTAGAACAATCTACCCAGGTGGATGAAATAAAAGGATTCAGTTTGAAATTCCAATCACCTGAAGAAGGCCAGAGAGTGAAATGGCTGAAACATTGTGAATATGGCAATGAAGATGAGGATAAAAGTTCGAATAATGTAAATAATGTAAATAATCATCAATAATGTCTTTGAATTCATTGGAGAGGCATTTTGTACAGTCATAATTTCCATGCATGGAAGCTTAGGGTGGTAACTAACACATGGATTATGAATTTGTCTCGGTTCCATCTGAGGATTGTGTACTTCTGCCTATATGATTTTGACAACTACAATTGGATTGTGAAATTTATCATCCTCGTTTAAAATTATTAGAATAGGTGCATGTGGTAATGGTAATATCAAATACTTCCTTAAAAGGAAACATTTAGCATTCATTGGTCAAAAACCAGAAATTGAATTTTATAAAATCTTTCTATTAACACAATTTTTCATTGCTCAGAATTATTAATTGGAGAGCCAAGTTCCAACTCGGTTCATTATGTTCCTTTACACACAAATAACCTTGGGAAAAGTATAAATCCAGATCTTGTTCCCCAGCTATGGGTTAATTAGTAAGACTTGTATCACTAAACGATTATTATCTAAAAAAAAAAAAAAAAAAAAAAAAAAAAAAAATTCTTACAATCTAAAAATATTTCCAGGCTTTAAATAACCAGCAAAGAGTTGATAAGCCATAGAAAATTTCAGGAAAATAAGTTTCTTAAGTCATTTTTTTAATGCTCTTTTGAGTATTGGTGGTTTCCTTCCTAACCTTTTATTTGAAGTAGTGTGGAAAGTCAACATCTTGATTATGTCATTACATTCTCTGAGTTAAATGTGCTATCCATTTTAATTGTTTCTGATGTTGACAGTCTTCAAAGGACATGGTTTCTGTTATTTGGTACAGTTCTTTCTTTGTGGTTCTGTATCACCAATTCACAAGGTTTAAAGAAGAATGATCCTCACTAAGACCTATAGGCTTCACATGCTTAAAATCTGATCATTGATCTTAGAAAGCGGTTGTATAGAGCTGACAGTTTACATATTTCTGAACTAGTTTGCAGGATATCCATATGAAAGTTTCAACCTGACTAAGTTATTTAAAGACTTACATGGGAAAACCTAATAATAGTAAGACTTATAATATCAATTTCTAATATCATCCTCATGAGTGGCCACACTGCTGAAGAGGCTGGGTGTTTTTATCAATTTGATATAATTTGATTGTTTAATGGCATATCAACTCCTTATGGGTCATTTAATATTGAAATTTAATTTTCTTGAGAGCTGTGGCACCATGCATTATCTGACGAGCTGAGAGAAATATTCATAGATATATGATTTGTTTTTTACGGTTTATCAACCATTTAATAATTATTTAAGGCCAAAAAAATATTTTTGGGTTTTAAGAATAATTTTTCTTTAAAGCGATCTAGGAGAAAGAAAGAGAAAACCAAAGAAATTTAAATAATTTTCAGGTCATGGCGAGCACACACACACACACGGCTGACAGATAACAGGTGTCGAAAAAATATTCATATACTGATTTCCGCGAAAAATGGAAGTCAATTGGTTTCACCCAAAGGAAAAGAAGAACATGGTGAAAATATTGATTCATAATCAAAGGTCTTTGGGGAAGTGTATCTGCATCCGCAAAACCATTAATACGAAAACCAGAGATGGAACCAATTACATTGAATAAAAAGATTTTTATTATCAGACCTTCGAGCGGAAAAAATTGAAATATTTTATTCCGTTCATCGCAACGAGTCTGAGAAATTTTTCTTAGATCATATCCAATTAGCGATAAACTGCTGAGTCCAAGAGTCCATCTCAAATGATAAGGGCTTTGAATTAAATTTTGTTTTTTTAAGCAAGGTATCTCTTTCCAAAACAAAGCCATTGTCCACGCCCTAAAGACGTGGCTAAATAAGACTGACTGCCATAGGACCTCATTGTCTGGTAGCGATCTGCTGTTTGGTCCGCCCTGAAGGTTCTCGATACGAAGAAATGGGGAATCCAGAGACACATAAGCAAAATGTGAAAAATCCCTAACCAGTTTGTACTGATTTGACTGGTCATAAAAGTCATCTTCAGTCGCTCACACACAGTCGCCCGAGTTCATCGCCCCCAGGAGAGGCCAGTTCGTTTCTCCGACTCAAGCCGAGAGAAGAAGTTAAATAGTTTTCAGACTCTGGAGAGAAGAAGTTCAGCCGCTGGACGGCGAAAAGAGTTCAACCATGGACGACAAGCGAGATGAGCCCAGTGTTGAGACCGCGTTAGCTGACCAAGATTCACGCCACTCTTCTTCAACCAAGAACAAGTGTTTGAAGGCGACTTAGAATGAATTTAAATAAGTTTTTTTTCGATTTACGTCCAAAGTCACTAAACACAATTTCTTAGGCTGGCAAAGTCATGGTCTCCACAGAACTTTCACTGTCCTGAAAAAGTTTGTTACCTTTTTTCTTTGATACGTTAAACCTTGTGGTTTTATTTTATTTTCTTTTAATAATTGTGTTTATCACCCCGTTGTCAACTTGGACCCAACCCCGTTTGATCTGTCTAAGATCAATCACCTTCCTCATGCAGTTACCCTTAACCAGGCGTTGATAGCTATCAATCTCCAACTTATTCAAATGTAATGTCAATCGTCACATTGGTGCTCTACCAGGATATCAGAGCCTGAACTACCGGGATCGAACGACACAGTCGACGCGCTTCCCAGAGCTATGAAGTAACAAAAATATGATATATGTTATTCTGCTTTCACAGTTGAATACATGGTAGTACATACTCATCTTTTGTGCATCCGCTGACCTGAGATGGAACAATTACATTGAATCAATAGCTTCATCCACTGCAATGAAAGTTGATTCCCTGTGTCGCACAAAAAGTTTCTCTCGCCTGAGTCCATCCTTCAAATCTATAAATCAACCTTTCACCCTTGTATAGAAGACTCCTACCATATATGGTCTGGTACCTCTGCTGTTTGCCTGAAGGTCCTCGACATAGATCCAGAGACACATAAGCAATATGGTTTGTACTGATCTGTTGTCTCATCTTCAATAGTCTCACACAGACGTGTCATCGCCTCCCTCTGTCTTTTTCTACAAATACTTTCATGGTAACTGCTCCGATGAGCTACTATTGCTAGTTCCCAGACTGCATGAATTTAAGCATGCTACTTGCTGGCATCATGGTCCCCATTTCACTGTCGAAAACGAAATGTGGCTATCTCTTCTACTCCAATAGCTTCATGTCTTGCACTTCCGTCTGTAGAATCCCTTCCTATTACTTGTTTCCCTGATAGCTATAATCTCCAACTATTCAAATGTAATGTCAATTGACATCTCTAGATACCCTGAACTATCCCCTGCCCTTCTCTTCATCCTTTCCTCCATCACACTCTTTACCTCGCTCCCACCCACTCTATACTAGTGGCATCCCACTTTGCTTGGGGTGAAAATGTTTTATATATATATATATATATATATATATATATATATATATATACGTTTGTGTGGACATAATTACTGGAGGTGGTGATATGTGTGGTTTATCTTCAAGTTATATTTTGGAATACAGTTTGATTTCTTCAAGAATTAGTAGGATTTTATATGGATTAATGTCATGAAAGAGTTCTTTCATGTTGATTGGATGTATTTTTGATAATTTTTTTGTATAAAAATGAATTACTGGTATTTTTACTATAAAAATGTATTTTTATAGTTTTTTTTTATGGTTGGGAGTTCACTATTTTCCCATAGCTTGGACCTTAACTGGTGCTACCACCTAAGGTCAGGGGGGTCAGGGTAGATTTGAACAACAACAGCAGTTAAGAAGTGGTTTCAGACACCTCAAAGTTTTCTGATTAGGGGCCTTGCTGTTGGATGCAGTTTTATGTCATGACGATGTCTTTACTAAGACCATCTCTAAATATATTGCCAACCAAAGCTAAAGGACTTCTCTCTGCCTGTTAGGTGAGGAATTGTGACTTCAAACAAATGATAGTTTCTGTTTTGTTTGATGAACAAGTTTCACTCACAAAGCCAGCAATGGTAATGGCAATCTTAGCTGTTTCCTTATAAGGAAACATTCCATATTATTTGACTCAGTGCTACTATTAGCTGAAATTTATAAAATCTTTTATTTCAAACAATTTTTTGGCAAAATAGTTTTCTCAGGTCCACTGTTATTGCTCTTTACAGTATTGATGGGGGGTGGGGGGTGGAGGAGCTTCAAGTTATATTCAATATCCATTTTAATTGTTGCTGCTGTTGAAAGACGTCAAGTGATGTGGTTTCTATTATTTTGTGCAGTGCTTTGTGATTCTGTATCACTAGTCCACAAGGCTCGAAAAAGAATGGTCCTGACTAACTCCTTCAGCCTTCATTTTTTTAAAGCCATTTTTAACCATGCATGGCGTCTATATGAAAGTTTTCATCTAATGATTTTATTTAAAAACATTCAAAATAATGGAGACATCCTAAATTTTAAGAATAAGCATGATAAATTTCCATGGCCAACTAACTAGAGGTGGTGTCTCAATAAATCATCATGGAGAAAGCAATGGGAAACCACTCCACAAGAAATAACATGGCAGTCACTTTCTGAAAAACCATTGCTACTTCATCTACACTTCTTTCTGCTGCTTTTGAATACTATGCTAACAGAAGAAAGAATATTACATTCTACTGCTTGTTGAATTCTCATTTAACCTCTTGTAACATTTTATTTGCTGAAGAATAAACACTGTTAGAACTAATGATCAGATCTAAGACTGCCATCATTTGAGAGCTGCATCAATCATTATGGTCATTTTCCAATCTCAGCTCATTGGCCATTATTGAATCAACTACCCACATCATTAAGGCTGTCCTTCAAAGGGATATGCATATTGCTGGTGTGATGAGAGAACATAAACATGAAGTCAGTCCAGTCCACAACAGACAGAAGCTGATAATTGAGCTCCCTTTGAAGCAAAGGAAAGGGTAGAATTGTAAGGCCTGATGCTCTCTTTGAAATATTTGTTATTGCAATTCAATAGATTGCTCATCAAATTCTAAAGATATATTAGTGTGTCTCTATGGTTACACTGTATTACTTTTGTAACAATTCTAGTTTTTAAAATCCAATGGACTCACTCTTGGAAAATGTTTTGCATTTCAAAATTGGTAAACAATTAAAACTTCAGAAGATGTATTGTTGTAAGCTTTGATAATTAAAACTAGAGAATTTCATCTGACATCAGTATCATGTTTCAGAAATAATTTTTGAGTCTTTGTGGAGAGCAATTAAAAAGAAGAAAGCAAGTCAGAGTGGCTTGCATCCGGTGCAAAGGAAAATAAGTTCCTTATCTCAATACACGACATGTAGCAGCGGCATTTTGTTCCTTGAAATTGGCATGAATCTCTCCTCCCCACTTTAGATTATTTCAAAAGCGCATTTTCTGTAATGTTGGCTTTTTTACAGCTTAGCATGGTTCGACCAATAGCAAGTCGTGTACTGATTGGTCAGACTGAAGGATGTCATTTGACTGGATAACTGAGGACAAAACAAAGAATGCTAATTGGTCAGTCAGCCATGGTGTTGGTATGATAAAAGAGAGCTGAAGCAGTGAGAAAAGAGACTGTTTTTATATTGGTGACGTGTGGGAAATCAAGAACGGCAGATTGCAAAAGAAGTATTTAGTGTTGTACAAGTGATGTAAGAAGAACACAAGCTCATTTACAATACAGTTTCTTCTCTACAATTTCCTCTTAGAATTCACATCATTGTCTGATGGCAACATTATGCCTCCATTCATCTTCCCACAGGACCTCAGACTCAACACAGAGGTCTACATCAAGTGCCATGAGGAACTAGTACTACCTTGGGTCAAGAGGGTGGTTGCTGGAAGGCCCTATGTCTGTAAACAGGACTCTGCAACATGCCACACAAGCAGGAAAACACTGTCATAGCTGCCAAACAATGTCTGTGACGACATAACCTCTTACATCTGGCTACATGACTTCTGAGACTGCAACCCCCTTGTTTATTATGTGTGGGGTGCAGTTGAGCAAGAGACCAACAAAATTCTTTGTAACACCAAAGATAAACTGAAGGCAAGGATTATGGTAGCTTAAACAAGGTGACTGTCTTAAAGATTTGCAGGAGACTTCAAAGTTGTCTGGAGGTCGTGACTGAAGCCAGTGGTGAATTTATTGAATAAATTTACTCTTTAGTATTTCAATATATTTTTTGTGTAATTTTGGTAAATATATCTGTTAAAATGAGATGTCAACATTATTTTCATTTTTGAATACTTTTAGACAACAATTTATCCATCGCACCCTGTATATCTATGTAACAAATACGCACATAGTACATGCAAAGTCAGAACATTAAGCTCAAATAGTTTTTAGGATGTCATTTGACTGGATAACTGAGGACAAAACAAAGAATGCTAATTGGTCAGTTTTTAAGAGTTTTTAGCTGAATTATGATCATAACTTTCTGCTCTATAATATTTGATCTCAGTGGTTAAACCTTCTGGTCTTGTAATCTGATGGTTTTTCATTCTTATTGGCTGCATATCTACAAGGAATTGGTGTTTCATAGCTGAGACAAAAATCCTCAGTATCCCATGGCAATCATGGCATATGTTCAGCATGGCCCACTGCTACTTTGCAGAAAATGTACTTGCTTTTATTGAGCCCCAAAATTTAGCAGTTGGCTAGTAAAATGAATCATTTGCATAACTAACACAGCTGAACTCAAAATAGTTCTATTTTATGGGGGAGCTGGTAGATATCTTATTTCTTCATAACCAAATGTCCCAAGGTTTGCACTGGCTCTGTTATAGCTAGGTAGCCATTTTCTTTCTTTTTACAGAGACAGCACACTAAATATCGTCTCATTGAAAGACATGGGTGGGTATTGTTATCAGTGGTGGCAGGCAGCTCAGTCTGCATTTTGTTTTTGCTTCGTAATCTCTTACGAGTTTGTATGGGCAATGATAGAATTTTATTGATAGTTCTTTTAATTCCATCACTCAATATATATACCAGTAGTTTGCTTATGCCCAAAAGTGGGTCTGGGAAATATTTTAAATGGGCATGGAGACACCAGGAGCAGTGTAGTCATTAGTCAGTATTTATATTTTCTACTACATTTTGCCATGAGCAAGGTGATAATGCCACTAAGATGCCAGGGGCTACTGAGAGTGAAAGAAAATGAAAAGATTTTAAAAGGAACCAGAAACCCAACTCTCCTAGGAAAGATGATAAACTATATTCGACAGCAAGGCCTTTGATTGGGAGGTTTTGAAGAGCATGGAACCACCTCTTAACTGTTGGTGTTCCCAGGTCCAACCTGACCTGGGGTGATAGCACCTGTCAGGGTCTCAGCTATGGGCAAACTAAACACCGAAAATGGGTAAAAATACTATGAAAGTATAAAAATAGGCTTTAATACCAGCAATACATTAAAAAAAAAAAAAATATTACCAGCAATACATTTAAAAAAAAAAATATTACCAGCAATACATTTTTGAAAAAAAAAAAATCATGTTGGTATTAAATAACCCACTGAGGTTGATATGCCATAAAACAGAACAAACCAAACTAAACCAAACCTCATTTGATGTTTGCAATTCAAACTTAAATTCAAAGAATCGATTAATACATATTAAGCCATTTTTTGTGATGTACAGTAGCCCATTCAATTGTAAAAGAATGAGAACTCGCTGCCAATCATGTACCACGCTTAAATTCATAATGACTAGGTACCATATCAGAAAGTTCATCAGAGCAATTACCATGAAAATATTTATAGAAAAGGCACAGGTAAGCCATCTTTTGAAGAGCATGGAAACACCTCTTAATTGCTATTGTTCCTAGGTACACCCTGACCTGAGGTGGTAGCACCTGTCAGTGTCCCAGCTATGGGCAAATAGTTAAACCACCTAAAAGGTGTTATAAAACACTATGAAAGTACAAAAATAGGTTTTAATACCAGCAGTACTTTTTGGGAAAAATTATTACCAGCAATACATTTTTGAAAAAAAATATTGCCAGCAACACATTTTTGAAAAAAAAATATTACCAGCAATACATTTTTGAAAAAAAATATTACCAGCAATACATTTTTGAAAAAAAATATTACCAGCAATACATTTTTTTAAAAAAATATTACCAGCAATGCATTTTTTAAAAAAATATTACCAGCAATACATTTTTTAAAAAATATTACCAGCAATAAATGTTTTAAAAAATATTACCATCAATAAATTTAAAAAAAAAATATTACCATCAATAAATTTTTTTTTAAAATATTACCAGCAATATATTTTTAAAAAAAATATTACCAGCAATACATTTTTTAAAAAAATATTACCAGCAATACATTTTTAAAAAAAATATTACCAGCAATACATTTTTAAAAAAAATATTACCAGCAATACATTTTTAAAAAAAATATTACCAGCAATACATTTTTAAAAAAAAATATTATCAGCAATACATTTTTGGAAAAAGTATTAACAACAATAAAAATCTTGTCAGCATTAAATAACCCATTGAGGTTGGTATGCCATAAAACAAACCAAACCAAACCAGAAACCCAATCCTAGACAGGAGGCAATATTCCTGTTCAAAAGTGTGGGAAGGAGTGAGAATGGGACAATAGGTAAACCTATTGATTCCAATTAAATAAAAAATATTTCCTGTTACATGGATTATCTATGTTATTCTGTGGGCCTGAAATTTTTGACTCCAAAAATAGTCTAAAAGGAAGAAAATATTGAGATACAAGGATTGTTCAAAGCATTCATTTCATTGAATATTAATTTTCTTGTATGTAATTTAAGATTTACAATTTCAGTTTGCATTTGCTTATATTCCTCGCTATTTGTCTTCTGCAGCAAAACCGATATTCTGTCTAGGACTGTCCAATATCTATGGATGTTATTCTTTCATTTGCTATTGATGACAAAACCATTTCTATAGTATTTACCGTTTCAAAAGCTGTTAACTCTGATGGTAAAATAAAATCGTTCTTTGATTTTGGTTTCTTGTTGATGACATACTTCATGATATAACATGGTGGCTAGCCAGTCCCTAGTGCAGACGCTTGCTCAGGCACATTTGTGTTTATTCAACACCCACAGAGCCTACCTGTGGTTTATACTGCAACTATGCTCAGCAGACCTTAGTTACAGTTTTTACAAAAGAGCGTGTTATCTAGCTTGATCAACAATTTGAACAAGGCCAGCATGCTCAAGCCCTCGGCTATGATGACTTGTGACTTTGTGCTAGCACAGCTATCAACAGCACCCAAGGGTTCCATCTACCCAATTTCCCTCACTAGGCTTGGGTCAACCGATGGTATGGTTTTCAAGCACTTTCCAAAGGTGCCGCATGCTGAGTCTGATAACGTCAGGAAGTCTTCTTCATGACAAATCAACCATGATTCAAACCAGTTGTCTCATGGTCATAATGTGAACCTTCTAACCACTTGGCCAATACAATATTCAAATTTTCATAATGGATGAAAAACAGTCAATGTTGATATGCTTTCCTTCTCAGCTTTTGAAACAAAAACATCCAAAAAGCAGATCAGGCTTGGTTTTTGGGCAATTATTTTTGGAGATTAGAATTGTTGGTGTGTAGAAGAGAAGACGACTTACCTCATGTGGCAAAGCAAGCATGTATATGTCTGTTGTGCAAGACGAGTGAAGGAAAGGAAAGGAAAAAGAAATATGGCCATCCTGACACCTTAATTCAAGAAAGACACAGCCTCAGAGCTAGGAGAATTGGTGAGAGATGTTGAACATATGCAAATTTTTTGTGAGCATAAAACATGCCACACGAGAGAGAATAGACAGTTTTTTGCATGCGAACATGGTGCTGCTTGTATGGAGAGACTGTCAGCTGGAAAGAGATTACTTGGATCAGTTTTACACATGGTTCAAACTTACTATCATTGTGGTCGATTGATTTTGATCAATCAAGTGTTGAAGACAATGTGTGGAGTAGTGTTCATTTTTTTAATAGACTAGTCCGCTCATAAAAGATAATGTATTATTTGGTTCTTTAGTTGTGATGAAGAATGTGGATAGCTTTAATTAACAATCCATGTCTGTGGATTCAAAGAGATAATGAATCCATTAATGTCTTCTATTTGTTTTTGCTGCCCGGATGTTCAGTGACAATTTTCTATCTGCTAATCCCTAAATATAGTCCCAGCCTAGTTGCTTGCTCTTTGACTCACTTATGTGCTATGCGTGATACATACTTAGACGATCATGACTGACAAGGCAGATGTTTTCCTGCAGTGAGTTGCCAGTTCTTTCTGCAGTAGACCAGTTTCCATCCAAGGCTATAGAACCCGGTCTGTCCTGCTATTTATTCATAGGAGGGGGTAGGCAATAAGTACATGTTATGTAGGAAAGATAACAGTTAACCTTAGAGTTAAGGGAGTTAAGATATGAAGGGAATGAGGATTATTCATCCCCATGTATGTAGTATGTTGAAAAAGAAGTTGTAGGGTGGAAAATAGTTCATCACCCACAAACATATAGGCACTTTTGAAATCTATCAAGGCAGGCAGGGTTAGGATTGGGCAGCTCCAGTCCAATACTCATTTTTGTTCTGATTTAGCTCTTGTAAAGACAAAGTATAGCAAGGGGCAGTCAGATAATTACTGGGGTGGTACAATGAACCAACCCCATTTCCAGTATCTTTATCAATAGATCGTATATATGAGTTACACTTGAGGCCTGCAGGTGAGCTTCAGTTCCAATAGACTTTCAAGTCATGGAGGTGAAAGTTCAAAATCTGCTCTTGTAACCTTCGGAGAGACATCCACACAAGTCTGTTCCACAAAACCGAGGTCCTTTGGAAAAAACTGAGTGAAACTTCTTCCTTACAATTGGAATACAGTGGAAGTGTGTATTCACAGTATGATGGGTCTTAGATGTCAAGATCTGTATTGGTAGAAGTCAGTTATGTACCATGCATGATACACACTTAGGCGATCATGTATCTTTCAATACATGACTGACAAGGCAGATGTTTTCCTGCAGTAGGTTGCCATTTCTTTCTGTGGTAGACCAGTTTCCATCCAAGGCTATAGAACACGGTCTGTCCTGCTATTTACTCATAGCTGGGGGGGGGGAGAAGAGGATTCACACCTTTCCCAAGAGTATTAGCACATAAGTGAATGTAATGGATTCGACTGGAATTTGAACTCGAGCCTCCAATTTCTCAATCCAAGCCACTATCTTTTACTCCACCATGCCCTTTAACTAGGTTTAGTTATACACTACATCTCTCCTTTTCTTTAAATTTACAGTAAGGTGGATGTGTGTAATTTTATTTTACCTTTTTTTTTATATATGTATGTATAATTGCAATACATAGACCTTTAGCTGTCAGGGAATGTCTTTCATGATTAGACTGTCACAGTGAGTGTGAGATGTTTTGGCCTATGCTGCTCGTTGGAGGGTTTAAGCAATCTGTTGGTCATGATTGCAGTCTGTCTGGGGAGGTTTGGTTGATGCATTCATCTTGGAATCATTGTGGTCAGTTAGGTTAATCTCAGCATCTGTTGATCTTGGGGGATTGTAGAAAAAAACAAATGAGAGGGGGTAAATCAAGTATGGCGTTCACTGGTAGACTGACTCTTCTTCTTCCTCACTTGCCTAAAGGAAATAGATTCTGTGGATCTGTTTCTTCGCCACCACACACTTTTCCGTTGACAAAGTCTGTTGTCTCTCTTTCACCTTTTTTTTTTTTCCCCTCTGTCAATCCACTTGTCAGACTAGCAAATGTAATCTGTCCAAAAAAGAAAAAAAAATGTCCCATCACTCTTAGCATATTGCTTTTTATGTCTCCTTAAGCAGTCCTGAATTTGCATATGTGCAAATCCTGTCTCATAGAGACAAGACAAGCACTCATAAATTGTGCCCCCAAGAATGGCCATATTTTCTTTTCAGCACTTTGCACACAAGACACATCCGTGCTCATTTCAATCTCCAGGGTAAGTCATTTCTTTCGTCACAACACCTGTTACTACTACACTACAGGGATTTCTTGAAGAAGCTGCTGTCTCTCGTGACAAGGTTGCTTGCTAGTCTGACAGTAATCATGGACCCTGTACTGCTGTCATTGGTGATGGATAGTAATGAGTCAAGGATTTTGACAGTGAGGTACTGATGTAATGGAATAACCAGTCACCTCCATGAATGATTACACTATAGTTAGTAAGTACCTAGAAAGTCAACTGTCTATGAGAGACTCGGGGAAGAGTGAGAGCGAGAAGACGCAGCACGTCTGACCTTCCAATGAGTGGCACTCACTACTAGATTGACCTGTGTGTATAACTGTACCGTATTTTATATTGTACTTGTTGTGTACAATAAACCTTTCTTCTATTATCTACCTGGTGTTAAGTATTTATTCCCTTAACATGGAATATAACAAGTACCTTTGACAATGACTGCATCCCTGACAAGGATGTTTCTGGGCTTAATCTAGCATTTCCTATCAGTGCATTGCTTCATGCTAGCCTTGGCATGAGTGTTACATTCTCTATTGTTTGAGCCATTTGGTGGGTTCTTTACCATATAAAGTCATTTTTGCAGATTAGTATTTCTTCTCACAACTTTTGTCAGGATCGAAAAACATTGATTTATTTTTTATCTTTAGATTTTATTTACAAATGCCAAGTTGGAAACTGTTTACATCATTGACATTTATTTTTTTCCATTCTTTGAATTTTCAAAAATAAAATTTTTGTTAAAATATTTTTGGCAGTAATAAATATCTTAAAAGAATAAACAGATATATACATTTATTAATTTATGTAAATTTTTGCTCTGATTTTTTTCAATCCATTTGTTCATTATTTAAAAGAAATCTTTTCATTAAAAAAAAGTCTGTTTTGATATGCATGACAGTTGTCCAGACAGCTATGTAAAAAAAAAAAAAGGCAGGGATCAATTTTGCACTAAATCAATATCATGAAAAGGATCCCAAGTTCTAAAATGATAAAAAGAATCAATATTTTTTTGATTCTGAGGAAGGTCTAATGTATGCTAATCTACAAAAATTATTTCCAAAAACAATTTCTCTAATTTTTATGAGTGGGAAGTGGTTATATATCTTACGGTTAAATGGGTTCTATCAAGCATGCATCATTTTTCTAGGAAATATAGCAACCTCTGGAAGATACTGTAAGTGGTGCACATCTAATTTTAGGTTAACTATCATACTTTATTTTACCAGGATTTCTTTCATCTTTTTTTGTTTTGCTTTTTCTCTTGTTTAACAGACTGCGCAAACAGGTATGTCTTTCATTGTACCAGTTATGTCTGGCTTTAACAGCTGTCTCCTGTTTTTTAGTACACATTCTGATCACATTCCAGTTTCCATTGCATATGTTGTGTGTGTGTGTGTGTGTGAGTACTGCTTCTTTTTAATTCTGTTTGGATCAATAAAAAAAAACAAAAAAAAAAAACAGTAAAGCATTCACCTTAATAATTTTAAAGAAATACATCATTAACTGTCGAAAATTTTGCCTAGTCCGCCTACGTTTATACGATTGGCTGATAAATATTTATTCCAAAAAGGTTTGCAGCAATAGAAAGAAACCAGTGCCAGAAGAAAAATTGTAGAATGTAAAAAAAAAAAAAAAAAAAAATATGAGATTGACAGAATAATATTTTCTTCATGTCTCAGCGATTTTTTTTTTTTTTTTAGAAAGAAGTCAACATTTTTAAATTTGAAACAAATATATAAAAGCAGTAGAACAAGGTCAAAATTAAACCGATACACTTATATAGTGGTGTATAAAGATCAAACCAGTTCAGACCATTAGAGCTAGGCCTCACTATGCTATATCCAAGGAATCAAATCATCCACATTTCCTCTTTATTCCAGTTCTAAATAGGAAATTCTATTACAACGGCTTTTTATGCTACCTTGTACAACAGACTCGAATGTGGATGCATCCCTGTAAACTAAAATGTTTAACTCTTCAAGCTAAGAGTTACTTGTGATCAATTCTTATCCTCATAGTATCCACTTATTACTGTCTTCTCTTGTATTCATATCACACACCTCATTCAATAAAGCTCTACCTTGAGTAGTTCTTGAGCCTTGTATTGGGCAAAATTTACTAAAAGAAAAAAAAAAAAATCAAATGATTCTCTCTCCTCCATGTCACTTTTCATTTCATAGCTATACCTTATGAAAAATCCAAAAGGTGCATTGGGATAGTGAAAATGCCTTTCAAAAGTTAAGCAAAGTATTAAGAAGCAAGCATTCTGTTAAAAACAAAGTAAAGAGCACTGAACTTTCTCATAATATCAGTCCTTCTATATGGCAGTGAATGCTAGACAATCTCATCACAAATGAAGAAGAGACTTGAAGCAACAGAAATGCAGTTCAACAGAAGGATACTGAGAATACCTTGGACTGAATATGTGTCCAGTGACAAAGTTCTAGAGAAGATTAAAACAAAATGGACACTTATACTTAACATCAGGAAGAGAGAGTTGAAGTGTCTAGAGCACATAATGAGGAAAGAGGACTTGGAAAATTTGATACTCACAGGACAGATTGAAGGCATGAAGAACAAAGGAAAACAATGTTTAACTTTTGTGATGTATGGTGGCTGTTAATAATTAAGTATAACTCAAGACTTCAATGTTAAGATAAAACAGTATTTACATTATTTGGACTATTGTCCTCATCTTTGTTCCATATTTATTACAACGTTTCAGCCGTTGTATGCTCTGGCCTTCTTCAGGTGGTTGGAATGTCGAACTTAACCCTTTATTTCGCTCACTGGGGTTGACTGTTCTAGTTCCACATGCCATGTTTAATGGATGTCAGTTGTCAGTTATCTCCTGTTAATTTTCCCTCTGAAAGTTCTCCACTGCCTTAACCAGGTATTGAACTCACACTCTTTGGGTCCTGTCAATGGATCTAACCAACGCCTTTATCCACCGTACCATGTGTCCTTGAGTATTTAATTACAACTGCAAATAAATACTTAAGAACAAAGAAGCAAAAGTCAACCAAAGATAATTAACCATTTCAGTGAATATCTTGTTAGTAGTGCGGCTCAGCTTAATGTCTGGTAAATCCTAAATTAAAATCCAAATCATTGACGCACAAGAATTCACACTAATTCACCTGGATAGTTCCACTCAATAGTCTCTCCAGTCAGTAGCCTGACACTGTTATTTATACACCTGGTGGAAAACATAAGTCCAGAGAGTCATGCTCAAACCTTGGTATCAGTAGTTACTCATTTTCTTCCCCTATGACATTGACCTACCTAATGAACTTGAATAAATGGATGGCAGAACAAGGTTTAGGAGAGATAACAAAAAGACAAGATTTATTAAGAGCTACAAAGGACAGGAAATTGTGGAGGGTCATGGTCACCAACATCCTGAAGGAACATGATGCATAGAAGAATATATATATATATATATATATATATATATATATATATATATATATATACACACACACACACAAGTATATAATTGGTGTATATGGAATGAATTACAATAACCAACAATTACTATTCTTAAAAGAGTACTCAATACAAAGTAGAGCAGATAAATTTTCTAAATAAATAATTATATATATATAATATATATGTATGTATGTATGTATGTATGTATAAATTTTAAGTATTCCTTAATACAAATGCTATATTTGATGGAAATACATGTTTTCACATATGAAATAAATATTTACCGGCCTCGACAGCAGAAGTCTTATCAAAGAAAATTTCCCGCCCGACAAAAATTGAAACTTTATTCCTCTCATCATAATCATCTTAAAAGGTGTGGTGTGTGAGTCATGTCAGGAAATACTAGAGATCTGAATCCAATTTAAGTTGATCTTTGGTGATCCCAGTATATACTGGGCTCACCCTAAGAGATACCAAAGTAGACTTTGCTCACAGTATTACACCAGAGCATCAAACAAAGCAGGTGTTGATGAGTAAGAAGGTAGATCCTGAAAAGTGACCTCATATCCACCAGGTGCAGAATCAGGTCAGATTCTGTTACATCTTCATTAGTTCAATGTTTGAAGAAAGTCCCACAAACCACACACCTTCGTGCTGACATTGATAAAATCCAGAAGTGAATAAGCAATAATTTTATGTATGAGTCTCGTATTTTTTGTCTTTACAATTATAAAATTACAAATTAACTCTCAGCTTGAGTGGCTCTTGAGCATTGCAATGTGTGAATTTTAGCATAAAAAATATCTAATTGATGCCAATTTAATTCTTGATGCCAGTTGAAATGCAATATACAAGCAAAAAAAGCGGAAGAGAGCAGGCAAACTTGATTTATAGCATCAAATCGTAAAAATACCTCCTCGTAGGCTAAAGAGTACAAGATCTGCATCTACAATTATTTTTATCCAATAGCCTCTAGAATAATTTGAAACATAACCATTACCACCAACCAAAATAAGCATTAGAACAATATAATAGATTACATACAATGCAACACTGACCTGTATCTATAAATAGTTAAGCAAAAATACAAAGCATATGGCCTAATGATTGCGTATAAGCAGGCTGTTGATGCTGGGTTTTGTCATCAATGTCCATATATATATATATATATATATATATATATTATTTACATCGTTTGAACTGTTGTCCTCATCTTTATTGTCATTTTCATGATGTTTCAACCATCTTCAGGTGATTGGAATTTCGAACTGAACTCTTTATTTCATCCACCAGGGTATTTTGTTCTAGTTTCACATGCCATGCCTCTTCCAGATGTCACAGTTATCTTCCTTTAACTCAACTCTCCAAGTTTTTATTCACCACTGCAGTAGCCAGGTATTGAACTCACAACTCTTTGGGTCAAGTCACTGGATCCAACCAATGCTTTTATCCACTGCACCATGTGTCCATGAGGTCATCAGTGAATGAATTTTTTGAGAGAACTATAATTTTTTTTTTTTTCTAAAACAATAAAGATCAGGACATCAGTCCAAATAATGTAAACAATTACAATACCCCATCTCAGAAATATATATATATATATATATATATATATATATATATATATATATATATATATATATATATATGTTTGTCTGCCGATAAAAAAAGTGTGAAACCCGGGGTCACAAACTCACATCAATCCAACCAAATGTTAGCTCTATCTCTAATATTGAGCACTTTCTAATAAGTACCGCACATATAATATATAATAATATATATAATATATATATATATATATATATATATATTTTGAACAATAAAAAAATATAAAAAAATTAAAATCTTCAGACACACTGGGTTGTAGATTAATATTCTTTCGTTTTTTTTATTATTATTTCATTTAGATTCCTTGACTAGTTTCGGCCAAAATGGCCATCATCGGGAGAAGAAATATTTCTGCTTGCTGGTAGCAGTAAACTACAGAAATGAATGTCTTGATGGAGAAAATGAACTTTTTTGTCTGTAGTTTTCATTTGTTTTTTTATTTTTTTATCTTTTTTAACATAAATCTTTTAACATTCCTTTGTGTTGGTCAAACAGTCTCTTTAAGTTGTTATTTGAGATAAGAGCTGGATGGATCTATGCTTCTGAATTTATATTTATATACACACACTTTTCACACACACACACACACATATATATATATATATATATATATATATATATATAAGTAATATTTTACTTTCACTTTATCTCTGTGAAGTACATCTATGATTGCTGGTAGAGTAAACTCTAAAATTCAAGAAACATTAATCAGGAAGAATACAGGAATGTTAAACGTTAGAAAATCCTGAAAACCACTACGCTTCACCTCAACGCCAAAAATAATTTTACAGATGTAACTACAAAATCCCAGTCATGTCTAATCCAATTCTGGATCAGCTATATTTGGAGTTCTAAATCCTTGGAAATAGACCTGAATTATGAGACTTATTCTTGGATGTCAGTTTCAGTATGGCATATGTTTAAAAGAGAAAATGCTCTTAATGTCATAGATTCTAAAAGAAGGAATCAGACAGCAAAATTTATGGAAGACTGGAATTTAAAAAAAAAAAAATCTACACTGACAAGAACTGGAAAATTTTCGTAATAAAAATACAAGTTTATAATTGAAATGAAACTTGTTTAATCTATTTCATTCCTCAGATCTAATCTAATAATAACTAAAAGAAAAAAAAATTATTTTTGACTTCATACAAGAAAAGTGCATTAAAAAAATAAATGGTCCAAAAATGGGAGATAAAAATGTACAGTAATATAATTCAAAAGATATCACTAAAATATCACTAAAGTTTCCATAAATTCTCGTCTAACCTTGTAGATTTTCTCTTTGCTACCTCGGCTTAATCATAGTGCTAGATTAACAGATAGATGTTGTAATTTCACTGTTGAAATTGCTAGATGTAACCACACACTGATTTTCTTGACCTCACATTTTGCACTGATATGAAGTGGAGCGACTATACTGAATCAATTGCTACAACCACTGCAAGAAAAGTTGGTTCACTGTATTATGTCAGAAAATCTTTTCTCGTCAGAATCCATCTTGCACATTTACAAGTTTACCATCCATCCATGCATTGGACACTGTTGCCATAACCTGTCTGGTGCTTCTGCTATACAACTACCTCTGCCATAGTGATTTTCTAAGCATAGCTTAGATGTGGCCCAAGGCCAAAATTATGGGGCACCTAGTGAGAATCGAACTCACTACTTAGTCATAATTGTTCCAGCGAGATAAGCTGCTAAGCATTACACTGCCTTGAGGTGCCCCAAAATGATTTTCTAAGCATAGCTTAGATCTGGCATGAGGCCAAAAGTATGGGGCACCCAGTGAGAATTGAACTCACTACTCAGTCATAATTGATCCAGCGAGACAAGTTTGCTAACCATTACACCACGTCAAAGTGCCCAACCACTGCTGCTAAATCAGGTCTGGTGTTGCTGCTCTTCATCTCGGGGTTCTTGACAAGATCCAAAGAAGGATCTGTAATCTAATCGATCCTGGCCAGGCATATTAACTTCAGTCACTTTCCCACAGATGTGACATGACTTCCCTCTTAGCTTTTCTACAAATATTTTTATGGCAACTCTTCTGATGATTTTTTTTTTCTCCTGGAATGAACTTATGCATGCTGCTAGATTGGCAACAAGGTCACATCTTTTTATAGTTGAACTTGCTAGATGCAACTGCCAGTTCTACTCTAACAGTTTCTTTACTTGAACTTCTTAACTGTGGAGCTCCCTTCTGATTTCTTGCTTCCCTGATAGTCAGAATATTCAAAAATTTAAATGCAATATCAATCACCATTTTCTCTCTTTTTGAACACTTTTCTTCTAGTGTTCTTTCCTCAATCTTCCCCACTAAAGTCTTCTCATTCTCTCATATATATATATATATATATATATATATATATATATATATATATATATATAGAGAGAGAGAGATCATTGGAGAGTAGGAAGGAGGAATGAAAATGTCTTTCTGGTTCCCTGTTTCTTTAGAACTTTCTCATTGATTACATGTTCTGTTTATGGCATTCTTAACATCTGTCTGTAGAAACATCTCTCAGTCAGTCAGAGTCTCTTATTCATTTTTTTAAAAATTGCCTACTTTCTATACAGTGGGAAAGATCAGTGTATGCTTACTGCTAGCGAAATCTGATCTAAACATAAGTTGTATCTGCTGAATTTGGTCATTGAAAAGTCAATTGAAATGAACATTGAACTAATTAATTTTATCCACTAAGAGATTTGAAATAGATCTGAATTTAAACTTTGCTTATGGCGAAACTCGTGTTAAGTGCGTGAACAACCTGGCTTATAACCTTCAGTTTGCTACATAAACACAAGTTTTGCTGAGTTGGAGAGACTTGGGCGTTAGACAAGAGTGACGTTGAGAGAGAGAGAGACTGTCATTGCAGTGAGTCAGTCCAGTGGCAAGTCAGAGATAAGGACTTCAAGAAATATCGTCGTCGTAGCAGTCGCATGAAAAGTCACTGAAACTTAACGTTTGTCACTTACGACAACCAACTGAAAAGCTACACTTTCACGTAGTGCTGGAATTATGAGTCACATATCCTCCTAAGTTGATTTGGAACGAGTTAATCACACACACACCTCTCTCTGTTGGTATAATTGGTAGAGGAGTGGTCCTCTGTTCTTATGTTAATTGCTTTTCTATCCTTTCTGTAAACTCTTTCTACTGTTGTTGTTTTCTTATATAAAAGACATCAATATTTTACCCATTGTTGTTCGGCTTCTGCAGATATTTTCTTGTTTGCCACATTCTAATTTTTCTGCCGCCCACCCTCACAGCCGTGCCTAGATCTCCAATCAACCGTGAACGTATGGACAACACCCTCCTTACTGGATCTAAAAACTAACACAACGTGGGCAGCATGCAGAACTTGGCCAGTGACCGGTCGAACAATCTACGGTGACTCTCAGGAGCGTCTGCCAGCTACCTCTGAGTTCGGTTCAGACCGAGTGGGCGCCTCAACCCAAAGATGAAGATGCCGGAGGTTGAGGGGCTGAAAGGACGAGTGGTAGATATATAATACATACGTACAAATAACTATTTCTTGTTAACAGTTAATATATTTCAATCTTGAAAATGGCTAAATGTATAGCCAAAAGCACTCGGATAAAAAGAACAATTGAAAAGTTTTATAAAATTTATCCTCCAAAAAGAAAAATTTATGGTGATCACATGAGAAATTGTATAAAAAACTAAATCAAAGCACCTTGTCTGTTGTATTCAATGAAATGGGCATAAAAGAAGGATTGCTGCCTAAATACACAAATATATATATATATATATATATATATAATTATTTAAAAAAAAATATGATTCCTTCACTACATAAGGGTTCTCATGTTTCAAAAACGACAGCCAAAAACATTAAAAAAAATTAAATTGAGTTCAAGTATCAAGCCCTGTTTCATCCTCAAGCGAAAATTTAGGAATAACCAATCTTGAAATTTACTCCTCTTTTTAAGCATGTTCATTCACAAAATTAATTACTATTGAAACGGCTTTACCCAATCATAAGATAGAAAAACCCTTTATGAAGTCATTAAAAAACCAAATTGTAGTTCAGTGCGACGTGTTTTAATGCAAAACAGCCCTTTAGAAAAAAAAATAAATAAAATAAAACAAAATTCTCAAGACACTTAACGACATATTATGGTGCCAAAAGCTATCTTTCACTGTGACTGACCAGACGATGTGCACACATGAATGCCAACATTCACTTTGAAATGGATACCCCAACCCTACCTCCTGACCTCTTTCTGAAGGTGACTCATATCTTGATAAAAACTAACTTGGTCAAAATGGTCGGCCCAAACGTTTCCATAGTAATTAATTTTGCGAATGAACATGCTTATAAAAGATGCGTAAATTTCAAGATTGGTTATTCCTAAATTTTCGCTTGAGGATGAAACAGAGCTTGATACTTTAACTCAATTTAATTTTAATAATTATATTGAGGTTTTTGGCTCTCGTTTTTTAAACATGAGAACTTTTATGTAGCGAAGGAATCATATTTTTTTTTAGAAATAATTATAATTTAAGCTCTACTTCTGTATGGAGCACTGTTTTTTTTTTTAAAAAAAAAACAAAAATACTAAAGAATTCTGGATTATTTAAGTAACGTGTTCTTTCCTATTTTTCTACATATCTACACATTATATATATATATATATATATATATATATATATATATATGCATCATTTTTTTTTTTCTGTTAAATTTTTATTGATTCTTTTTGTTGTCTTTATATTTGGTTACTGATATTTGAATTGAACTGAAGCAAGTACCCAAATATTGGTCAATTCTTAGAGTATCATGGTGAACTGGGATCAAATACAGATCAAATACAGATTGGAAACCGACAGAATGATAGGATAAAAAACAAATATGAAACATTTATCAATCTAACATGTTTCCTTTTTATTAAAGCTTCATATGAGAATGAAATATCGCAAACATGAATGAAAAAAATTCTGATATTTTTATTTTTGCTTCGCATGCATTTGACTTGCTAAACAATGTTAATAAAGGTATCCTTTCAAAGCTCCAAGAAATTAATGGATTCACAGCCTAACTGAAAAAAATCAAAAATATTGCTTTGTGTATGTAAGTGTATAATAATTCTAGTTCGTCAATGTGGAATTCTCATGATAATGGATATTTGTGCGTGTGTGTGTGTGTGTGTGTGTGTGTGTGTGTGTCTAGTAAAAATTATGTTTGGTGTTTTTTTTCCATCCAAATGTCAGTTGCACAATATGGAGGCAAGGAAAAACATTTTTTTAAAATCATTTAAATAATATTTATTTGTGATGATTAACAAAACTTTTCAATACTGTGCTTGTAGTTGAATCAGATTTATTTCTCAGTAATTTTCCTGGGCAATATTTTCAAATATACACTTTATTTATACCTTTAAAATGCACCTTGAAAGTTTAGAAAACCTATTTGCACAAATAGCTTATTTTCAAATCACTATCATTGACAACAATGCCAAATTAAAATTCATGCGTTCTCTATGCAACAGTGAGTAGGTGTACATTTGAATGACATGTGACTGTCATTCACATCTGTAAATGACAGTCACATGTAATAGAAAAGATTGAATACTGAATATCTTAGTATCTTTTTAAACTACTACTTTCCCACTGTAAAAAGTGTAAATTTCCTCAGTGTCCAAGACAATACACAATCTGAGCATTGTACTTCTTCTGTCTGGCTAAGTTTCACCTATCTACCTTATGGAAATGAGTTACACTTCCTCAATAAGAATTAATACCACCAAGTTTGTAACATTTATCCGCGGTACTTCCCAGGCTGTAGCCTAAACTAAACCAACAAATATGTTGCTAGTTTTACTCTTCCAATAACATGAGATGCAAAAAAAGATCAAATAATTTATAGTATATCCATGTGATGCAAGAGACGATTTCAGGCTTGTTCTTTAGAACAAAGAAGACACAAGGTACTGGACCACTAAATGAAAACATCAGATAATTTTCAGACAAATCTCTAAGTGCAATGTAGAGGTACTGTTCACAGGATGGATCCTCGGTGTTCAGGAAAAATTACACTTCATGACTCCATGTGAGATCAGGGCGTGTGTGTGTATGTGTGTGACAAACACTTTTAGAAGCAGGTCAGGCATGTAACATTTTCTATACTTGTGAAGAAAGACAAACTATGCACACACATTTAATATATATATATATATATATATATATAGAGAGAGAGAGAGGATGTGCAAGTAATGTAATACAGAATGGCTCCAAATGAGAAGTCAGAGAGCTGCAAATTCCAGTTGTTTTGTTACATTTCCATTTCATGCAAATACCCTTGGGGAAGGTATAAATGCGTCTCTTCTCCTCCCAGCTATGGGTTAAATACGAAGGCAGACTATGCTCTTAAACCTTAGTTGGCAACCAGTCAATAACTGTGAATTCAAAACCAAGTGTAACCCTGGCACAGCATATACTATTCAGCTAATGAAAGAATCATGAAATTTACAATGACTGATCCTGACTGAAGGGATTTAATCAATCAGTCCATATATATATATATATATAAATAAATAGCAAAAAAATTTAAGAATTTATTACAAAAAATTTAAAACCTCTAACCTTATAGATAAAAATAATCATTCATCTCTTAGAACAAAATTAAATAGGGCAAATATTATTTACGAATTTAAATGCCCATTAAGGAATTGTATTCCTGATCAATCAAAATTCATAAATAATTATATAGGCCATACTACAACATGTCTGACACGCAGACTCACTCTACACCTTTCTGACCATAGCTCAATTAGATCTCATTTAAATATTCATGGAGACCTACCGGACACTATTCGTAACATACTTGTTGCCGACACAAATATAATAGCATCATCTACATGCAAAAAAGGCTAAAAATAATGGAAGCCTTATTAATAAAAACAAAAAAAACAACACTTAATAATATCAACTATGAACATAGACACAATATCTTGACAGTGTTTTGAAAAATGAAAACAATTTATAAAACATACATGCAACAAACTATTTCTTATTTAACAGTTGAAATATTTCATCTTTGAAAATGGCTAAATGTATAGCCAAAAGTGCTCGGATAAAAAGAACATTCAAATAGTTTTTATATAATTCATCATCTGAAAAGAAAACAATTATTAGATCGATGAGAAATTGTATAAAAAAACTAAATGAAAGCACCTTTTCTGTCGTATTCAATGAAATGGGCTTGAAAAAGGATTGCTGCCTAAATACACAAATTATATATATATATATATATATATATATATATATATATATAAACATTTTATTGAATATGACAGACAAGGTGCTTTTGATTTAGTTTTTATACAATTTCTCATGCGATCTAATATATTTTTTTCTTTTTGGAGGATAAATTATATAAAAAAACTGTTCAATTATTCTTTCTTTCTGAGCACTTTCAGATATACATTTAGTCATTTTCAAGGTTGAAATATATTAACTATTAACAAGAAATAGATTGTTGTAGGTATGTAAAAAGGCTAAAAATAATGAAAGCCTTATTAATAAAAACAAAAAAACAACAGTCAATAATATCAACTATGAACATGGACGCAATATCTTGACTGCGTTTTGAAAATGAAAATATTATATAAATAACTACAACAATCTATTTTTTGTTAACAGTTAATATATTTCAACCTTGAAATACACACACCTATATATGTACACACACACACACACACACACACACACATATATATATTTATATATACATACATGCACACACACATATATATATATATATATATATATATATATATATATATATATATATATACACACATATACATACAGTAGCGTCCAAAACTAAGGGACAAAATTTTAAAACCTAATATTTGTTAGAAAAAACTGTGAAAAGCTGTAATTTTGCCAACTGGTAGTCATTATCATCCATAATAACATACTAAAATTTGAATCATTTGCAAAGGATAGAAAAAGAATTATAACAATTATTTATTTATTTTTCAATTTGGAACGTCCAAAAGTAAGGGACAAAATTGAGAAAAATATTAGGATTTAAAATTTTGTCCCTTAGTTTTGGACGCTAGTGTATATGTACATACACACAGACATATATATATGCACACACACACGCACACATATATATGTACATGCACACACACACACACATATATATATATATATATATATATATATATATATATACATACACACACATATATATGTACATGCACACACATGTATATATATATATTTATATATACATACATGCACACACACACATATATATGTACATGCACACACATGTATATATATATATATATATATATATATATATATATATATATATATACATACATACATGCACACACATATATATGTACATGCACACACACATGTGTGTGTATATATATATATATATATATTTATATATACATATATGCACACACATATATGTACATGCACACACACATGTATATATATATATATATATATTTATATACATACATGCACACACATATATATGTACATGCACACACACATGTATGTATATATATATATATATATATATTTTTATATATATACATGCACACATATATATATGTATATATATATATATATTTATATATACATACATGCACACACATATATATGTGTATATATATATATATATTTTATATATACATGCACACACATATATATGTACATGCACACACACGTGTATATATATATATATATATATATTTTATATATACATACATGCACACACATATATATGTACATGCACACACACACATATATATATATATATATATATATATATATATATATACACACATACACACCTATGTATATACTGAAAGTTCTTGGCCTGACACATGCTTCAATGTTTCTATAAGCAGCATATGCAGGTATCTAGTTTCTCTCTTTCTCAATGTGTGTATATATATATATATATATATATATATATATTAAGCAATTCACCCCAAGCAAGGTGGGAGTGCTACTGACGGGCAGTGAGTAAAGGATAAAAAGAAGAACGAGAATCAAGGCAACAGAAAATGAGGAAAGAATAAAGGACGAGGATGAAGATCAAGGCATCAGAAGATTCCGATTGACATTACATTTAAATTTTTGAAGATTCTAGTTATCAGGGAAGCAATTAAGAGTAAGGGAGTTCCACTATCGGGAAATGTAAGAGAAGAAGCTGTTGGAGTAGAAGTGGTGGTTGCATTTAACTGTTTTGATAGTAAAAGGTGTGAGACTGAGATTCCAATCTAGTAGCATGCTTAAATTCATGAAATTGGGGTACCAGTGAAAGTAGCTCATCAGAGCAGATGCCATGAAAATATTTATAGAAAAGACAGAGGGAAGCCACATTATGTTGGTGAGGAAGTGACTAGAGACGAGATCCCAAGTCAGGACCGATCATATTGCATATCCGTCTTTGGATTTTGTCAAGAACCTCGAGATGAACAGTGAGAGCACCAGACCATACATGGCAACAGTATTCCATGTATAGACAAATGGTAGATTTGAAGGATTGTCTCAGCTGAGAAAAACCTTCTGGTGTGACACAGAGTACCAACTTTCCTTGTGGTAGATGAAGCTATTGATTCAATGTAGTTGTTCCACCTCATCAGGTCAGTGGAGAATGTGAGACCAAGAAGGTGCAGTCAGGTCCTCTCATAGACTTGAGCATCAACTATGCTGATAAGAAAGAAGGGACATTTATTTATGGTAAGTAAATGACAGCAGTTTCATATATATATATATATATATATATATATATATATATATATAAGGTGAGAAACGTTAATTTGTAAACAGTGACTATTACTGCTTCTGATGCAAGATTCTTCATGAAGACAAATTGAGTTCTCTGGTCACTGGTGTGTTTGTCTAAAAATATATATGTCTAAATTCACTTTCATCTCTGCTGTACACTAGTGGCCTAGGGGTAAAATCTCCAACTAATACCAAATCAGTCAGGTTTTGATCCTGGCTTGAGGCAATCAGATGTCTAGCCAGACTGACAAGCTGTGAAACAGCAAAACTGTGTCTGTGGATGACAATATATATATATATATATATATATATATGTATGTGTGTGTATATACACATACACATACTTGTATATACTAAAAGTTCTTGGTCTAACACACTTCCAAACATTTTGCACAATGACCAAACTTTGTTCTTAAAGTAAATAAATATAAAAGTGGATATTGATGTCAACACAGTCTATTTCATGCTTAAATGCAATTGTCAATTATATATATATATATATATATATATATATATATATATATATATATATATATAAGAACATAGAAGTCAACACTTAGAGGTGACAGTCTGTTTCATGCTATATGTATCGTTAAATGAAACAGACTGTCAGCTAAGTGTTGACTTCTATGTTCACTTTATATTTACACACTATATCTCTGGTAGTGAGCACTTTATCCCATAAATATAGCACACCTTAAGACTATATTTCTTCATATATATATATATATATATATATAAGGGAACATGGAAGTCAATACTTAGAGGCAACAGTCTGTTTCATGCTAGATGCAATCGTCAGGCCACCTCAGTCTCTGAATTTATATTTCTATATAATAAATGTCATTTTCAATTAAAGGGACTCAACTTTCTAACTTTTGAATATCTCATCTTTATCTATATAATAAATGCTAATGTGTTCCTGTTACACTTTTTCAATTAAAGGGACAAAACTCTCATCTTCTAAATGCCAGTGTGCTAGACTTTTTCAACTTTACACCCAATATATCAAACAATTTTGGAACCAGGCTGACTCCATGAGTAAATTATAAACATTCCCAGCCAGATCTGGACCCACAATCCTGAAATTTTGGATTCCCACGTTTTCATTACTGTGATTGTTTTCAGTGACTTTTTTTTACCTGATTTTCTGCAACAAATTTTTTTTGCAGGATAACAATTTTTATAACTTGGAAATAAATTTGGGAGTAATTGAAATTAATTGCAAAATCCAATGAAAGTCACCCATGAAATAAAAATAATTGTTTGTACAGAAAGTAAGGATCTACTTATATCAAAGAGTCTTTAAATTAAATGGTGACAGAAGAATTATTGTTGAACTTTTAAAAGGTATGCTTAGATATTAATGCAATACTTAAATGCTGTGATCAATTTTGAGTTCTTCTGTAGTTTATGGTTGCTTATCACATCTACTCCTCCCTAGCTATTGTGATGAAGGCTCAATCAAGAGCTCTCTGCAGGAGTTAGCTTAAATGCCACCCAATAGGGTGGCTATTAAAGTAGTGTGTGTATGCATATATATATATATATATATATATATATAAAAACAAAAATGTGTTTGTACAGAAAAAGAACTTTCTTCATTCTCTCTATCTCACTTGGGGATTGTGAGCAATTCTTCTTATGCTCTATATTCATTAGGGGCTTATTTACATCGATTTGTTTGTTTTTTTAGTAATAAATTAATTTTAGTCAAGACTCCTTAATTACTCCCAATATCTACCCTTTTTAGTCTCACTGTTTTGATTATTGTCATCCCAACAAATCTTTGGATTAAAAAAGGTCCTTCCAAGAATACATTCTGTCATTTTCAAAGCCATATATATATATATATATATATATAAAAAAATGTTGGAATATATTCTTGTAAGGGACCTTTTTTGTCCAAAGGTTTGTTGGGATGACAGTAATCAAAACAGGGTAGATACTGGGAGTCATGACTAAAATAAATAAATATATATATATATATATATATATATATATATATATATATATATATATATATATAAAAAAACTAGGAAATCCTATTACTTTGGTTTCAAACTTTTGGTATCCTTGGGTGATAGAGCCCAAAATATATCACTTAAGATACCAAATGTTTGAAACCAAGGTAGTATGATTGGCTGATCTTCTAATTTTTTTAAATTTAAAAGCTCTGGGTGTTAAACTTTTATTCTTTTTATGTGTATTGGATACTTTTTAATACAACTGTTTCCTGGTTTAATTTATCTCTGACCAATAACTGTTTTATAATTTGTTATATATATATATATATATATATATATATATATATGTAATGGATGCATGGCAAAGTGGTTAGAATGTTTGCTGTCTAGCTATGAGACCCTGGTTTGAATCTAATCCTGGTCTATTTGTCAGGAAAGTATTTTTTTGGTGTTACCATCCTGGGGAGGCCATCCCAATGTATGACATAATTAGAAATTACTTGAAAACCATATCATGGAGTTCGCCTAAGCCTTGTGAAATTGGGAAGATGGTGCTGTTGAAATTCTTTTGTCTGAGATGAAACAAAGTCAAAATATGATTAGAATTTGTGCTTCTTGCCATCCCAATTTATGTTCCCTGTCATCCAAATTGACTGTAAAATGTGGTTTGGTTTGGTTTACTTTGTTTAACGGCATATCAATCTTAATGGGTTATTTAATGCCGACAACATTTTTAGGGTAGATTCGTATGAATAGAATATGTATTCTTTGGTTTAGATTGGTTTGGTTTATTTTGTTTTACGGCATATCAACCTCAATGGTTAATTTAATGCTGACACGATATTTTATTGCTGGTAATATTTTGTTTTGTCAAAAACCTGTTAATATTTTTCCTTATATTTTTAGGATAGAGTCATATGAATAGAATATGTATTCTTTGGTTTAGATTGGTTTGGTTTATTTTGTTTAACGGCATATCAACCTCAATGGGTTATTTAATGCCGACAACATTTTTATGATATATTCGTATGAATAGAATATGTATTCTTCAGTTTAGATTGGTTTGGTTTATTTTGTTTTACGACATATCAACCTCAATGGGTTATTTAATGCTGACAAGATATTTTATTGCTGGTAATATTTTGTTTTGTCAAAAATCTGTTAATATTTTTCCTTCAAAATTGTATTACTGGTAATATTTTTTTTTCAAAAAAGTATTGTTGGTAGTAGTTAACTTTTTGCCCATAGATGGGACCCTAACAGGTGCTACTACCCTGGGTCAGAGTGGACCTGAGAACACCAGCAATTAAGAGGTGGTTCCATGCTCCTCAAAACCTCCTGATCAGAGGCCTTGCTGCTGGATGTAGTTTAACATCTTAACCAGGACATCTGTAAAATACGGATCCGTTAAGACAACTTAGCCTCTTTGAACATTAAGCATGCATCATCTTTCAAAATGTCTTCACGCACAAACATCTTAGGCTAACGATTTTAAAGCAGAACATCCTGTGTGGGTAGCATAACAGTTATGCACACAAATGGTTACAGAAAGTGAGAGCAAGAGTAACGAGGGTGTTTGAGGAAAGGGTATAGAGAACGATGGGAATCAGGATCAAGGCATCAGAAGATGATGATTGACATTACATTTGAATATTTGAAAATTATAGCTATCAGGGAAACAAGTAAGAAGAAGGGAATTCCACTGACAGGATGTGCGAGAGAAGCAGCTGTTGGAGTAGAAGAGGCGATTACATTTAACTGTATCGACAGTAAAAGGGTGGGACCGAGATGCCAAACTAGTAGCATGCTTAAATTCATGCAGTTGGGGTACCAGTGAAAGTAGCTAGTTAGAGCAGTTGCCATTGTAGAATCAGATTCCTACATTTTTTTTAAATCTTAAATTTTGTGCAAGTTAAACACATAGAGGCTCCCAGCCAAATATAACAACTGATGTATTTTGATTGGTTGTAAAATATTAATTAGGTGTCGTCAACTACGTCCTAAGGTACCGACCCAAATTTTGACCTCTAGTTGACGCCATAAAAATGTAAACATGTTTACGAGCCTCCCCCACGTGACCAAGAGAACTAATAAAAACGAAACTTCACGCGACTTGGTCAGTGGGCACTTAAAATATTGAAACCAATTCACTTGACTTCATTGGAAATCAACACAGCAAAGAAGACGAACTTTATCTTCAATACAACAACAAACTTTGTCAACAATCTCCAGGCTTAACGCTCACTCCCACAAAATATTCCATTCCACAAGAATCTCTGGTTAATGAGCGATAACAATCAGTGAGTCAAGAACAATACTTTTTTCTATTTAATACACAAAAAACATCTGTTTAATTTTCCTACAAAAACAAATATAGCTAACTAAACCTTGTCATTTTCACACATACAGTACAGTAGCTCAAATTCTTTCAGTAACACATACACCAAAGAACTCTATTGTGTTTATCAACTTTTGCACTATATATTATGTATTTGTTGTGTTTATAGAAAAATATTTATTGTTGAACAAATTCACATTTTCTTCTACTTGATTATTTCTCTTGTTGTCTTTGTTACATTTGATATTGTAAAAATTGTAGAGGGTCAGTTTTTATTTCTATTTATAACCAATACAAATTGGCTGACCCACTATACCATGAAAATATTTGTAGAAAAGACAGAGGGAAGCCACATCACGTCTGTGAGAAAGTGACTGTAAGTTGAGATGCCAGGTCAGGACCTATCACATTACATATTCATCTTTGGATTTTGTCGAGGACCTTGAGATGTACAGTGGGGGCACCAGACCATATATGGCAACAGTATTCAATGCAAGGATGAATGGTAGATTTGTAGATTTGAAGGAGGGACTTTCACACAGAGAATCAACTTTCCTTGTGGTAGATGAAGCTATTGATTCAATGTTTTTTCCACCTCGAGCCAGTGGAAAACATAAGACCAAGAAGGTGCAGAGAGACACTCTCGTGGAGTTGGGCATCGGCCATGTTGATAGGAGGCAGGGAGGGTTCTCTATGGTGTGTAAATGAGAGCAGTTTTGTTTTGAAGGAATTAAAGTTTACAAGCCATTTCCTGTCCCTAACAACCACAGATTTGAGGTCCTTTTTAAGACTGGATTTACTATACCCATGTTTGAGTTGCCACCCTGTTATGTTTTATTTTATGTCTACTGGTCTGCACATTTATTATTTCTTAATAGAGAAAATCTGCTAAAAGGTTCCAAACCTGATTCCTCCTTAGTAGGAGAAAACTTTAGATTGCTCAGTCACAGAGTGTATCACAGCCCAGCAAGATTCAATTACCCCTTTGAAGAATGCACATCCGCTTTCGAAAATCTTTGTAAAAGATTGTCTCTGATCATTTTTTTTTGTATCTGAAGCATAATGTAAGTTTTGAACAATCAATAAATTCCTTGTCCAATTTTATTTTCCTACGACTTCAACTTCCACAAAATAATGTTCAGAATATCATTAACATTTTGATGCCAGCTGTAACCAACATTCTGGTGTATTTTCTTCCAAATTCTTCATTTTACACAAAAGATTAATTCCATCAATAAAAGTTCTATTATTCTGAAGACATTCTTGGAATGAAATGTGTCACAAAGAATTTTTCCCATTTTATCATTCACTTATTTGTCTGATGTGTATATATATATATATATATATATATATATATATATATATATATATATATATATATATATATATATATATTTTTTTACACACAAGTATTTTCTTCAATTATATTATTATATCAACTACAATTAAAATTAAAGGTTAGTAGAACAGTGAACTTGTGATGTAAATATATTTTATTGATAAACACTGAGAGTAAAAAGGTGCAATAGAGAGATAAAATGACATTAAATAAGTAAATTAAAAAAAAACAAACAATACCTTCTATATCATTTAAATCCAGTTCAAGGCTATTTCTCTCTTCACTCCCTCGATCTTTTCTTTTGGACTTAATTTTGGAATCCCCTGAAATAAAAAGTCGTGTTCAGAATCAAACTTGGGTAGGGTAAAAAGAATTTATTTATTTATTTAAAAAAATATTAATTAAAAAAAGGAAACAAAAAAATAATGAAGTTTATCAAACATTACATATTATTATATAAACATTATGAATATATTATGTATAAAAACATTAAAATTATGCATTATTATATATTAAGCATTATACATTAACATTATGTATTATTGGTGAAAATAAAAAAAATCGTTTTCATTAAAATAGAAGAAAATCTGGTCAAAAAACAACAAAATGGAGCATGATATAAAAAGTTACATTAAAACAATACAAAAAAAACAAGGAACTTCAAGGAAAAAAAAAGATTAAAAAAAAAACTAAACAATAAAAAATAAAATAAAAAAAATAAAACAAAATTATCTTCCTTGTTCCAGGCTGATTTTCCAAGTTGATCTGCAATGTGTCACAATCTATCTTTGTTGACAGTAATTTTCAGCTTCAAGTAGATCTAAATAATGATGACCTCGTGCCAGACTTAAATCAAACTGAAGTTCAATGAACTGATGAAAACATTTAAGGGATTGTTATTTACATTATTTACAATTCATGTTCTCATCTTTATGTTATCAAATTTTGACCATTGTGCCCCCTGACCTTAATCAGTCAGGGATTGAACCCAGAATTATACCGACTCCAAATTCACAAACCAACGCTTTAACAACTGGGTTAAGTAGTACAGACTTAGATTCATTGTAAACAGAGTGAACAATAAATGGGCAGACCAAAATAAGAACATGGACAGTAGAATGAGAACAATCTATCCTTGTAGGTTGAATAAAGAGTTCAGTTTGAAATTCCTTGAAGGTTACACAGATCAACTGACACTTGAAGAATGAAATGTGATGATAGCAACCAAAATATTATCCAAATCCAGAACCCTTGCACACATGTTGGAGAAGCCACTCACTGGCTGACAGTGTCTCTGGTGGGTGGGGCTGTAGCCATACTCACCACACTTAGCCAATTACAGGTTAGTGAGGCTATTTAACCCATAGCTGAAGGTTTTGCATCCAGAGTTTTCCTTCTAGACTGGTTGCCACCCAAGGATAGAAGACTCAGCCAGTCTTACTATTTACCTATACCTGGGGGGGAAAGAAATGGATTCATACCTTTCTCAAGGGAATTTGTAAGTGAATATAACAAACCCAACTGGAATTTGAAATCGATACTTTGATTCTTAAATCCAAGCCATTAACCATTACTTTCCCATATTTCCTGAGGATATTAGTTCAAATGTAAATAAACTCCTCATCCCAGAAATTCATACGGAATTATGAAATAATTAAAAATATTGTGTATGTTTCTTGAGAAGTCAAATGTTTTTTTGATTGGATTATTAAAGAAAAACATTTTCATAAAAACCGATATTAACCAGGCTTCAGTTGTTCTGATAGAAAGTCATAATAAAAAAAAACACCCAGTGAGTATGAAATTCACTAAGATTATCTTACTAATGATCCTTTTCATAGGATTGATTGATTATTTTGTTTTTATGGATTATCAACCTTTTGAAGGTTATTTAAAGCCACAAAATATTTTTCCCAAGGGTATTTGTGATTTAGTGAATATAACAAACCCAAGTAAATTTGGAACTCGGCTCTCTGAATTTCAATTCTGAGTTGCTATACATCATCCGACCTCATGTCCAAGCTTACAGAACCTGGTATTCCCAAGGGGGTCATCCATCTAGATACTGATCAGGCTTGACGTTTCTTAACTTTGGTGATCATACAGAAATCCTTTTCATAGGATCGGTTGAGTGATCTTGTTTTTTATGGCTTATCAACCTTTTGAAGGTTATTTAAAGCCACAAAATATTTTTAGATTGGAAGAATTGATATTTTTTGAGATAGTATTGATTTACTGATACAAGTACTACTAATTAACTCATAGCTGGGGGGGAGAAGAGGTGGATTCATACCTTTCCCAAGGGTAATTGTGAGTTAATAAATATAATGAACCTAACTAGGATTGGAACTCAGCTCCTTGATTTCCAATTCTGAGTTGTTATACATTACACCACCCCCACCTCCAAGCATACAGATACTGACCATTGTTTAAACCATTGTTTAACTTTGGTGATCGTACTGGAACTGATCTGTTGCATAGGAAACATGCACCTAATGAAACAATTCCTGATTAATCTTATAATTTTTACCACATTTCCAAAGCGATCTGAAAATGTTATTAATGACTTATTTAAATCACTAGATAAATCTACCCCCCACCCCCAAATTCCCAAACAAACAATTATTTTGTTGCCTGGCGTATATCTTGACTTAGTTTGCTGAATGAAGTCTATGAAGAAGGAACTGTTTCTTTAATACTGAAATTCAACAAATATATGGTTCAAGAGTCTCTCAAGGTAGAGGGTTACTGTTAAAATGGTAATGATGAATGGGCAGTGTGATATGAGTGAAAGAGGAAGTGTTCAGAAATTAAAATTTTGAGGAGAGGTAACAAATGGTCCTCGACTTGAAGTTAAGATTGTAGTTTTCAGGGAAGCATTCATGTGGGAGCTGTTTCTTGGGAAAATTCTGAGGGGGAACTTCCTTATTACATCTGAATCACAGAGGAGAAAAGGTTAAATTGATTCTGTTGGAATAGCACATGGAAGAAGAAGTGATTGGCTTGCAATCTTTTGGGAAGATGTTGCCGAATGGAGAATAAGTCTTTCCAAAAAACTATCACTGATTGGCAAGGACTAATTGAGATAAAAAGCTTTTGCCATAACAAGTATTGGGTACAGGACTTGTGAGATCAGATGACACAAAGTTTATCATGCTACCTCTGCTTCTATGTTCCAAGCCTGCGGCTGAATTAAATTTGAATACAAAAAACAAAAAACATATGAACAAAAGGATATTAAAACACTCGATCCCAAGATGGTACTTGCAATACTGAAATTGATGATGAAATTAAGAAAATTATTTTACCAGCAATAAGCATCTTCTTTGAAGGAATGACTAACAACCTAGTTTCCCAGGCTATTATTCATACAATTTAGTCCCCCTCTACATAGCTTACAACTAAAAACCTGAGCCATAATAAACTCAGTTTCAAGGAGCTACCATGGAGTTAATTATTCTCACATGTCATTCCTTTCAAAGTGAGTTCAGTCCCTATTGAGTGCCATGCTGCTACAGCCCTGATATAGTTACATCAAACATGGCCTGTTTAAAGAATTAAATCCTGATCATAGCTCGCCTCAACTTCCTGTCCTTTGTAGCCCTTATTAAAGTTTGTCTTTTTATTGTATATCCTAATCTTTATTCTACCAACAATTTACACAAGTGCATTCTCCTTCTTCTATGTGTCAGGGCTCTTCAGGATGTGGGAAATCATAGTTCTCCACAACTTCTCATCCTTTGTAGCTGTTAGAAAAGTTTATCTTGTGGTCTTACATTTTCTACAGACAAATGGTTTGGTTTGGCTTGTTTTATGGCATATCAATCTCAATGGGTTATTTAATGCCAACACAATTTTTAAGATAGATTCATATGAATAGAATATGTATGCTCTGGTTTAGTTTGGTTTATGGTATCTTAACCTCAATGGGTTATTTAATGCCAAAAAAATTTTTAGGATATGTTTGTATGAATAGAATATGTATCCTTTGGTTTAGATTGGTTTGGTTTATTTTGTTTTATGGCATATCAACCTCAATGGGTTATTTAATGCCAACAACATTTTTAGGATATATTCGAATATGTATTCTTTTGGTTTAGAATTTTGTTTTACGGCATAGAATTTAATGTTGATTTTTTGGTTTAGATTGGTTTTTGGTTTATTTTGTTTTACGGCATATCAACCTCAATGGGTTATTTAATGCCAACAACATTTTCAGGATTATTTAATTTGTTTTACGCATATTGACAACATTTTTTTAGGATAAATTTGTATGAATAGAATATGTATTCTTTGGTTTAGATTGATTTGGTTTATTTTGTTTTACGGCATATCAACCTCAATGGGTTATTTAATGCCAACAACATTTTCAGGATATATTCGTATGAATAGAATATGTATTCTTTGGTTTAGATTGGTTTGGTTTATTTTGTTTTACGGCATATCAACCTCAATGCCAACAAGATTTTTATTGTTAGTAATATTTTTTTCAAAAATGTAATGCTGGTAATTTTTTTTTCTTTTTTTTTTTCAATGTATAGCTAGCAATTTTTTTTTCAAAAATGTATCGCTGGTAATAATTTTTATTCAAATATTTATTGCTGGTAATTTTTGTACAAAGTATTTCTGGTATTAAAACCTATGTTTACACTTGCATATCGTTTTTTTGTCCTCAGTTTGGGATTTATCTATTTGCCCATAGCTGGGACCCTAACAGGTGTTTCCACCCCGGGTCAGAGTGAACCTGGGAACACCAGCAATTAAGAGGTGGTTCCATGCTCCTCAAAACCTTCTGATCAGAGGCCTTGCTGTTGGATGTAGTTTATTATCTTATCCAGGACACGGATGTAGTTTATTGTCATACCCAAGATAGCAGACAAATGGAGCAATTATATTGAATCAATTGCTGTTGCTAAGAAGGTTGATTCACTGTCTCATGCCAGACAATTTTCTTATCAGAATTCATTTTACACAATTATAAATCTACCATTTGTCCATGAATTGAATATTACTACCATATCTGGTTTGTTTTACTGCATATCAACCTCAATGGATTATTTAATGCTGACAAAAATTTTATTGCTGGTAATATTGTTTTGTCAAGAATCTATTTCTGGTAATATTTTTCCTTCAAAAATGTATTGCTAGTAATATTTATTTTTTAAAATCATTGTTGGTAATATTTTTCCTTCAAAAATGTATTGCTAGTAATATTTATTTTTTAAAATCATTGTTGGTAATATTTTTCCTTCAAAAATGTATTGATAGTAATAGTTGTTTTTTTCTTCAAAAATTTATTGCTGGTAATAATTTTTTTACAAAGTATTTCTGGTATTAAAACCTATTTTTACACTTTCATAGTGTTTTTACCCCAGTTTAGGAGTTAACTATTTGCCCATAGCTGGGACCTTAACAGGCGCTACCACCCCAGGTCAGGGTGGACCTGGGAACACCAGCCATTAAGAAGTGGTTCCACACTCCTCAAAACCTCCTGATCAGAGGCCTTGTTACTGGACATAGTTTATTGTCTTACCCAGGATGCAGATGTAGTTTATCGTCATACCGACTACTACTTCCAAAGACAGGTATGCAATGTTTTCTGTCCTGACCTGGCATCTTGACTTCTGACACTTTCCCACTGCCATAATGTGGTTTCCCTGTGTCTTTTCTATAACTATTTTCATGACAGTTGTTCTAATCAGCTCTCTCTCCCTCAGTACCTCGACTGCATGAACTTAAATGTGCTACTAGATTGGCTACTAGGCATCATCAGTTTACTGTTGAAACAGCTAAGATCTAATTGCAGGTTCTGTTTTAATAGTTTCTCTTCTCACACTTCTAATCCCTGGAATGCTTTTTTGGTTCCTTGCTTCTCTGCCACATAGAATCTTCAAAAATTAGAATGGAACATCAATCACCATCTTCTGTCTTCCTTCATCTGTTCTTTTATTGTTCTTTCTCCATACTAAAGTCATATCATTCTCTTTCACTCCCAGTCACCCATTGCATTTTAGTGGCATTATTGCCTTGCGTGGGGTGAAAATATTAAAAAAAAAATGTTACATGTATATTTTTTATGCACATATCAAATGCCAGATTTTATTCATGAATCATAACAACAACTTACATACAAAGGTGAATTTTATTGGTTGGGTCAAAATCTCAGGTCAATTACTATCACCCCTACCTAATAAGTTGGGGTGGTGGGGGCAACTTCAATTAGCTCTGTTTACCAATAATAGTCACTTATTATGATCCTTGCAACTTTTTTGTTTTTATATTTCATGCCAATCCCTTAGCTACATATTAAAACAGAAGACTATAGCGGTACCAACTTATGACCTCCTGAAAATAAGAATTTGATAGAATTTTCTACTGCCAGTAATTTATGCATAGGAGAGTAAGTTATGAATCCACTTTCTTCTTGCCTCACCCACAAGACATCATATGCTTGCTTCTAGTTTGCAAAAAAATTAAATCTTTTATAAATCCCAAAAATATCTTTAGGATTATGAGGATAAACAGTCTAAAAACTGATCTGAATTTTTGTCCTCACAAGATAGAAGCCAACCATTTTGCTGATGTTTTCTTCTGCATTGATATTTATTTTGCTGCTTAGCCATCTGCCACACTTCTTCAAACATGATTTAAAGTTTTTCAACATCAACAAAATTCATTGAATGTTTGACATTAAGATAGCTAGATAGGACAGCTTCCCCAAGACAATTCACATCTTTTCTCCACTAATCCTAAACCATTATCAAGACATCCTACACTTGCCTTTAGCTTGCAAAAAAATTAAATCTTTTATAAATCATGGAAATATCAGTGAAATTGTTTTTATGAGAATTTTACTGATCTTTGAAAGACTGAAGTTTTTTTTTTATAGTCTCATTTTATCAAATTTAAACATTGTTAGATCAATTTCTTCAGTCTTTCAAGGTGGTCAGTTTTCTTTCTTTATTTATCTGGAGTTTGCATTTCCGAACTAAATATCGCACTTAAAATAAAAATTAATTAAAAAACTGAGAACAAGAGTTTTAACCTTTTCAATCTGAATTTGGTGCAAAGAATCTGAATTTGGAGTGATGTCATTGAGCCTCTCTAAACCTCAATTATTATTTTTTTTATTATTTTATTTCGTTGAGCTAGCTCAGATATTCATGAGTCTATAATGCCAACCATCATGGTCCAGCAACAAGGTCAGAAGGTCATTAGGGTGGCATTCTGTGTCATTACATAATAGGTGGTTGCAGGGTGATCAACCTGTCTTGTGCCACAGCTAGGTGTCCAAAGCAGTAGATCACTTGTGAGTTTTTGTTTTGCTTGCCAGCAGTGTCACACATGTCAGACCTTCAATAATCACTACATTTTCTATTTACCACATATGCAGGAGTATAGCGTAAGTTATTATGTTCAGTTTTTTATGCAAAAAATATATCCAAGAACTTTTTTTTTTTGAAAAAGTTTAAAATCTTGCATTTTCAGTGACTGGTTCCACTGTACACAGGTAATCATTTTTCTGGAGGGGTCAAAATTTGTGCAAAAACAATTCAGAGGTTACCCTACACATGAAGTTGGCTTATATACGAGTATACATGGTAACTGCTGTTACTAACAGATTTTTTTCTTGGAATGAATCCCATTTAAAATGAAAGGGTTAAAAACAAACTTATTTCTAGGAAAATATATTCTGTTGAACTATTTACACTACTTACACCATTCGGACTGTTGTCCTCATCTTTATTGTCCTATTCACAATGTTTCGATCATTGTACTCTCCAGCCTTATTCAGGTTATATATGTTGTTACTTTGAGCCCAACTCTTTATTTCATCCACCGGAGCATACAATAGCTGAAATGTTATGAATATGATAATAAAGATGGGGATAACTATCCAAACAATGTAAATAGTTACAATATCTCATCTCAGAAATATAGACAAATCCTAAAGAAGGCCAGGGCATACAATGACTAAAATATTGTGAATATGGCAATAAAGATGAGAGCAATGGTTTGAACAACGTAAATAGTTACAATATCTCATCTTAGAAATATAGAAATATCCTGAAGAAATCATGAGCGTACAATGACCGAAACATCACAAATATGGCAATAAAGATGAGGCCAGCAGTCCGAACAATGTAAATAGTTACAATACCTCATCTAAGAAATATAGACAGATCTTCAAGAAGGCTGGAGTGTACAATGGCTGAAATGTAGATTAATATGATAATAAAGATGAGGACAACAGTCCAAACAATGTAAATAGGGTAAATAGTTACAATACCTCATCTCAGAGATGTACACAGATATATTCTCTTGAAATTTAAAAAAAAGAATCTTTCTGAAGTTATGGACAAAATGTTAATGCTTCTACAGAATAGCTCCAGACTTAAGATTTTTATTACTACTTCTCTTTTTTGAAACTTACACCATGTCTTCATTATCAGTGTTTTTCATGAATAATATTTATTTACTGTAGAATTTCCATTGTTCAGTCCTTGCCCTACACAAGTTGGTGACCAAACAATGAATACTGGTGCTGAAAGAGTTAAGATTAAGAACAATTCATATTTTTCCTACTAAATGTCTAAAAGGGATTTGGGTTATAATGTTATATATAAGACTAGGTGGGGAATAAAGAAAAATTTCTAGTGTCTGTAAGTGTACAAGGAGGAACGAAAGAGGCCTTCTCACTCCTTCTCATATCTGTAAAGGAAACCCACAGAATATTTATACAAGAACAGATTAAAGCATTATTTCTTTCTAAATAATGAGTTTGGAGGATTGAATGCCAAGGACATCTTAAAAGATGATCATAATCCCTAAATTTGGGATTTTTGATATTTGGGGATCATAGTATTTAAACCATGAACCTATAAATATCAAAACCCCAAAAATAGAATTGAAGAAAAAATAATAAAAGCAGTACTTATAAGATATTTATTTACAGTTCAAAATAGAGATGGCTTGGGAATATCAGTGCTGTAAGCTTGGATGTGCAGGTGGTGTAATCTATAATGGCTTGGAATTGTTAATCAGAGAGCTGAGTTCCAATTCCTGTTGGTTTTGTTTCACTTATGTGCAAATAACCTTGGGAAAGGTATGAATCCACCTTTTCTCTCCACCCCTATCTGTGGTTTAATTAGTAAAACTTAAATCACTAAACCATTATTAACTAAAAAAAAAAAAATTTACAACCTAAAAATATTTTCTGGCTTTAAATAACCTGTGAAGGGTTGATAAGCTGTAAAAAAAAACAAAAAACAAATCAATCAAAATAGATATAGATTGATTTGTTTTGTTTTTACAACTTTTTGCAGATTATTTAAAACCAGAAAAATATTTTTAGACTGTATGAACTTTTTGAAGATAATAATTTATGATACAAGTCTTATTAATTAACCCATAGAAGCCTGGTGGGTGGAAGAGGTGGATTCATGCCTTTCTCAAAGGTATTTGTACATAAATGAATATACTGAACTTGACTGGAACTGGAATCTTTGATTTCCATCTCCAAAGTATTATTCATTACACTACATCCAAATTTATAATGACTGGTATTTCTAAATGGTTACCCATCTAGGTACTATATTGCTTAACTTTAGTGATCATACAAGAACCAGTGTTTAAACATGGTATAGCTGTAAGCCCTCAGAATGGAAAGGAAAAAAAAGGATTTATTTGGGAATCAAAAAATACATTTACTTTAGGAAAAAAAACATTACCATATGACAAACTGTATTTCAGGGACAGATTATTGCTGACTTTTAGTAAATACAGTTTAAAGTATAATCCCCGTACCCCTAACCTTCATCCTAAATATATAAACAGTCACTTACCAATTACCAGTTTGACTTTTATTCATTTTAATTTATCCTGTTTTGCTTGAGGAATTGTCATTTTCAAGAGTTCAGCTATACAAGAGTTTGAGTTTTCTTGATTATGGCCTTCAATATCTTAATATAAGGGGTTCTGATCTTGTGGGATTTCAATTCTTGGATTATGACATTCTGGATCTATGGATTTTAGGATTATGACCATGATCAGTCTAAAAGCTGATCTGAATTTTTGTCTTTGTAAGATAGAAGTCCACTATTTTGTTGATGTGTTGTTCTACATTGAGATCTAATTGCATATTGACTTGCCACATTTGTTCAAACATGATTTAAAGTTTTTCAAGATCAGCAAAATTCACTGAATGTTCGACACTAAGATGGCTAGATAGAACAGCTTTGCCAAGACAATACATATCTTTTCTCCACTAATACCAAACCATTATCATGTAAAGAAAAAAAAAGCAACCTTCCTTATAAGAATAAAACCTGCAACTCTTGAAAGTACTGAGACCAAATTTAATAGTGTTGACAATTCTGTAGAAGCACTAAACTTTTATCCTGTCTCACATGCAAAAGCACTTTGGAGGTATGTTGTTCATTGTGGTTTAAATAAGGTGAACAAGAATGAAGAACTGTACGTACTTACCAATTCTTGCTACAGAAATGAGCTACAGAGAATAATATCTGGGTTGTATTGTTTGACTTATTTTATCAATTCTTGATCACAATTCAGATGTCCCTTTTCTCTTTCTCAACTGCCGCTTCTTCCTTTAAACATTGACAATCAAACCCTGCTCCTTCCTAGCATTCTAAAATCGATTTAACAAAAATAGCCTCCCCCCCCACAAAAAAAGACACCATCACTGAATAGACAATTTTTTTTACCCATGATGCTCTGTTCTTTGTCTATAAAAACCTATCTACTCATTTACTGTACTTCTCTGAAGTCATTAAAGTAAGTGACATGTCTTCTTCTCATCATTTATTCAAACCACAAAACATAAAGCATATTTTATAAATATTCCTCTCCTGGGCCAATTTTGAAAACAACAACAAGAATAACAAAAAAAGAGAAACAAAGAAATAACCAAATTAATAGATTTCATGATACTTGCCACACAGACCCTTGCAAATGTTCAAGAAGATATCCTGTAGCATAATATTTATTCGTCTCCATTTATTGCCAGCAGTAGAAAACTTGTGCTTATTCAACAGCTCCTTCCGTTTGCTAATTTTCGTCCCTGATAAGTAAGATGTTAATTATTCAATGAAAGAATTCTGAACTTTAGTCCACATTGCTGTTTTGTTCACTACATTATTGTAAGTTGGTTCTCCAATGTTCCACGAGTATATGACCTGGTCAATAATTTTCCATTCATTTTTTTTTCTTTATAATGTCGACTTCTCCACTGATCAGAATGACAAAAATCCATTTGTCACAGGAAATGGACAATTTCCAATCAATAAGAAAAGAATGAAAAAAAATGAAAAAAAAAAAAAAAAAAATGAAGAAAAAGAAAAAAAAAACCCTGAAAAAAACCCCCTAAAAACAAAATACAAAAAAACACATATTATGAACACAACAAAACAAAAACATAAAAAAATGCAAAAATCACAAAGCACAAGAACACAAAAAGCACAAGATACAAAAAAATTAAAAAAACACAAAATAAAAAACAGAAAAAATACAAAATAGAAGAAACACAAAATACAAAAATATCCTATAGAAACTTTTATTGACTCAGTATATAATCAAATTTAAAATAAAATGAGAATGAAGATTACTGATTATATGTTATTTTACACTTGAAGCCTAAATGTTGAATAAAGGAGTGAATGTTAAAATAAAGAAAGTGTGTCTGGATGATAGTGTTAATAATTCATCACATAATGGCATTACTTCAGTTTAGCACTTCAAAACAAAAAGAAGAAAAATAATTAATCTTTAGAGACAATTTGAACTTGAAAAACAGGTGCATTAGGAATTGTTCTTCCCCCACCAAAGAAAAAAAAAAAAAAATGTTGCTGATATAACATACATACTTGCATATACTTATTGTCATTCAGTGTAGTAGTATCATCATAATTCAAAAACTTGTCCAGATTGGTACTACTACCATTTTTGCTTTTTGTTACTACAAGAACAACAAAAAAATCTTAAGTTGGAAGATCTGTTTCAGAAAATTTGAAATCAGATTCCTTCATAGCAAGAAGTATCTTGACTTCTATCATTTTCCAAATATAAAACAAATACAAAGTAAAATCTGCATTACCCATTCGATATACATATTGGATTAAACGTCTTTTTTTTTTCTCCCATGTTCTGGTTTATTTATTTATTTTTTTTTGGTTAAAAACTTTCTTTAACTCTTTTTACATCTTTTCTGATTCATTCCCTTGTCTTGTTTCTTCTATGAGGTATTTCCTTTTCTGTTTCTTTGCAAAGCAGGTAAGTGTTACTTGTTTCTTTTATTCTACAAGTGATATAAATGGAGCTTTTTTTTTTTGCTCTTTTTCTTTTTCTCTCCGATTCCTAAAGGCAGAGAGAGGATGTCTATTCTAAGACAAGTGCTTAGAACATAACACAAAAGTCACCAAAGTGCAAATGTTTTACTTTCAAATGACTCACCCCCTAGTGTTATGCTTTTTATAGAGAATTAAGAGTTTCATAAATTTCCCAGGTGACCTTAAATTTCTTTTCAATATTTTATCATAGTCTTGGGTATGACAATAAACTACATCTGGCAGCAAGGCCTCAGTTCAGGAGATTGGAGGTTTTGAGGAGCATGGAACCTCCTCTTAGTTGTTAGTCCCAGGAATGACAAACTACATCCGGCAGCAAGGCCTCAGATCAGGAGATTGGAGGTTTTGAGGAGCATGGAACCTCCTCTTAGTTGTTAGTCCCAGGAATGACATAACTACATCCGGCAGCAAGGCCTCTGATTAGGAGAGTGGAGAATTGAGGAGTGTGGAACCACCCCTTAATTATTAGTCCTGGGTATGACTAAACTACATCCAGCAGCAAGACCACTGATCAGGAGATTGGAGGTTTTGAGGAACATGGAACCACTTCTTAATTGCTGTTGTTCCTAGGTCCACCCTCACATGGGCAATAGCACCTTTTAGGGTCCCAGCTATAGGCAAATAATTAACCTTTAAGCTTCAAAAACCATCAAAAAATTATGAAAGTATAAAAATATATTTTTGCAGTAAGAAATTACCATCAATACAATATTGGAAAAGGAAGAGAAAAATACCAGCAATACATTTTTGAAGAAAAAATTAACAGAGCTCCCTCCAAAAATTAATTTTCAGCATTAAATGACCTATAAGGAGTTGACATGCCATTAAACCTGGGTAGGTAGAAACCATTAATGGGAACAAGATAACTGTTTCTGTATGTTATAGAAACTATCTCACTTGTTGGCTATTATGATATGTGAGGTCTTCTTTATATTGCTTGATTCAGCAGCAGTGATAAAAATAATCAGCAGGGTACAATTAGAAGTCTCAGAGGTCATAAAAGCCTTGACCAAGCACTATTTGGCCTATTTTCCTCCTTCTTTTTCAGTGGCCTCTACCTTCATGGCTAGCTCACTTTTTCCACTTTGCATTTTCATACACACAACCCTGGTTGCAGAAGACAAAGCCTGCCTGGCAGCTTGACATCAGATTTTTCTTTACTTCCATGTGAACAGGTGGAGAAATCTTCCTTCAAGACACTTACCCAAAGGAAAAACTACATACAACCCACTGCTGTAGAAAACTAGTACCAGTCCTAGCAGTTTCACACTCAGATTTCTCATTCCTCCTGTGAGAACTCATGGAGAAATTGCTCTCTACAAAACATCTGCTCAAGAACTTTGTTAACTGTCAAACCCCACTATTTTCACTACTATTTTACACTCTTTTTCAACCACAAAATAAAAGCTGTTGAACAGTTATTTCAAGCTTTGGGTTTTTGTTTATTCTGTTCACACTGTTGAGTACAAAACACATGCAACTGGGAAAAATTTCTTACAATGTGTCATATAGAGACTATAGATAAGTATAAATAAGAAAACGGGTGTCTTGGCCAGTAAATATTACAGAGATAAACACACACATATAATTTCACAAAAACTAGTTTAGCCAAAATTCAATTTCTCCCACAAAGAAAACTATAAGAAAAAATGTTTTCTGTAAAAATTAATTCAGCCAAAACACATAATTTGGCCACAGGGACTTTGATTATTAATAGAACAACTCCATCCCTGTCTACTGAACAGGAGTAGAGGTTGATCCTTTGCTTCCTGTTTAGGATTGGTTTTCAAGTTTCTTTTAAAGTTTTATTTTCCTTCACTCCTTTGTATCTTAGTAGCATTATTGCCTGCCTTGGGGTGAACTGATTAAAAAAAAAAAAAAAAAAAAAAAAAAAAAACGGTTATCTATTCATTCTTTGAAATGGTCCTGGAGTTGAGAGCAGGGGTGACATCACTTCAGAACCTATTTCTTTATTGCCAATTCTGCATTCTTTGACTGATCATTTTGCATTAAGGTCATCTGTTAATAGAATTTTAAAAATTCCTGTTTCTTTTAGAAACCTTATTATCTAGCCAGGTGCAATGTCTTAGACCAATGGTTCTTAACTGCCTAGTGAAAACGCATTAGTGTACCGCAAATATTGTCATGACATATATATTTGTATGCATGTGGATATGGTAAAGCATTAGTATTTGGATAAATAGATAAATATTAAACTTTTTATCCCACATTAGCTAAAAAGGCTTTATCAATTTTATTGCAATTTTCTCCTTCTTATTGATGTGAATTAGGCTCCTCAACTCTAAATAACATCAACAATAAAAAGGGAGAAAGACTGCTCAAGTGAAGAAGAAGCAAGGGTCTGCTTTTTGTACATTCAACCAAACATTGAAGAAATTGCAAAAAAAAAAAATAAAAATAAAAACCCACCAGGTGCGGGTTTCACACTAAATAACCTGCACAGGTATCCCACATTACCTAAAAAGGCTTTATCAATTTTATTGCAATGTCCTTCTTCTTATTTAGGTGAATTGGTCCTCTTGACTTTAAATAACATCAAAAATAAAAATGAGAAAGACTACGATGAAGAAGAAATGAAATTCTGCTTATTATACATTCGACCAAACATTGAAGAAATCGCAAAAAAAACACCAAACACAGGTTTCACACTAAATAAACCACACAAATAGTTGAATAGAAACATTGAAATAAAGTAAATTTATATTTGTATGTGTATTTAAAAAAAATCTATGTTTTTATTTCATAGCATGAGTAATGAGGAAGTTTTAGGGAAAATGGAAACAAAAATGATTATAGTTAGGATCAGAAAGAAACAACAGAAAGTTCTGGGGCACATAATGGAAGAAGGTTTTGGAGAATTTGATACTCACAAGATATAAAGATTGCAAGAGATGGAGGAAAAGAGCAAATAAGCTTGAAGAACAGTAGGAGAGAGAACAAAAAGATGAACCTTACTAAGAGCTACAAAGGACAGGAAGTTGTGGAGAGCCATGGTCGCTCATATACTGAAGGGATGAACATAGAAGTATTAGTAGTACCAGCTATGTTAAATTGCAGGATAGACAGGATTCTCGAGCCTTGAATGGTAGCCAGTCTAGGAAAAGGATAACAGCGAATTTCAAACTGTGGTAAATGCACAAGGAAACTATTCCATAATCTTTCCCATATTAATAACTGGCCACTCATATTTGAGGATACCTGTCTACTAGGATGGCTAGCCAATCTTTACTGCAGGTGCTTTCTCAGGCATATTGGTGTTTGCTCAACACCCACAGGGCCTACCTGAGGTTTATAGTGCAACTATGCTGAGTAGACCTTAGTTACAGTTTCTGGGAGAGAGCACATTATCTAGCATGAGCAACAATTTAAACAAGGCAAGCATGCTCGAACCCTGTCATAATTACTTATGACTTTGTGCTAGTAAAGATACTGATGGCTCACAAGAGCTCCATCTACCCAATTTCACTCACAAGGTTTGGGTCAACATGTGGCATGGTTTTCAGGTACTTTCTAAAGGTGCCACATGCCCCCTCCAGACTGATAACATCAAGAAGTCATCTTCCTGACAAATCGATTATGGTGCGATTCGAACCCGGGTTTCATGGTCAAAAAGTGAATGTTCTAACCACTTGGCCAAGTTATGGTAATTCACAGATAAGGAAACTATGGAAAGCCATTATCACCTGCATTCTGAAGAGATATTGCATTTATACAAAAGAATGTATTAATCAAAAGAATAAAAAAAAATAAAATGAGAAAAATCATAATAGAGTAAAACTTGTAATGATTCAATAAAATGAAAAGGTTTTATCTAAAAAAGAAATTATATTTGTATCAATTTTTTTTTACGAGAATTGGTTGGTTGTTTAGTGGTCTATCAAAATGTATGGGTTATTTAATGCAGATATTTAAATATGAAAATTCTAACTTTATAATTAATTTAAGAATATTACATTAGTTCATTAATAAATTATAATTTAATAATGAATTGCATTTTTTTTACTAAATAATCTTACAAAATCAAACAAGAAGTGAAAATGTGTTTTTTCTTACAAGAATTGGGATTAATCATAGCAAATTGTTTTTTATTTTTTTAACAATGTATGCTATGTCTTCAATTTTATTATAAAAATGCATTGCTGGTAATTTTACTATAAAAATGCATTGCTGGTAATTTTACTATAAAAATAGATTGTTAGTAATTTTACTATAAAAATAGATTGTTGGAAATTTTACTATAAAAATAGATTGTTGGAAATTTTACTATAAAAAGGAATTGTTGGAAATTTTACTATAAAAAGGAATTGTTGGAAATTTTACTATAAAAATGAATTGTTGGAAATTTTACTATAAAAATGAATTGTTGGAAATTTTACGATAAAAATGAATTGTTGGAAATTTTACGATAAAAATGAATTGTTGGAAATTTTACGATAAAAATGAATTGTTGGAAATTTTACTATAAAAATGAATTGCTGGTAATTTTACATTAAAAATGCATGACTGTTAAGTTTATCATAAAAATGAATTGCTGGTAATTTTTCTATAAAGATTAATTCCTGGTAATTTTACTATAAAAATAAAGTGTTGATAATTTTACTATAAAAAAGCATTCTTGGTAATTTTACTGTAAAAATGAATTGCTGCATTTTTACTATCAAAATGTATTTTTATACTTTCCTAGTGTTATGATTTTTGTTTTTTAGAGTGGGGGGGGTCACTATTTGTCCATAGTTGAGACCCTAACAAGTGCTACCAGTCTGGGTCAAGGTGAAGCTAGGAGCAACAGCAATTCAGAGGAGGCTTCATGCTCCTCAAAACCTCCAATCCCCACGTTAGAGGCCATACTTTTGCATGTAGTTTATCGTCATACCCAGAATGTTGTTTTAGGAGGAGAGATAGTTCATTAAAAACCATTTTAGTGCTTTTAAAATAGGTTTGAAAACTTATTTTAGTAATGATGAAATTAGTTTTAAGATTTTATATTCTTTCCTTATATCTTTTGAAGGAAAAATAAAAATAAAAGCCATATTCATATGAAAAGCAATGGGAAAATGAGAACAGAAGTCAGTTGTTAAAATAATACTTGCCATGAAGAACATTTCTAAAAGACGTAAAAACATTCTGTAAGGCGACTTTGATTTGTTTCCACTTGTTAAATGAAGCAATGAGCAGACACTTATTTTTCAGCGCCAGATTTCCACCTGCCTTTCGTATTGGAAACTTTTGGCAAAGCCGATGTTTTCTCTTCCCAGTCTGCCAAGATCTTTTACTGGAATCCATTTCTATTTGTTTGCCAGGTGAAATATTAGAGAAAGATTTTTGCTTTAACACACAGTCAAAAAACTTACTAAAATTCTCTCTTTCTCTCTCATAAATATATATGTATATTTATGTGTGTTGGTGTGTGGGTGGGGACAATGATATCAAGCCCTTCTTGTCCAATCTTTGTGTAATCATATCTTAAAGCAATCTCATCTGTCACTATGTAAATGAACAATTTGTATCTTTCTGTCTGTCCTGCTCTCACTAAATTGACCTTATTAAGTTGGACAGATCAGAGAGAGATCACAAAGACATACAAGGTCAAAGTGGATAAACTTACAAAAAATGCATGTCATTAATCCCAATATATTTGGCTGACCTGACTGAGGGTCAAGGTAGAGGGAGTGATAAAAGCGTTAAATTACTCTCCAGAGTTTAAGTTACAGTTCAAGGCCATTAAAAACAAGATAAAGAAATTAATTGTTTTGACGCACTGTATGTTGCTCAGTGGAAATAAAGAAAAAAGGGATTGTCGATGGTCAGGAATTAATATAATTGTTTTGATACATTGTGTGTTGTGCATTGAAAATAAGGAAGGAGGTTAGATGGCTGATAGGAGACAGAAAGGAGTCTCTCGGATGATTAATAGAGAGAAGTTTCATTGTAGAGGTATTAAAGTTAACATTAATCCATGTCCCAGGTAACGACAGACTGTAAGTCATACTTTAGATCAGCTGCCAATTAAACTAATATCAAACTAATTAAACTTACTATCAAGACAGGAGTAAGAACTGATGTAATCAGGAAAGTAGTTGATGTAAATTAAGAATGAAGTAGGACCAAGGATAGAGCCGTAGGGGACATATGCATCAGTATAAAAAGATCTAGAAGAGTGGCCATTCAAGACAACTTTCATTTTGGGATTCAATAAGAAAGAATGAATCGGTTCAAACATTTGTCTAGAAATGTAACCTTTGAACTTATGAAGAATATCAATATGGGAAATCCTGAGATATCCAAATGCAACAACCCGAGCTAGACTATTCTTATCTAAAGCTTGATAAACACTTTCAGAAATAATTATGAACACATCAGCAGTTAACCTAGAGAAGCGAATGTCGTATTGCTTCTCTGAAAGAAAACCCTGCGATGTGAGATGCTTAACCAATTCAGAGTTGATTAGACAGAAAGGAGTCTCTCAGATGATTAATAGAGAGAAGTTTCATTGTGGAAGCATTAAAGTTAACATATTAATCCATGTCCCAGGTAACAACTGACTGTAAGTCATACTTTAGATCAGCTGCCAATTTAACTAATATCAAACTAATCAGACTTACTATCAAGACAGGAGTAAGAACTGATGTAATCAAGAAGGTAGTTGAGGAAAATTAAGAACAAATAGGTCCAAGGATAGAGCCGTGGGGGACACATGCATTAGTATAAAAAGATCTAGAAGAGTGGCCATTCAAGACAACTTTCATTTTGCAAATTGATAAGAAAGACTGAATCGGTTCAAAAACTTGTGTGAAAATACCATAACCTTTCAACTTGTGAAGAAAACTGGCATGCCAAACCCTGTCAAATGCTTTTGAGATGTGCAAATTGGATTACCATTCTTACCATTACCATTCTTATTTAAAGCTTGATAGATACTTTCAGCAATAATCATTAGTATATTAGCAGTTGACTGAGAAAAGTGAGTCATATTGTTTGTCTGAAAGAAGACCCTCTGATGTGAGATGCTTAATCAATTCAGAGTAGATTAGGGCCTCGAGTAATTTGCCAAAAAAGGTAGAAGCCTAAGAGGCCAATAGTTAGAAGTGTCAGATGGGTCACCTGAATTCTTAAAGACTGGAATAACAGAGGAGAATTTCCAATAAGCCAGAGGTAGCAAGGCATTTATTGTACAGTTTCAAGTGAATAGCAACCAGTTCTGGAGCATCACATGGATACCACCATGTCCACATTCTTTGAGAGGAGTTACTGACAGAAAAGTGCCATGATATTCTGACTGCACTAAACCAATTTCACCTCTACTTTTGAAAATTTTGTTACAAAGAAAAGTCACTTGATTGAATTGGTAAAATAAATATATTTTTTTAAATGATTAATTTGATTTGATTAAATAGTAATCTTCATGTTAGGAGGATTTCTTAAAAAACCCCCAACCCTAATGATCTGATCATCTCAAGGGTTTTCTAAGACTATAAATTTGCATAGACATTCTGAAAACTGAAATTTAATTTGGGTCATGCTATTAAAAAGCCTTATAAGGACATAGACTCTCAGCTTGTTCAAAAATGTCTCAACTCTCAGATTGTTATATGCTGAACCTATGAATATTAATGGCTATGTCTGAATCCACCTAAATACATTAGACACTATTGTAAGTAGGGGTAATATGCTGTTTAAGTAGTCCACCACTAGTGGTAGTTTACCTACTTCACGACACTGGTGAGTGTTATATTTTGATGATGTTATAAAGATTACCATTTCATTTCCAACCTCCGTTTTGGTTATTCCTCATTCAGTAACCCTTTCTAGGTTACGACACATATATACAACTGTTCTCTCAGATCAATGATTAAAACAGCTTCAAGAGAATGCATACTCCAAGTCTTAAAGCAGACAATCCTTCATCAGATCTCATAGACTATTTAACCCATAACTGGGAGGAGAAGAGATGGATTCATACTTTTCCCAAGGGTATTAAACATGTAAGTGAATATAATGAAGTTGACTGGAATTCAAACTCCAGTTCTCCGATTCTTCAATCCAAACCACAATCCATTACTCCACCGTGCCTCCAACTGATCCATACACTGAAGGATTTGAAGTTTTTAGTATTTATTAATTCCACATCCTGAATTCTTTATGATGGAATCACGTTCAGTACCATCACTGCTTTCATTCCAATTCCAGATCATAGTTTCTATTTTGTAAAGGTTTATCTTGAGTCCACATGTTAAAGGATGTTTATTTATTTTTTGTTCAACATCATTCTTATCCCAAATATGAAAGCCTTCTTCATCCTCACTGAACCTACCTCGAGAGATAAAGCAGGAATGTTGTTTTCTATGAGTTGATTCGTTTGGAATATTTCAATGTTCATCTCTATACATCGCTACTTGATTACACGCAGAGGATAGTCTAGGAAGAGATTAAATAGATTGGAGGTGACATCGTTATAAAAATGTGACTTTTGTAGCAATTTGCAGTGTTTTGTGAAACTACCTCTAGCACAGCAAAATCTATGTTCAATTTCCTTATCTCCTATATTAAATTTGTTATAACTGATCCATACACCAAGGTAATTGAAGTGTTTAGTATTTACTAATTCCACATCCTGAATTCTTTATGATGGAATCAGTGTAGGTACCATCACTATTTTCATTCCAATTCCAGATCATAGTTTCTATTTTGTAAAGGTTTATCTTGATTTCTATTTCTTGGAATGCTTCATAGAGGATGTTGATTTTCTATTCAAGATCATTCTTATCCCAACTATAAATACCTATGCCATCAGGACATTGGTCTCGGGGCGGATAACAAGAATGCTGTTTTCTATTTGTTTGTGATGTGGTATCTGGTCATCATGTTTTTGGTTACTGCTTAATTATTTCTTTTTGTATTTTATTACTAAGATGAAGCATTGTCAATATACTTTAAGTTATTAAAATGAGTCTAAACTGATACCTGTATACATTATGCAACTATTTCTCTGGTTGATGATTAAGAAAAAATTGAACCCTGTAGGTTTTGAAGATTTTTCTTAATTGAATGTCACAGACTACAGAATCACAAAGAACTTTGCCAAATAGTAAAAACCACATAACTTGCACGATTTCATGTAACTAGAAGAAAAAATAATGACATATGGTGTTGACGTCTCACAAGTAAAAAGTTTGAAATATAGTCAACATCAATACTGGAAAGAGTTTAGTGAACTTTTTATGATGGAATCAGGGTAGGTGCCATCACTGCTTTCATTCCAATTTCAGATCACAGTTTCTATTTTGTAAAGGATTATCTTGATCTCTACTTCTTGGAATGCTTCATAGAGGATTATTTATATTATTCAGACTATTGTCCTCATCTTTATTGCCATATTTATTACAATGTGTTGGCCGTTGTACACTCCAGCCTTCTTCAGGTCGTTGGAATGTCCTGAAGAAGGCCAGAGCTTACAACAGTCAAAACGTAATAAATATGGCGACAAAGATGAGGAAAATAGTCCAAATAATGTACATAATACCTCATCTCAGAAATATAGACAGATATTCAAAGAGGAAGTTGATTTTCTGTTCCAGATCATTCTTATCCCAACTATGAATACCTACGCCATCAGGACATTGGTCTTGTGGCGGATAACAAAAATGCTGTTTTCTATTTGTTTGGGATATGGTATCTGGTCATAAATAGAAAGCACCTGATGAAGTTCACCCTTTCTACATTAATCATGAATCATAAGAATAATGTTTTTGGTTACTGCTTAGTTATTTCTTTTTGTATTTTATTACTAAGATGAAGATTTGTCAATATACTTTAATATACTTTTTGAAGTGGCATCACTAATTTTATTAAAATTCCTGATCATATTTTCTGTTTTGAAAAGGTTTATCTTGAGACCTATTTTTGGAACACTTGGTAGATGTTGATTTTCTATTCAAGATCATTCTTATCCCAACCATAGCATAACCGCCTCCACACACCTTGCCTCATCAGTACATTGATCATGGGAAGGAAAGTAGAAACCTTGATAACTATTTGTAGATTCATTTGGAATGTGGTATGGAATGCTTAAATGATCAGTGCCCATCTTTTCACATCTGTTCTTGTACATGTACAGAGCATAGTCTAGGTAGCAATTTTAATAAATTACCTTAAATGAGAGGTTAGAGAGGAAACTTGCATCAATAGTAGAAAGAGCAATAACACATAGTGGACTTGAGATGGCTAAAAAAAAAAAAAAAAAAAAAAAAAAAGCTTTCAATGAGTGCCCAATGTTTCCTTGGAAGGAAACAGCTAATCAAGAAAAAGAAAGAACCTGGATATTTTTCTTGTTATTCATTTAAATTATTGACAACAAATGTTTGTGGGCAAAGTTTAACCTATATACCCACAAAAAAAAAGGTCTGTCAAAAGGATGCTTTTTCTCTTGACACCACTATTACTGTTGATTCCCTTGACTCCCTTGACAATGTTTATGCTTTTAGAAAGCTACATTTAGAATTTTAATAATTTAATAATAATTTTAATAATTTTCATAGAACTTAAAAACAATTTCTTGGTTACTTATTTTAGTGCATCATTTTACTTACAATTATTGACACATGATACAAATAACTGTCAGTGCCTTATTTAAACAAATTCGCTGTAAATAAACAACAAAGCCTATAAAAAACATCTGTCACTTATATTATTGGTAACTAAGAATGTTTTCATATTTATATAAGTAACCTGGCTAATTTCTTTATGAAATGGTAAATGAAAAACATTGCATTGTAGAAGATTCACATATCTTTATAGTCTTGAGAATATAAAATTATTCTTGCAAATCAACAGTGTAATTTTTTTTAATTTTTTTATTTTTATTAAGCGTTTCACCCCAAGCAAGGCGGGAAGCCACTAGGATGCAAGGGGTTACAGAAAATAGCAAGATCAGATAGGCAACTGGAGATGTCAATTGACATTACATTTGAATAGCTGGAGATTATAGCTCACAGGGAACAAGGAGAAGGGAAGGGAGTTCCACAGGCAAGAGGTGTGAGACATGAAGCTATTAGAGTAGAAGAGATGGCTACATTTAGGAGTTTCAACAGTGAAGGGGTGAGAGCAGGATGCCAGCCTTGTAGGGTGCTGGAACTCATGACGTCTGGGAACCAGCGAATGCAGCTCCTCGGAGCAATTTCCATGAAAGTATTTGTAGAACAGACAGAGGGAGGCGACGACGTGTCTGTGAGAAAGTGTCTGTAGACGAGACGCCAGGGCAGGACCAACCATATTGCATATCTGCCTCTGGAGCCTATCAAGAACCCCGAGGCAAACAGAAGGGGCGCCAGACCATATATGGTAGCAATACTCCATGCAAGGGTGAATTGTGGATTTGTATATCTGGAGGATCGACTCAGGGGAGAAAAACTTCCTAGCACGGCTCAGGGAGCCAACTTTCCTCACAGTGGACGAGGCAATTGGCTCGATGTATTTATTCCATCTCAGGTCAGCAGTCAACGTGAGACCGAGAAGCCGCAGAGAGTTGCTCTCGAGAAGTTGAGCGTCAGACATTCTAATGGAGGGAAGGGAAGGCTCTCTGTGGTGATTAATTGCTGCCATATATGGTCTGGTACTCCCGCTGTTCATTTTGAGGTCCACAGAAAGATATGCAACGTGATTGGTCCTGATCTTGCATCCTGTCTACAGTCACTTTCTCACAGACGTTCTGTGGCTTCCCTCTGTCTTTTCTACAAGTATTTTCATGGCAACTGCTCTGATGAGCTACTTTCACTGGTTCCCAAACTGCATGAATTTAAGTGTGCTACTAGGTTGGCATCTTGGTCCCAACCTTTCACTGTAAAAATGGCTAAATGTAGCCATCTCTTCTTCAACAGCTTCTTATCTTGCCCCTCCCATCAGTGGAAGTTCCCTCCACTTTCTTTCTTCTCTGATAGCTATAATCTTCAAATATTCAAATGTAATGTCAATCGACATCTTCTGATGCCTTAACCTTCTTAAGTCCTGTCCTTCTTTTATCCTTTTCCCAAACACTTCTCTTTACTCTCACTCTCTGGAACCCCTTGCATGCTAGTGGCACTCCCACCTTGCTTGGGGTGATTTGCTTAAAAAAAAAAAATAACATCTTTGTTGCCAATTCTCAAAAAACAAAGAATGTATAAACCCACTTTCATGTGATTGGGCTTATTAAAATTTTAAATATAGTTTTTTAAAATGATAAATATTGCAGAGCGAGTCAAGAGAGTATATGCAGTAGAAAAAAATTGTCCAATTTTTTGGCAGGTAAAATGGTTAAACTTTGCCAGTTTCTTAATACTTTGCTTAGTTTTGGGGAGGCATATTTCATGATCCCAATGTGCCTGTAGATTTCACTATTGCACTTTCCCTCTTCTGTTAAAGTGCCTCCCAGATTTTTTAAATTGTTATTCTGTTTGTTTTTGGCATCTCTAATTTGTAATTTGCATGTTGGGATGTCCATTTTGCTAACAACCATGCATTCTTTGTTCTTACATATTGATGTTTAGTACTTTCTTCTTGGGTTGGTTACAATATGTTAATCATTTGTGGGGCATTAAATACCAAAATCAGTTAATTTCTTTTCTAATTGTATTTAAGTCTATAAGCAATTGGTTAGACCAATATTTGATATTTGAATTGATATTTGAGACAGTAAGCATTAATTTATTTTACGAATGGGTAAATATTGATTGTTTAAAATTGAGTTTACTTGGTTTTGGAATAGGTAAACATTGGCTATTCGAGAAACATTTACCCACTTTGGGTATAGGTAATTACATATCATTTATATTTGAATCTGTATGTGTTTTAGTTCAGAAATATGTAAATACTAGTCATTTCTATTTGAGTCTATACACAGTTACTAGGTACATGGCATGTTTTAAGGAGTGAAGGCCTTACACTTTAGGAGGAGATGCATTCTGTTTATTTTAGCCCCATTCACAGGACAAGTTAGTTGTCCTAGTGTCACTTCAGCTTTTTGAAAGAATATGAAAAGTCCTCTCAAGATCACCATTAGCTACTTTGTCATGTTCTCCCTTATCTCATCCATGGTGTTTCAAAAGAGATTTTAACTTTGGGGAAAGTTGCAAGGGGCCAAATCAGTATTATACATGGAATGATAGAGACAAAATCTTTCATCAACTTTACTTTACCAGATTTATTTGTGCATAATAAACAAGAAAAAACAAAAAAATAATAGAAAGAAAGAAAAAGAGCAAGGTGACCGAAAGAAAGAAAAAGAGCAAGGTGACCGAAAGAAAGAAAAAGAGCAAGGTGACCGAAAGAAAGAAAAAGAGCAAGGTGACCGAAAGAAAGAAAAAGAGCAAGGTGACCGAAAGAAAGAAAAAGAGCAAGGTGACCGAAAGAAAGAAAAAGAGCAAGGTGACAGAAAAAGAGTAAGACAGCAGAAAGAAATAAAGAGTAAGGCAAAAGAAACAAGAATAACACAACAGAAAGAAGAGTAAGGCAACAGAAAGAAAAGAAGAAAAGTGAGGCAACAGAAGGAAGAGGTAGGTAAAAGAAAGAAAGAAAGAAAGAAAGAAGAGTAAGGCCAGACAACGAAAGAAAGAAGAGTAAGGCCAGACAACGAAAGAAAGAAGAGTAAGGCCAGACAACGAAAGAAAGAAGAGTAAGGCCAGACAACGAAAGAAAGAAGAGTAAGGCCAGACAACGAAAGAAAGAAGAGTAAGGCCAGACAACGAAAAGAAAGAAGAGTAAGGCCAGACAACGAAAGAAAGAAGAGTAAGGCCAGACAACGAAAGAAAGAAGAGTAAGGCCAGACAACGAAAGAAAGAAGAGTAAGGCCAGACAACGAAAGAAAGAAGAGTAAGGCCAGACAACGAAAGAGAAAGATGGCATTAAGGTAATGTGCAAATATTTCCCAATGCCACCATAATGTAAAGATGTAAACTTTTTTCTGGAACTCTCATCTTGTAATGCACAAACTTTTATTGGCACTTATCCCATAATGTCAACCTTTCCCATCATTCTATAAAAATGATAAAGTTCTTTTTTATTTATTTATTTTTTTTTTCAAAATTGACAGTTTTTTAAAATTGTTTTTATACTTTTAATGTTTTTCTAATATTTCATGATGTTTCCCAAGCAGTCGAGGTACCAATGCTATACATGTCATCAATGGAAAACATAATTTTGATTTGTTATTGTTAACACTAGTTTTTACAGGAAGGCGTATTGTTTATGCATAATAGTGCCACTGACACTTGCACCTCTTCTAGAATCTATTGCAAGAGTCAAATGTCAGCTAAACATTCACACACAAATGACAAGGTACAAATGGCATTTATGTCCTCCACATTGTCGCATTTTCACAAGAATTTTAGGTGATTTCTCAGAATTTTGCTCCCCAGGAAAGAAAATGCTGAAATATCAGATTCTAGACAGCATCATTGGTATTGTATTGTAAGAAAAAAAATGTCTGTTGAGATTGGGAGAAACACCTAACTGATTGCTCTGCCAAATAATAAAAGAGCAACTGGCAGAGAGGGGAAAGAGATGTCGCTTGGTAAAAAACTTTCCAAATATATGTCTATCACAATATTTGTCAACACCTCATAAAACACCCACCTCTGTGTTAAAAAAAAGCTATTCTATTTTGAAATGAAAGTAAAATATATGTTTCAAATTAGATTAATTAAACTTTAAATGAGCTAATTTTCCTAAAATAAAACACACACACACACATATATATATATATATATATATATATATATCAAATATGTGGTGCAGTTCAATTTATATTACAATGTTTTTTACAATTATAAAGTGAATTATAATTTTAAAAACAAGGAGCATAAAATTCATCGAGTGATTGGTAGGTTAATGCATCTTTAAAATTTTGTTAGCGAAGTGATTTCACCATTTTGTATCATTAACTTTACTAATTTACTTTTTGTATGAATGATTCATTGTAATTATATATATATATAAAATGGTTCTTTCCTGCCCACTAACGGGTTGCAAAAAATCAACATTGTTTATAAAATTAAATGCCCTCTGGTAGAGTGTCTCCCATGGTAAAAATAAAATTTATGTTGGACACACTACAACAACGTTGTCTCGGAGGCTAAATTTTCATTTGGATTATTTGTCTAATATTTCTATACATTTACAACATACCTGTCCATATTCGCAATTCAGAAAATACTTTGAAAATACTTCTATACTTTTTCATGAAAAGAATAAACAAACTAAAATTCTTGAAGCTATCTATATTAAAAAAATGTTAACAAACCTTAATAAAATTATGAATACTCCACAAATGTTTTAAAATGTATATAATAGATTGTTTGAAATGCCAAGGTTCACACTAATAGTTTCCCTTTTTACTACTCATTTCATAAAATAACCCTCCAAACCATACTTAGTTACCTCCCTTTAAGCAGTATCAGCGGTCACGCACTGACGCACCGTTCCTCATTCCATTTGTAAGAAATTTTACTTTCAAATAGCACAATAATTTGTCTCTGACAATAATGAGTACTATAATATTTTATTATAAACAATATCCTGATGATGACATGGATGTGTCGAAAGTACTTGGTAATAAAACAAATATATATAAACACGGCGATTTTCTCTCGTCCTTCAATAATGACACCAAAAAGCTTATCCGCGAGTATGAAAGGATCTTATCAAAAATAAGTAGACAGAGCATGCCTAAACTATACAATGAAACATGTTTTAATAAAAAATATGCTGCTTAAATATACGCATATATATATATATATATATATATATATATATAATGAAATGGGTTAATTTCGACAATTATTTAATGTTTTCTGTTTATACGTTATTTTTATTGATACAATTTATTTAGTAAATGCCCTGTTTTGAATTAAACACTATTACATTTGCCGGCCTGAATATATAGAAATTTTCTGAATTTCTAAAACTTAAACTTCTTGGAAACACACACACAAAGACTGGGGAATAATTACTTATCTCAAAGGAAAAATAAGCGGAGATATACTTTTATCCACTTATACTTTCGTTTAAAAACGAAAATTTGCATATGTGTCCATGTGTACTTAATTTAATGTAAAATAAACCTTTTTTATGAAAATTATCTGTAAATTGTCAGGGATCGATTTTACACTGCATTGATAAACAGGAACCCCTTTTAAAAATGTTCCAAAAAATTCATTTTTTTTTTTTTTTTTTAGATTTTGGCTATTGTCGCGCCTTGACGAAGGTCTAATAAATACTAATCTTCATAAATTATTTCCAAACATTTTACGAATTGAAAGCTTGACCTACTCGGGAAGGATATTAGAAGAATCCAGAAATTTTACTGGGAGTAAGCCGCCTGCATGCGGATATGAATTCATGAAATACGCAAAAATAAAAACGGGCCTAAGACAAGGCTGTCTCTTCGCACCAGACTGATTCAAACTCGTCCTGGGTATGCCGGTGAACTACATCCGCGTCCTGGGTAAGACGATAAACTACGTCCAACAGCAATGCCTTTGATCATGAGGTTTTGAGGAGCGTGGAACTACCTCGTAATTGCTGTTAAGGTCCCAGCAAATAGTTGACACCCAAACTGGGGTGAAAACACTATGAAAGTGTAAAAATAAGTTTTTAATACATACTAGATATACTTTGTAAAAATTATTACTAGAAATACATTTTTAGAAAAATGATATTACCAACTATAGTTTATTTTGAAAGAAAATATTACCAGCAATAAACAATTTGTCGGCATTAAATAACACATTGAGGTTGATATGCCGTGTTATAGTGCGTTTATCCGGTTGTTTTTTTTTTTGGTGGGGGGGAAATCGAAACAGTCTGACGTCTAAACAGCTGTGCTGAATGGTTCAATTATTTTTCTGACGCCGAATGAGCCAGGCCGAAACGTATCAAACTCGTCTTTATTATCTGCAGTAACTTAAGATATGCAGATGTAACTTAAGATATGCAGATGTCGCAGTGTCAATAGAAGACACAGAATGGAAACTGCAGAGACCCTGATACAGGTAAGTAAAGGAAAAATGAGTAGAAAGGATTAAACCGCAATTTTAAAAGACGTTGCATGGTCGTCAGCAAAAGACAACTCAACGTGCCAGTAACAAATTGACGGTGACAAAGTCAAATAAGTAGGAAACTTTAAAGATACAATATAGAATTTATTTTTTTTCTTATTTTCAATATTTAAAGCAAGGTAAATAATTATTTTTAACAAATTTCGGAAAAAAATGAATACTTTATGACAACTCTAACACGACAAAGCGATCTTTTTAAAATTAAGTTTTTTTTCTACTTATCTAAAATGAAAAATAAACGGAGATATACTTTTATCCATTTATGCAACTTAATACTCCTAGTGGCATCTCGCAACACAAACACTTACTCTTTTTTTGACAGTCACTTCTGCATTACTTTCAGAAACTATTGTAAAAGGTTAAATGTAAACAAAAGTAGTTAAAAGTCGCACACAGGTGACAGGTGACAAATGACATCCATGTCCTCTGAATAAATTAGTCAGCAAGACTAAAGGAATTCAAATGCTATTTTATAACATTTCCGCTCAGAGCAAATGGTGTAATATCAGTTGCTTATCTATAGATTTCCAGTTAGTTTTTCTTTTTTCGAAATATTAATTACTTATGAAGATGTTGCGAAATACACTCTTATCTATAACCCGCCTCATTACGAAATTGAAGGTTTCACTGGATGAATTCAAATCTTTTTCAGTTTTAACACTACGCCGGTGACTGACTCATTGTTTCAGTTACTGGGTCAGTGACATCATGAACAGAACGCTACTCCAGCCACAGTGTATTTAGATAAGATCTGATCAATTCCCAAACACGGGGTTGAAACTTTGTAAGCCTGAGCTAACTATATCTTACTTATTATAAAACGCAGATGGTGTGTGTCTGTACGTTTACATATTGGATAGGATTTCCTACATTTTTCAACCGATTTCAACAAAACTTCATAGGACTGCGTAAAATTAGCTTGCGGTGGTTTTGACAGCGCCAAAAATTGGAAAAACAATTGTTTTTGCACGAAATCAATTTGAAAACACGATAAAACACGAATCTGTCGCCAGAATAAAAGGGGGACAACTCATATCGAGTTATACTTATAAAACCCAGGTTGTTTATGTGTGTGTTCGTTTATATATGGGATCGAATTTCCTACATTTTTCAACCAATTTCAAAAAAACTTCACTTTTTTTTTTGGCAGGTAGTGTTTCTTATTGTCTTGCACACTTTTTTCTTTATTTTTACATTTAGAATGCTTTTAAAAATTCCATTTATATAACAATTTTTTATAATAAAATTCTATTCAATTGGTAGATTCATAACGATTGAAAGTTTGGGTTTGACCAATTCATAAAAAAAAAAAAAACTAATTAAGACATGCGTGTCCGTCAACCTTAAACAATAATCTTTGTCAATTTTATTTTTCAATCTTTATGATGGTCGATATTTGATCTATCTCTTACTGTTACATCCCCGGTCAACGCCGGGCTCTCCTGCTAATCTCATATAAAACTAAAATTGACAGATTTTTGAGTTTTATTGAAAACTCAAAATAATAATGTAAGCAGAAAGAAATTAAAATTTTAACAAAAGTTTAGCTGCTGGTTACAGAAATGGCAGCCCACTTTTTCCTCTGTCTGTCTGTTCTTTTGCTTAAAATGGTATGATGGTCGTAGGATGATGGTTGATTCTTATTACGTGTTTATACCATTTCGAAATTCTCTTCTTGATGGGGAATATGGTAACAGTAATATCATCCGTTTCCCCGATGAGGATATATTTGGTATCCATTGTTTGTTTTTTTCTTAAAAAAACAAAGAAACTTAAGTTTTAGGAAAACAGGTTTCGCAAGTCCAGTAGCTGTTATCGCTCTTTCCAGTATTGATGGGAATTTCCTTCCTAACCTTTTATTTGAAGTAGTGTGGAATATCAACATCTTGTTTATATCTTCATTTTCTTTCCGAGTTACATATGTTATCCATTTAAGCTGTTGCTGCTGTTAGTAGTTCTCATGTGTTTTCTGTTATTTGGTACATTTCTTTTTTTGTGATTATGTAGCGCCAATCCGCAATGTTCAAAGGAGGAGGATTTTTGCCAAATCCCTTAGGCTCAAAGCATCTTTCATCATTGATCTTAAAAGCGGTTATATACAGCTGACAATTCAGATTTTATTTTTAACTGGTTTGGCACCATGCCTGTCATCTATATAAAAATCTCGATCTGGTCAGTTTAAGAAAATCAGTTTTCAAGTTGTTGTTTTAGAGTTGTCTTCCAATGGGTCTGTTTCTTTCATGTTAGTGTCCTACACTGCGTTTTTTGTGAAGATGCCGAGGACGTTTCTGCAGCATCTCATATCTAATGCTTGGAATCTTCGCTATAATTCTCCTGTTAATGTCCAAGATACGCAAGAGCACAGAAGGATTGATAGTTCTAAAATATTCCTTTCATTTTGTCATAAGTCGTTCAGAGAATACAGACAGTCATGTAGAAATCTTCAACGATAAATCCGGCATCATTGGACAATAACAAACTTTTATAATGAGAGATATAATCAATATAAAACAATAATATTAAACCTGAAGTAGGAATTTAAAAAAATAAAAAAAAAATTGTTGAAATCACCAATCGATGAGATTTGAATAAGCTGATTTGTTTAAAAAAATTCCTTGACAAAAACCCTACTCCGTGGTTTAATAATTTCTTTAATTTTATTAGGACTTCAATAGTAAACAGTATTTTTTTTTTTAAGAAAAAATATTTTTCCTTTTTAACAGCGAAGAATAAATTCTTAGAATTTCTTACTCTTGAGCACGCAGAATACAACAGGCCATGAGTAAATATTTTTTTCTGAAGCCAAATTCCAACTTTTTTAAGCATTTGACCTTGTGATTTGTTTATAGCTCTAGCAAACGCAGGGCGAGCTGGAAAGTGGATTCTTGTATATAAAAACTTAAAGATATGCAAAAATAATATTGGACTTTTTTTATTAAATAAGTATTTGCTATTTTAATCATTGAATTGGTTTTTGAAATAATGCGAGTATTTTGTATGTTAAATAATAAAACTTAATTTTTTCCCAAAAAATTAATTAAAATCTATTTTACTAAGCTAAAACCAACTGCACTTTGTACCTCTTGTCTGTTTGCACTTCTCAAAATTTGGTTTCGATCGTACAATGTATGGCTACTAACGGACATTACAGAATTTTATATATAGATAGATAGATAGATAGATAGATTGCGAAAGCTACTGCAAAAATTATAAAATCTATAAATTAAATTAATGATCATTCACCAGCTACACACCCAATGCATTAATAACTTTGATATAGAATACACACACATATATATATATATATATATATGTGGCTGGCCACTCGTATTCGAAGATACCAGTCTATTATGGCGGCTAGCCAATCCCTATTGCAGACGCTTGCTCAGGCGCATTTGCGTCTTATCTAGCGTGATCAGCAATTTAAGCAACTCTCAAGCTTTTTTCAAATTGACGATCACTAATCATCGGTGATGATGACTTCTATCGACAGCCCCCAAGTTTTCGGGCACTTTCCGAAGGTGCCGCAAGCTGGGAAGTCTCCTTCCTGGTGAGATTCGAACCCGGGTTTCATGGTCAGAATGCAGACGTTCTAACCACTCGGCCACGTGCCCATGATATAGAATGCACTTTTGATTAAAAAAATAAAGTCATTATTATAAGGAAATATTTGGCATTGACTGACAGCGTTATTGTCGGTTGAAATTTATAAAATCATTTTCTTGAAATAGTTTTTCACGAATCTTCTCAAGACCATTAACTGTTATCGCTCCTTCTAGTGTTGATGGGAGCAGGTGAAGCCTAAGAGTTTTGGCAAAGATCATACTTCTTTGAACATAGTGGACTGGTGCTACAGAATCATAAACAAAGACCTGTACTAAATAACTGAAACTAGATCCCTAGAGAATTACTCACGGCAGCAATAACTAAAATAGATAGCAAATTGAAGAGAAAATAACAATCAAAATGTTGATATTACATACTATTTCAAATAAAAGGTCAGGAAGGAAACCGCCATCAATACTGGAAAGATCGTTAACAGTTACTGGACATGAGAAAGCTATCATCTTGAAATTGTTTTAAGAGAAAGATTTTATAGATTTCAACTGATAGGAATTCTGGCTGTTCAGTCGATGAACGCCGAATTTTCACGAAAATAATCTTCTTAAGACCATTAACTGTTATAGCTCCTTCTAGTGTTGACGGGAGTTTCTTTCCAAGTTTTTTTTTTGTTTGAAGTAGTGGATAAAGTCAGTATCTACATTCTATCATTATTCTCCCTTTCTAGTTGCAAAGGTTACCCATTTTAATTGTTGCTGCTGTTGAAAGTCTTCAGTGATGTAGTTTTGGCATCTGGTAAAGATCTTTGTGATTGTGTAGCAGCGGGTCTATAGGGTTTGACGAAAGATATTCTTCTTTCAGACCTAAAAGATTCGTTGATTTGAATGCATTCTTCATCATTGATCTGAGAAAATGTTAGTTTGGACATTTATGAACAGGTCGGATGCCATACATGATATCCAATGATTCAAGATCTGATGAAGCTACAGATCGATAAACTGTCATCTAAATTACGCAGAAATGAAAATAACACTGACATCTCAGTTTAACAGATATATTTACCAAAACTGCACAAAAATATCTTGAAATTCTAAAGAGTGAATTTATTCAATAAAATCGCAGCTGGCTTCAACCATGGCCTCCAGACAATTTCGGAATCTCCCGCAACTCTTCTGGACGGTCTCCTTGTTTAAGTTGCTGAATACTGCCATAAATACTTGCCTTCAGTTCATCTTTGGTGTTACAGTCTCTCGTTCAACTGTGGGGTTGCAGTCTGGGAAGTTAGGTGATGCGATAAGGGGTGATGTGGTCGTAGAAAATGTTTGACAGTCATGACTGGGTTTTCCTGCTTGTGTGACATATTGCAGAATCCTGTTGCCAGACATAGGGTCTTCCAGCACCCATTCACTTGACCAAGGACAGCACTACCTCATCAAATCATTTGATGCAGGCCTCCGTATTGAGTCCTGGGTTCTATGGGAAGATGAATGGAGGCATCATATCGCCATCGCTAGTTATTTCTCCAAACACCTTCATAATCAGCATTAGACTCATCCAACTCTTTCCGAATCCTTTGAACAGTCCTCAGATTAACACCCAAACACTCTAAAATGTTCGTATTGGGGATTCCGGTGCGAATGCCAAGCAGTACAGGATGTTTTTTTTCCAAATTTCTTGGGTGTGAATTGCGTCATGGTGCTTTTTTGTTCTCGCAGACGGTGCCCAACTGACCCTACTATACTGTGCAACCAACAAAATCAAAAACAAACAACGCGCATGCGCGAAACTAAAAATACAAAATGGCGACAATTTAACCATCGTACCCTGTAGTTCCTCCAAATTCTCTTTTTCTTTGTTTTTAGTAAGTTTTCGTATATATCTTTGTTAGTGTTTAGTGTTAAAGACATAGGTCAAGGTGTGCTAATAAGCTTGGCCCATAGCACAGATGATATTTTCCTGTGTATATTTCTGCTCTTTCGTTCGCCAACAAATCGTGCTTCAGCAAGCAGTCATATTTACTGAGATATTTCTGTTTTCTAGCGTACAACTTTTATATCTTGCTTATACAGCCGAGTTTTTTTTTTTTTTTTTTTTTTGGTGGGGGTGACCTATCAATATAAAAATGGCCGTGGGATACTCGGATGTTTGGGTAAATAGTCACCATTATGTTGCCGGGAATCAACAATTTGGATAGTAAATATTTACGCGGTCCTTGAAAATTAATCACTCAAAGAATATTGGCAGACTCAATATGAGTCCATGTAAAAATAAGAAGTACAAAACAATAAATATAAACAAACGAGAATGAACGTATTAACAAAAAGAATTACATGTGACGAAAGAAAAAAACAACAGGAAATAGCTATAATAAAATGTGTGTGTGTGTGTGTGTGTGTGTGAGCGAATACAAAAATCAAGAGAAAATCATGAAAATAAACGTTCCCCAATGGGGGACACTTTTACTCACGTACGAACTACATCTTAAAGCCGTAGTTAAAAAATCTGTAAAAGCGGAAAGAGGCTAGAGAGAAAAATGCATGCCTTCTTATAAGGCTTTAAGAGTGTCCCCTACCGACAGTTTTTGGGTAAAATCAAATGAGATAACCCACAATCTCTCACTGCTGTTTGTTTTATTTCGCGTGCTTGTTTTTTGTTTTTTTAAAACTTGTGAAGGAAATCCAAACGAAAAATGAAGGATAAATAACTTTTAATTTTTCTCATGTTTCAGTCCGTTGAAATAATGGATAGCGGCTCGGGTTGAGGAATCGGAGAGCCGAGTTCGAATTCCAGTCAAAATCCATTACATTCACTTACGTGCTAATACCCTTAGGAAAGGTATGAATCCTCTTCTCCCACCCCAGCTATTGGTAAATGGCAGGACAGACCGGGTTCTATAGCTTTGGATGGCAACTGGTCTAACGCAGAAAGAAATAGCAACCTACTGCGGGGAAAAAAATCTGCCTCGTCAGTCATGTATCGAAAGCTACATGATCGCCTAAGCGTGTATCACGCATGGCGTATAACTGACTGATGACTGACGATGCAGATTTTTCCCGCAGTAGGTTGCCATTTCTTTGTGCGGTAGACCACTTGTCATCCAAGGCCTGTCTGTCCTGCTATTTACCCATAGCTAGGGGAGAGGGAGAAAAAGAGGATTCATACCTTTTCCAAGAATATTAGCACCTAAGTGAATGTAATAGATTCGACTGGAATTCGAACTCAGCTCTCCGATTCCTTAATCCGAGCTGTCCTTTTTAACCAAAAAAAGTTTCGGAGTTAGCAGTATTATTATTATATTTGTTAGATTTTTTTATAACACAGACTGCTTTATTCATTTGTTACGACCAAAAAAGTATTACTGATTTCAGGTAGATCAAAAGTATGCGAGAGAGTCTGTAAATATATCCACTAGGCCTGTTTCCTCACGAATCAAAACTTAACATCTGAGTCGGCATTTAACATTAACGTCTTTGAGCAGAAAGGTGAGAAAAAACTGATATATTTGGCGAGTGAGATGTTAAAATTTACAACGTGATTGTTTGAAGTCTTGATAAAAGATCAAACGGACGCAAGTGAACCAGAGTATAATTAATTACGGACTTCAATTTTTGCTAAAAGTAACCAATAAAAATCCAGTTTGGACCCTTTCACAAAGAACCTATTTCAAACCATTAAATACTCGCGACAAACAAATTTAATTTATCAGTCTGAAGACAAATAGTACATAACCTCTGTAACAGAACAAACAAACAAACAAACAAACAAACAAAAAAACAATATTCAACTAAGACAACGTAAGTGAACTTTATTTCTACTTTCACACGTTTGTATCAAAGAAACAAATAAGAAACATTCAACACAAAAAATAGAGAATTTCGTGAAAAGTATTTTAGATCAAAACAATGACATTGAAAGAAAAATTACAGTTCTACAAAATAAAATTTATATTTATTTTTCGCACATCGCTCCCTATTCTCTTTTCTGTACATTTCTTATTACAGTGTCCACAGATCTCTTTTATGTCCTGTCCTCTTCATCTTTTTCGTACTAAAAGTTTTGTTTGATTATGAGAAAAAATAGATAAAGCCTTTGTAAGAAGAGAGAGCAATGGTAGAAAGATTTATTCTGCCATTTGAATTTCCCCTATTATGGGAATTATTATATCCACGAGACAATAACACCATAATTCACGGACGAAACAAAATGTCTGAAAGGAAAAGGAATGACAAGCATCCTTTGTTCTCAGAGAGACTTTTATATCACTAAAACATACACAAATCTATATATACATGTGTGTCCAACGCGGAGAATAATATATCACATATATCTACACTGCAAAGCAGAGTGTATGGAGAAACAAAAAAGAAGGGTCTTACATATAATATTGAAATACTCCTGTGTCTGGAGACGCCATGTTTAGGACTCCAGATTCAGTGTCCCAGGTGGGGACATATTTCCCAAATTGAGAACTGTGAGCTGGAGTTTCTTTATATACTTGGGAAAGATATTTTCCCAAAGGGAAACGGCATCAGGTGCTTGTAAGATGCAATCTGGAACAGGCTAAAAAAACAAAAAGCAACTGTTCAGTTTAGCTGTTGTAAACTAACTGAATGAACTGTCCACTCTTGTCACTTCATGAAGTGACGTCAATAAGCGGTCGTCACGTGACCCATGTGACTTATCTCCACCAAAGGGAGGGAATCGCCTTCTGCATGTATCACTACAGAAAAAACACAGAAAATATAAAACCAAGTTACATTTGTTGTCTAAATTGACTTTCCTTTTGTTCAGCGTAATAAATTTAAATTTTTTAAAAAGTGAATGATTTAGATTTTGTTAATTAAACACACACACACACACACACATTTTGAATTAAGAATTTAAAATCAAAACTCTATAAATGGTTAATAAATACAACTATGAAAGAAGAATATTTCTGGGGACGGAGTCGGACCTTCTAAAATTTCCGTAGTTGGAATCGAGGTTTTAGGCTAACGATTGCACAGCCCTGACTTAACACTGGTATCAAACTGGACATGTTAACTTTGGTCGTGGTATGTCTTATAGGCGGTAGGGACTGGCACGCATTAGCCCCCACCCCCCAAGGACCCCTCCATGTGGTAAAACGATTAAAACTTGTATAAAAGTTAATTTTATCGTCATAATCTTTGCTTCATTCGAAAGAAAGACAGATAAAAGAATAATCCTATGTACGTATTTTTTTAATTTTCCAACGTATACAGTCGGAGAAACATTGTGAAAATCATTACACCATAATGAATGCGTTAAAAAAAAAAAAATGGCCGGTGTTTTTAGCCGCATATACGATTTCAAGATTATATCAAAAAGCAAATAATAGCCAGATTTCAATGAAATTTTCGGTACTTATTTACTTTTAAATGAATTTATTTCTTAAATATATTTTATATAAGAAGTATTAAACGAAATATTTCTTTAGTAAATCAACAATTTCATGAAATTTAAAATATACAGTGTAGCGAAAATTAATTTATATTTCTATAAAGATGAGTGTTTGAAGAAATTAAACAAATTTCATTTTTATTTTTTTAAGTCAACGAATAGCAATGCGTTCAATAAAGTACTTAAGACGATACCAAAAATCACAAACTTAAGGAAAAGAGATATGAAGATATTTCTAAACGTAAGAAAAAAAAACTATCAAAATAATTTACAATGTCAAGTTTATCAGTACCTCCAGGTGAAACATGAAGACATGCATTTACCAGTGAAGCCCTCATGCACAAACCATGACAGTTCTTTCCAGCAATATTCAACTCACTGTTTTTAATATAGATGACAATCACAGTGGTCAACATGAAAGTACTGTGAAAGAAGAAAAGAGAAAGCAGAAACGGGAAGCTAATTCAATGATTTCAAAGAATACAGTACACTTGCAAACTGCCCCATAATAGTTGATAATGATTTTATACAAAATTGTTCAATCCAAGATATTAGTCTTTTTTTTTTTTCAAAAACAAAAAAGCAGATGATGTATATACCGAATTCAGCAGGGTTTATAAAGAGCAACATTCTTCTCAAATACTTTGCGGAACGATTGAAAAAGGGTCAGACTGTGATAAAATCGTGTTTACTTTACTCGAAGAGCACGGGCTGTATATACTGTTTTGTTCGCAAACACTTTTCTAAATGCCACATGTCACTTATGACAGGTGAGTTTTCTGGCGGGATGAATGTACTGAGAACTCTGGAGAATCATGAAAACAACATAAAATATAACAGAGTGATCTTGTGTTGTTTAACAAGAAAGACAAATAAAATCTGTCAGTCGATAGCTTGAGGAACAGATGAGAAAAACGTACAGTACTATTTTGAAGTACTGAAAATACTTGTAGCTGTTATAAAGTATTTAAGTGGAAGATATTTGGCATTTAGAGGCCATGAGGAGAAGTGGGGCTTACCAAATAATGAAAATTTCACGGAAGCCATTGAACTTATTGCAGAGTTCGACCCATTTTTACATGAACATCTCGACAAGTGTAAAAGTGATGAAATAAATGTTGTCTATCTGAAGCCGTGTATGAAGAACTGATAGAAATCACGAGAAAACATGTGCCAGACGAAATTGTGAATCAAATCAACAATCTAGACACTAAATACTGTTCTGTTAGTGTCGACTCTACGTCGGACGTGACACATGTTGACCAGCTGTTAATTGCGGTTCGATTAATTTATAATGAAAATCCCTGAGAGATGTTTGACATTTCTACTGACGGAAAGCCATTAATCTATTGGAATTAAATCCTATACAGGCATCCCTCGATTAATGCGCACTCGATTAATGCATTTTCGATTAGAGTGTTAAAATTGTTATATACAGTGGAACCTCGGTTCACGAAATTAATTCGTTCCTGAAGGCCGTTCGTAACCTGAAATGTTCGTAAACCGAAACTATTTTCCCAGTAGGAATCAATGTACAGAAAAAAACATCACAGCCCAATAAAACTGGAAAAGAAAAGCACGCCGAAACACACGAATGTATACAACATGGCGGTCGATTCAGAAATGATTCCATTCGGGTTAACTCGGTTCGCCAATGTTGTTCGAGAACCGAAATTTTGTTCGATAACCGAGGTATTTTCATCTCGAATTTTCTGTTCAAAAACCGATTTGTTCGACATGTCAGACGTTCGAAAACCGAAGTTGCACTGTAATTCGATTAGTGCATACATAATGCTCGATTAGTGCGGTAAAACATTCTTCAGTTTAACCATAGTAATTGAAAACTGATTTTTTGTTATAGTTACCGATGTACACATTAGCCACATTAATCGAGGGATTCCAGTAAATTTCTATCTATTTTTCAACCAATAAAATCGCATCGGAAAGTTTGTTTGGTAAACAATCATTACAAGGGCAATGACAAAATACTTGCTAACGTACTGTTAGGACCATTTAGAAAATAACAATAATAACTCCCTTCACCACTCTCGCAAATTCGGGAAAAAGATTTTTGCGAGCCAGTGTGAAATTATTTTCTAACTAATGAAAACCTTGTATTCAAAAACTTCACACCTCTATGTGAAATTAAATTTCAGATCCCCCTTACATATATAAAAATAGAAGCCACATACACGAACGCAATGGAAGAGATGAGCCTGCAGCTGCCGACTAACTCACAAATACATTAGGCTGACCGTCATAAAGTGTCCACACATCTCACTTAGCACTAAGAACACTTGATAAAACAAATTTCACCTGCAAGGAAAATTGAACATTTTGTTGCCATTGTATATTTCTGAAATGAATATATAAGCGTTATTTGAACTGATGTTCTGCTTCTACTTTTCCTTCAGGGAATATAAGCTTGTTTATGTTTTATTTAAAAAGTTCGTTGTTTTTGTTAAATGTTTGGAATCCCGACACTCAGATAAAAACAAAAAACCTGGGTAGACAGATCCCAACAAATCGACGAACAATGTTCAACAAAATGCTGGGTGAACATAACCTTTCACTTGAAAATATCCGTGGCCAGTCCTACGATAATGGCACTGGGAAAGGGCTGCAAGTACGATTTAAAAACATTAATTATTATGTGGACTATGTACCATATGCCGCCCATTTACTCAATCTTGTTGGAGAAAAGGCAGTGTCTACTGTGTCTAAAGACACCTTTTTGACAGGTTTTGCATGTTTTTGTTTCTGGATCTCCGAAAAAATGGCGGATTTTAAACACACAAGGAAATCTACATTAGAGATTAAGTGTAACTAGATAGTTTGCACATCCAGGCAATTAAAAATCGACATACGGGTATTTTACAAACTCTCAAACATATTTTTGAGGACTCAGAAGGTAAACAAGATGCAAGTAATTTACAACAAAAATTGATGAAGTTGGAATATCCTATTTTAATATTCGTTTGGGAAGAAGTTCTGGAGCGTTAAAAAGTCGGGGGTGGGGAGAAACTCCAAACCCCTGGCGTCGATGTACTTAAAGGTTATCTTCTGCTATCATCCTTATTGTTGTTCATTAAAAAACTCCGAGAAAATTCAACCGACAGGATTGCACACTGTGAATCAGAAACAAAAGGCTTGTATGAACATTATTATAAAGAAATTTTCATATGGAGCTCGTAATAGAGCTTCTCAGAGAGGAACTGACAAATTTAGCATAAAAGTTCTAAATAACTGCTTGGTAATCCTGTTATGCAAAAGGATTGACTCATATGACCAGATTGTGACAAGGTCCAAGTTCCTCTCAGAATTGAGGAATATTTCGGAAATAGATGAGGACGATACTGATGTTATAATATCGCATTACAGCGATTATATTGGTCACACATTAGTAAACGATTGTTATCAGCTCAAAGAATGTATACACCTTAGGAAATCCCACTACACGGAAGAAAACAAGCCATCGAAAATGAAACGTGTATAAGTTCCAACTTATTTGTGAGCAACACCTAACTGAAGTGTTCCTTAATGTTACCACGGCACGTAAGCTGTACTTGTCAATGCCTATCACAAACTGTGAAGCAGGAAGGAATTTCTCAAAGCTTTCTTTCATAAAGAATACATTTCAGTCAACAATGACTGAAGAGCGTTTAAATTATTTATGCATATTGTCTATAGAAAATGACATTTTAGGAAGCTATCTGTATGTGAATATGTTACGAGAAAAAGGTATTCTGTAAAATGTGTTTTATGTACTATGTATTATCATGTGTCTAAATAAAATATAATTAACTATTGTCTTTGATATCGTTTTTCCTTATTCTTTGACACATCATACATATATGACATTTCCCTAATTTTCATCCCTCGTAACTCAAAAATTATATAGCATTTGTTCACGGCAATGATGTTGGCATGTGAAATGGCTCAGTACGTTAATTTTAATTCAAAATCTGCGATGTAGTGGTTAAGTAAAAAAAATTATCGTGGCGTTATGAAGAAACCACATTAAAGATAAGAGTGGTTAACCAGCCCTCGTGGCTGGTGGGAAGAGGCTTACTATATGACCCATTTTCAAGGATTCTACTCTGTCACTTTGTTCTCTGCTATTTGTATCAATGTCATTGCCATATTGTGGTTGACTGCGAATGTATTGCTGGTCATTTTGCTTTAAAAATGTATTGTTTGAAATGTTTGTATGCATTAAAATTTATTGCTGTTATTTTTTACTATAAAAACGTATTTTTTATACTTTCATAGGTTTTTTTTTGTTTGAGGGTTCACTATTTGCTCATAGCTGGGACTCTAACAGGTGCTACAACCCCAGGTAAAGGTGAACCCGGGAACAATAGCAATTAGGAAGTCGTCAAAACCCCCAGTCTCCAGCCTTGCTGCTGGATACAGTTTATCGTCATACGCAGGACTAGCGATCTAATTTTACACATTCTTAGATGTCTAGCGATAACGCCAATATGAAAACATTTCAGACCTCATCAGGAGTATGACAAAGAGGAAATGAGAGCCACAGCCCATTTAATCCCTTCCTAGACTATGCCCTGCGCATTTACAACCACAAATGTGAAGAGATGGGCACTGGTCGTTTAAGCATTCTATGCCACATTCCATATACATCGACTAATAGAAGTCAGTGGCCCTGCTTCCCCTCCCGGGTCGGATATACTGATGATGGAGTGGAGGTGGGGTATTATGCTGATGACATAGGCATTCATAGTTGTTCAGAAAATCAACAACCTTTATCAAGTCTTCAAATAAATAGGACTCAAGATAAACCTTTCCAAAATATAAACTATGATCTGGAATTCGAATGAAATCAGCGATGACGCATCATAAAAAAATTTAGGATGTGGAATTAGTAAATACCAAACACTTGAAATACCTCAGCGTAAGGATCAGTTATAATAAATTTAGTATGGCAAAGAAAGAAACCGAAAATAAAATACCAGAAGTAGTTGCTCCAAACACCACAAATTGCCACAAAAAGTCAGACATAGGTTTCAATCTAATATATATATATATATATTTTAAGACATTTTTTTATGTTTATACGTTCTTTTTATAGATACAAATATTTAAGTTAATACTCTGTTTCTAATAAACAATATTAACGACATTTACCGGCCTGAATGTCCGAGACATTTTCATAGAAGATATGCGTCCTCCGACAGGAATCGAACCTGTATCCTATATGGAACCGTCATATAGCCTGACGTGCTTTTACCGATTTAGCCACAGAGGAGCGTTTCGGTTTGCATGGTCGATTTTATTTTTTTTAAACTACATGATTTTCTCTCATTCATTCATATGTGCTCAATGCGTATCCAAATATAAATAAATGACGTCACACATTATGAAACGGACAAAGCCCGACAATTATCTTAAGACATTTGGATATGCATCGAGCAGATAAAAAAATGTCTTAAAATTAATAGTAAAGGCTCTGCCAGAGGTATTTTTGCCTAACACCGCAATTTGCTACAAAAGCAAAACATCAACCTGGAAACACGAGGCATGTTCTTAAATACCCTCGACAGAACGAGACTTTCATATGGATGTCATTCATGTCACCAAACCCGTTCAGAAATATCTAGACTGTCTGCATCCAACCCCTTTTCTCAGAACAATGGTTAGAAATAACATTGAGCAGGTGAAGCCTAAGAGTTTTGGCAAAGATCATACTTCTTTGAACATAGTGGACTGGTGCTACAGAATCATAAACAAAGACCTGTACTAAATAACTGAAACTAGATCCCTAGAGAATTACTCACGGCAGCAATAACTAAAATAGATAGCAAATTGAAGAGAAAATAACAATCAAAATGTTGATATTACATACTATTTCAAATAAAAGGTCAGGAAGGAAACCGCCATCAATACTGGAAAGATCGTTAACAGTTACTGGACATGAGAAAGCTATCATCCTGAAATTTTGTTTTAAGAGAAAGATTTTATAGATTTCAACCGATAGGAATTCTGACTGTTCAGTCGATGAATGTCGAATGTTTCCTTATAAGGAGACGGCTAATATTACCATCACCATTGTATCCCTAACTACCACCTGTGGCTGAAATAATCTATATCTTTTTACATGGGAATTGAAGGTAGGTAGATGACGTTTCACACTACTTCGAATAAATGCTTAGGAACCCCCCCGCCCACAGTCAATAATGGAAAGAGCGATAACAGCTATTAGAGTTGAGAAACACATTTTCCTGAAGAATTTTTTTAAGAGAAAGATTTTATAGATTTCAACCGATAGAATACTGGCTGTTCAGTCGATGAATGCCGAATTTTCACGAAAACAATCTTCTTAAGACCATTAACTGTTATAGCTCCTTCTAGTGTTGATGGGAGTTTCTTTCCAAGTTTTTTTTTTTGTTTGAATTAGTGGATAAAGTCAGTATCTACATTCTATCATTATTTTCCCTTTCTAGTTGCAAAGGTTACCCATTTTAATTGTTGCTGCTGTTTTAAGAGAAAGATTTCATAGATTGTCAACCGATAGGAATTCTGGCTGTTCAGTCGATGAATGTCGAATGTTTCATTATAAGGAGACGGCTAATATTACCATCACCATTGTATTCCGAACTGTGGCTGAAATAATCTATATCTTTTTACATGGGAATTGAAGGTAGGTAGATGATGTTTCACACTACTTCGAAGGCTTAGGAAGGACCCCCCAACAATCAATAATGAAAAAAGCGATAACAGCTATTAGACTTGAGAAACACATTTTTCTGAAGAATTGTTTTAAGAGAAAGATTTTAGAAATTTCAACCGAATGTAACACTGGCTGCTTGGTCAATAAATGCTAAATGTTTCCTTATAGAGAAACGGCTAATATTACCATTAAAGATGATGAGAACAGACACTACACTTTGATTCCTGCCCGATGGCCGGTGATTGAAGAATAGTATAGCTCGAGTAGCATTGGCTACTCGGTCAATAAATGTCAAATGTTTCCTTGTAGGGAAACGGCTAATATTGCCATTACTTTTCCAGATGTGCAAGTGCTGATCGGAGACACTTTTCACAAAACTTCACCAACCTTTGTAATATTCTTATGTAAATCTTGACCGACTCTTCTTTGCAAACAACTCTCAAAATACTTGTGCTTTTGGAACCCATCTGCTAAATTCGATCCTTTAAGTTTTGTTATAAATTTTCATTGGATCCAACTCCAGTGACTAACAAGGCTACTGAAACACATCTGAACAATATATTCGCGAGATATTTTCTCTGTATACTTCGGGCTGTGGCCGTCAAAGATCCAATACTCGAATAATTGCAAAAAAGATAATATCAATTTCCTTCTTTAAAGATTTTCTGATGAATCATAATGCCTTTTTTTAAAAATCATTTCACTACTCAAGCAAGGGAATAAAGCCACTAGGATGCAAGAGGTTATTGAGTGCTAGAGAATATAACAAAAACTACTATTAAGGAGAATGGACAATAAAAGAACAAGAATTAAGAAAACAAAAGATAATAATTAACACAGCTTGCATTATTCACATTATTCGGCCTTCTTGAGGGGATTGGAATTTCGAACCGAACCATTTATTTCGTCCACCGGGGTAGATTTCTCTAGTTCCACGTGCCATGCCTCTTCCGGGTGTCTCAATTATTCCTCTTTAACTCTGTATGCCTCTGGAAAAAGGCACGGCACGTGGAACTAGAACAATCTACACCGGTGGATGAAATAAAGGGTTCTGTTCGATATTTCAATCACCTGAAGAAGGTCGGTACATATAACTGCCGAAACGTTGTGAATACGGCTACGAAGATGAGGATAACAGCCAGAATAATGTAAATAATGCAAGTAATCATAATGCCTCATCTCAGAGATATAGACAGATTGATCTTCAAAAATTTAAAGGCAGCGTCGAAATTGGCTGGGAAGTAAGAAGTCGGAAGAGAGTTCCACAAGCAAGAAGTGCGATAGAAGAAACTGTTAGCATAGAACTTACGGTTACATCTATTCATTTCAACTGCATAATGACTGAATATGTTTCTTGCGATTTTCATGACTATAAAATACCCGTGGAAGTTGATTTTGCTTTTAAAAGCTTCCAGGAAATAACAAACATAATTAAGAACAGATGTCATTAAAGAAATCAGATAAAAATGAAAAGATTAAAATTGATATGGTCTTATCGTTTAATTACCTACATTTATAACACTTTATTCTCAGTAACAAACGTTTTCCACCAAAAGCGACTTTCACAAGACAATCTTTCTTACGTCTAATATATTAAAACAGTTACGAATCTATACGACTCTAACAACATTAATTTAACACATCTTTTCATACAAAATGGTACCCCCATATCTTCGTTGGTACCCGATTCTTTGAAACTGGCATAAAATAATTTGTCATTTGGTTTATTTTTTTCCACTAAAATCAAATAGCATCTCTGACATACATCCTTGTGTAAATTAATTGAAACAACTGCTTTAGTTTCCTTTCTTTCTCCGTACAGTCAGTTTTAGACCCATTGGAGTGACAGGGTGTAATCAATTTCTATTCTTTCCTCAGATTAGGTCATTTGTAGTGGTGTGCAGAAATATGAATCTATTTCCGAGGTGTGTGATGAAATTTGGCCTTGAAAAATATTGCATCATCCGTGATTGCATCAGATTTTTATCACGCCCAGACACTATTGTCCCAACTGTCGATTAGTTGTCCTAAAGCCATTGTCTGCGATAGACGTTAGGAAGCGCACGAAAATTTGTAACGTTGCACAAACACACTGGCAAGCCTTACCAGTGAGCAAATCAAAGTACTATAGACTGGCCCAGAAAGTCTTCCGATTTAAATTCAATCGAGAATCTGTGGTGAATCTGCAAGAAACGACTTCGGGGAATGGAAGTACTAACATGTGCACTGGGTCAGGTTTCATTGGGAAATACGAAAAAAGTAAATAATATCGGAATTATTATTGTTTCAATTAATTTGCACAAGGATGTGTCTTCTGTCTTTCCTCGCAATAAAAAGAGATGGTCCGTTTTGTGAAATAATGGCAGAATGTAACGGACATGCAAGAGGAGGAATACGCAGAATTCTGGGAGTCGTAATAAAAAGTAGTTGAAATAAGATTGAAGCTATAGATAAGAATGGTAAAACAGAAAAAGAGAGCATTTATCTGGTTGGAAGGAAATCTCTCGCGGTTTCTAAAGTAAGTTAATGTACAACAAACAACGAGAACTCATTCCAACCAATTATTTTTCTGATATTAAGAAAATCCATGATAGCAAGAAAAATGCATCAAAGTCTTACTTTGCATTAGAGCCCAAAAAAACGTCTCTGCGTCCTTGTGGGTGATGAATTATTTACCACCCTATCCCATAGACGAAACATAGCAAGGCATTCGCCACTCTATTGCTATCTATATCCATGGAAAGTGTTCAGACGAATTACATTCCTTAGTTGTACGAGATCTTTTGAGATTAGCCAATAGTGATACAACTCTTACTAATTAACCCATACCGGGGGGAGAAGAGGTGGATTCCTTCTTTTTCAAATGGTAATTGCGCATAGGTGAATATAACGAAATCAACTGGAAATTGAATTTAGCTTTCTGTTTTCTCATTCGAATCCATTACACCACCCGCACATCCAAGCTTACGATATCTGGTATTGCTTAGTTCCACCAGTTTTAACCTTTACAGCTAAGACCAACTATACAACGGCCATTGTAGAAAACCGCCCTTATTTTCTTTGTATTCTGTAAGTTCCAGCTTCTTTCCCCAAAACTACTGTTTTCTGGAACTGACTCCCGAGAGCTTACTTCCTTGATCACTACAATCTTAACCTGTTCAGTTCTAGTGTTAATCGTTATGTTCCTCACATATCCGCATAAACTGTGCCTCTTACTCTGTAACTCTCTACTTTGAGGTGTTCTTAGGCCTTGTACGGGGTGAACGTCATCGTAAAAAAAAAAATAACAGGAACAATTTTTTATATACAAAGATTACCTAATTTATTTTTCTGTTTCAGGCTTAGAAATACAAATATTTCTTTTTGTGGATGAAACAAAAAAGTTAATGAAAAAATAGAAAGCTTTTTGCAGATAAAAAAACAAAACAAAAAAACACCCAAAGCTACCGATGAATTAAGAGCTGACTATTATCTGCCTAATAGACAGGGGGGACGTTTAATTTTGAGGAAATTTTCCGATCTCCTATGAGCTTTGAGCAACTTGTTTATTCATTTTGGATTATCTAACCATTTAAGTGATTTCCGAGCCCTTCTACTAAGAACCCCCGTTTATGGCATACTGAGAACCCCCCCCAATTATTAAGACTCCCTTTTGTATTAGGCCTTTAAGAGTATCTAGTTTGGGTGAATGGACGGTAGAGTAATCTTCACTTAGGTACCTAAAAGATGAGGAGAAGGAGGAGGCGATTTTTATTTTTTGAGTGAATTTTCCAATACCAACTACTGAGCTTATTAAAACCACCCTCTTTATTAATTTCACACTTTTTGACCCTTTAACTCATTTCCTGACCCACCTTTGTACTCTGTTTAATGCATACTGAAAAAAAAAAATCCGACATCTCCGTTTATTAAGTACATAAGAGTTGGTATCTCATAGAATTAAAGCTGACCAACGAAGGTAAATAGCGCCTAGTTGCGGTTTAAAGAATTTTTAACAATTAGACTTGCTTGTCTCCTTCCAGAAAATCATTTGTCCGCCTCCAACTTAGGAAAATGATGTAAAAACTAATTTTACTGTGTGCGCTCTTACAAAAGAAACCGTCTGGCAATAAGCCTTTAGCATTCCGTTGTTAGTTTTCTATCACTGTCGATTTCTGTGCAAAAAGTGGATCACAGAGCTTACTCAGCTTCATACATATTTTCAGAAAACCTCAATTTCTGATTGGTCACCTAATATTTAAATCATGTTCTCAACTACATCCGAATAACACCCGACCTAGTTCTTGACCTGACTAAAAAATAATTCCGCCCTAAATCTGTCAATGCCTTTCGAGTCTGTCACATGATTAAGTTGATTATAGATACCAGACATGAGTTCGTTCTTCCACTTCCTTGGTTTCTCTTGCTACTAAAATGCAGTTGTAAAAAAAATAGAACGAGTCTCGACTCCTTGCTGGCGGACGCTATGAAAACATTCACACACGCACGTACGTACGAAACTTTTCAAACTTCATTACGAATGTTCAACTACAAGCAATGGAAACATTACGGAACATTCACTCTTTCAACTCTTCTAAAAGTTTACTCAACATATTCTCAGATTTACAGAATTCTTTCAACTCTAACAGTGAACATTTTGAGCGGCAACTTCATTCAACCTTTGATGAGCTCAGATAAAATAATCTTTCATTAGTAAAAAGTCTAATTCAGTCAAAGGGACTTAACACCAACAAAAATAGTAACCGCTATGCTTGTACAGCATTAGTGGATCTAGGAAGGCTCCGTGAATATTTAAAATTGTACTGCAAATAAAATATTCAATATTCACAAACATAAATTATAAGAAATGACCAAATGGTAACGATATTCAATCACGACAAAAATACATGTTAGAAGCAACAGATTAAATTTTATATACACAATTTACAATTTCTTTGTTTGTAATGATGTGTGCAAAGGTATATTTTAGAGAGAAAAAGTTTTTTGCTGTTTCGGAAATGTTCAATGTCTAAAAGTTGTTTGCCTTTGACTAAAAAGGTTGAATTTAACTTAGACAAAAGATTTTTCTATGAAAGATATTGAGTGAAAAAGATTGTTGTGTAAATTTTTCTAATCTCTCATAAAGGAAGTTTGTTTCTTTGGCGGCATATAATTCCCGTGTGTATCGTTCGCGTGTGTGAATCTCAAATGCGACGAAAATTCGTTTACAATTTCTATTTATAGTTTTCTTAACGAAATCAGCTCAACGGGGCTTATTAGCTATTGCGAATTTTTCTGAGAAATGCGTGGGCGAATGTTGTATTTTTTTTATTGTTTCTAGCCAATAGGATCTCTTGAAACATTTAAATTAAGGATGAATTTGAGAAAGATTTTTTTTTATGTCGGTTGAGCCTACTTTTGCACAAATTTTGTTTGACTGTTTTGTTATGGAAATTTCTTGGGGCTTACTTTTTATTTAACAACCAAAGAAATTCAAGAAATTTTTTGTAATTGAAATGAAGGTTACTAAAAATATAAAATATTAATCTTGTGGTTATAAAAGCGTTTTGTGTTTATTCTTATTGTTTCATATTTTGTGTTATTTCGCGTTAAATATAAACTGAGAGGTCACATCAACTAACGGGCCTCTACAACCCTGTTCAAAACTTGCAAGGAAATTAGTTTTTTTTTTTCCAGAATTTCACATTTTTTTTCTTTTTACCGTTTACACTTCAGTCCTTTCCTCTACGACTAAAGCCAAACCTGCAAGCCCATTCATAGTTCATGAGAATTCTAAATGGGCAATGGGTCATAAGATAGAAAACAATGAACTAAGGATGAATTATAACACCATTAAAATAAGAAAAAAGCAATAGACAGATTTTGCTTTCTTTCATTTGTTTTGACAATTTAAGAGACAATCGTTCGTAGACGAGACAATGCAGACAACTGGCTGAACACAAAAAAGGACAAGGGAAAAAATATCCCCTCTTTTGAGCAGAGTATCTTTTCATAAGACCGACAGTAAAAAAATATTTTTCGAGCTTGTTGCTTTCTTTCTGCTTTCAATGCAGATGGATTCAATTGATTCTAAGAAGGTAAATCACAGATGACACTTTATTTCTCGTTAGCATAAAAACGTTATTTTTCGTGTTTTAGACGTGTTTAAGTTTATATACCTGATATTTCAACATTTATATTTCTGAGATAAGGTATTGCAACTATATTTACATTGTTCGGACTATTCATGACGTTTCGGCCATTGTACGCTCTGGCATTCCTCAGGTGATATACGCTAGAATTTCGAACCGAACCTTTTATTTCATCCACCGGGGTAGATTGTCATCATACAGGAAGAAAATGAGTAACTACAGACACCGAGGTTCGAGCGTAAAATTCTGAACTTAAAAATATATGTTTTCCGCCAGGTGTATAAATAACGGTTTATTGAGTGGAAATATCAAGTCGAATTAGTATTCACTGTATTGGTTAATCATCTTTGGTTGACTTTCACTTCTTTGTTCTGGTTAAATATTTATTTGCGGTTGTAATTAAATATTGTTATATTTTAACATTGAAGTCTTCAATTATACTTAATTATTAACGGCCACCGTACGACAGAAAAATCTAGTAAAATCCGAGTACAAATGTATGGTTACCAGGCATTTTAGTAAATAATAAAAAAGGTAATGATTATTTAGGAATAATACAATCTTAATTATATTTTACACTATCGCTAACCCAAAGCAACATCCAAGAGTCAATCAAGGATGAGCCAATGAAGCTTTATGAATGTAAGAGAAGAATGTTAAGAACTGTATGTTATGAGGAGATATTGCAAAGATAGCAGTTGACTCCAGACATTTTTTTAAGCTTTTCACCCCAAGCAAGGCGGGAAGCCACTAGGACGCAAGGGGTTACAGAAGATTTGGAGCAAGATCAGATAGGAGTGATAGAGGAAAGGATGAGGAGAAGGATAGTGGATAGATCAAGGCAACTGGTGATGTCGATTGACATTACATTTGAATAGTTGGAGATTATAGCTCTCAGGGAAACTGGAATAGGGAAGGGAGTTCCACAGGCGAGATATGCGAGACATGAATTCTATTTGATGGTTTAGTTAGAAATCCCGGTTCGAAAAAAAAAAAATCATAAAAAGGAAAATTGAATGTCTTTGGCTAGATGCGAATGTGTCTCATCAGTATTCTCATGATCTAGTTGGCCGAATCTTCTTGCTAGATAAAATGTCCGACCATGGAATTGTTTTCGCCGTTTCTTTCTCCTGTTGTTCTTAATTTTATTGAAAGCATGTCTCCCAAGCCCACTGTTGGTAGGGGCGGAGGATTGGCCGTTGATCACCCCCGACCAGCTACGCATTTCGAAAGAGATCCAAATTGAGTGACTATTAAGTGGAACTATCCAGTCGAATTAGTGTGAATTCTTTTGTGTTGATGATTTGGATTTTAATTTAGGATTTACCAGACGTTAAGCCAAGGTGCACTACTAACAAGGTATTCACTGAAATGGTTATCTTTTGTTGCCTTTACTTTCTACTTACTGTTCTTGTTAAGTATTTATTTGCATTTGTAATTAAATACTGTTCTATGTTAACTTTGAAGTCTTGAGAGTTATTCTTAATCATTTAACAGCCACTGGTGCATCACAAAAATTTATCTAGTTCCATGCATTTCTGGATATCTTAGTTTCAGTTATTTACCTTTAATAACTTAACTCTCCACGTTTTTGTTCACCTCTGCTGTGGCTAGGTATTGAACTCACAATAATCCAATGACTCCATCAAAAGAGCTATGAGTTCAATACCTGGCTAAAGCGGATGTGAACAAAAACTGCGAGAGGTGAGTTATTTGGTTCGTTTTTTTTTTTATGGTTTATCAAACTTTTTGTGAGTTATTTAAAGCCGAAACATATTTAGGATTGTAAGATTTTTTTTATTGGGGGTAGTGGGTATTGCATTAACAGTTTTTTGAGAATAACAATAATTTTTTCAAATACATTCACACTATTTAATCCATAGGATTTGGATTCATACCTTTCCTAAGAGTATGTGTGTGTAAGTTAATGTAATAAACTTGACTGGAATTTAAACTCAGCTCACCAATTTCTCATTCTAATCATTATCGACTACACCACCTGCACATTCTGAAGAAATTGAATTTATAATATGAGACAGGATAAAAAAAGGAGAGAAGTGGATGTGAAACACTCTTCTGATTTCTTGATTCCCTGCCACCTAGAATCTTCAAAAATTTAAATGCAACATCAACCATCATCTATCTTCCTTAAACCTGTTCTTTTAATCACTTTTCCCCCCACTCCTCCTCATTAAAGTCTTTGCATTCTATTTCACTTCCTGTAAATCCCTGCGCCCTAGTGACATTGTCACCTTGCTTGGTGTGTAACCATTAAAAGAAATTAAGATTTGCCAATACTCAATCTAAGGCATTAGATGTGTACTGAGAATAGCTGATGGATAGCATTACCACACACCATGGACAGAACAGCAGTCGACTACAGTCCCTTAATGATCATATCAAGAGAAATCTGACTAAAATTATCTTGGTAACAAGTGACACTTGCTCAAATCACATCTATATTCAATGCAGAAGGTACCAGAAGCATGTCCAGCAGCTCAGTTAGCTTCCATAGTATAGCAGGCAACAGATGCCATTATCCACTGAATCATGCACCAGTTCTAACCTTCATGGCTAGGACCCGCTATGCAAAACACATTGTAGCAACTCTGAAGAAGATTTTTTCCTGATCACTATAATCTTATCCTGTTGAAGTCTAGGGTTAATGGTTATCTTGCATAAATAACGGTTATATCAGCATAAATTGTGCTTCTTACTCTGTAACCCTCTACCTCGAGTGGCTCCCTGGCCTTGTACAGAGTGAACCTCACTGTAAAAAAAAACACACACATATTTCAGCTTGATTGTAGGGTTCAGTTTTGGTGCAGAATCCATAAGGCTATAGGCTTCACATGGCAAAATGAATCCTGATAAAGTTGTGGATGTGTGTTTACAAGCTGGGTCTGTCTAAACACTCCATTGACTGAGAACCACTACACTGCACTGTTTTATGATCATTTGAGCCCAATTCCTGAACTCTATGTACCTAGAAGACAATAGATGCAGTATAATGCACCTTCTCAGTGGGCCCAAGTGGTTAAAAATTCGTTTGAGAGGCATTCTAGAATCTTCCAACAAATGATGAAGCAACCAAATTCACTTGACATGAGTCTATGTGAGCATTTATGGGATATACGGGAGAAGCATATTTGCATACAAGATCTTCCATCTACAAATATCAAGTCAAAAATGGACGTTTGCCAAGATGGCATTGCGCAATATCTCTCCTGATATTTTCCTATCCCTTGTACAATCAATGCAACTGAGTTGCCACATCTACTGAGCTTGAGAGGGTCCTACATGATACGAAGCATCTACACCTGATTGCATGACAGGGTGTTTACAATGTTTGCTTTCTGACTATGAAACCAGAGTTTGAAGCATACTGGGGTTGGGCATGGAGCTGAAAACCATACCACAAGTTGACTCAAGAGTTATGAGTAAAATCCAGTAAAGGAAACTGTTCCCAGGTTGTCAATTGTTGTGTTAGCATGAAGTCATAAGTCATCATGACTGAGAGTTTGAGTGTTCTGGCCTTGTTCAAACTGTTGATCATGCTAGATTATGTACTATTTCCCAGAAACTGTAACTAGGGTTTGCTCTGCATAGTTGCAGTACAAACTACAGGTGGGCTCTCTGGGTGTTGAACAAACACAGATGTGCCTGAGCAGGCATCTGCAATAGAGATTGGTTACCTACCATGCTCAGAAACGAGTTAAATTAAAAAAAATATTCCTTCATAACTATATATCAATAAAAGAATGAACTGGAAAAGAGTAGACAGTGCAATGAATTCAAACTGGTTTTGTTTGTTTTACGGCATATCAACCACAATGGGTTATTTAATGCCAACAAAATTTTCATTGCTGGTAATATTTTTTTTTTCAAAAATCTATTTCTGGTAATATTTTTTTTTAAAATGTATCGCTGGTAATATTTTTTGTTTTTCAAAAATATATAGTTTGGTTTGTTTTGTGGCATATTAACCTCAATGGGTTATATTAAATAGCGACACGATTTTTATTGCTGGCAATATTTTTTTTTCAAAAATTTATTGCTGGTAATATTTTTTTTTTTTTCAAAAATTTATTACTGGTAATATTTGTTTTTACAAAAATTGATTGCTGGTGGTTTTTTTTTTTAAATTTATTGCTGGTAATAATTTTTTACAGAGTGTTTCTGGTATTAAAACCTATTTTTACACTTTCATAGTGCTTTTAACAGGAGGCACGGTGGAGTAATGGGTAGCGGCTTAGATTGAGGAATTGGAGAGCTGACTTCAAATTCCATTTGGATCTATTACATTCACTTACATGCTAATACCCTTGAGAAATGTAGGAATCCTCTTCTTCTCCACCCAGCTATGGGTAATTAGCAGGATAGACTAGGTTCTGTAGTCTTATATGGCAACTGGTCTACCATAGAAAGAAATGGCAACCTACTGCAGGAAAAAATCTGCCTCATCAGTCATGCATCGAAAGATACATGATCGCCTAAGCATGTCTCACGCATGGCACATAAATGACTGTTTTGAATCAGGTTGGGGTTAAATATTGGCCCATAGATGGGACCCTAACAGGTGTTACCACAATGGGTCAGAGTGGACTTGGAAACATCAGCAATTAAGAGGTGGCTCTACACTCTTCGAAACCTTCTGATCAGAAACCTTGATGTTTATTGTCTTACCCAGGATGCGGATGTAGTTTATTTTCATACCCAGGACGTTCAAACTTGTGGTTCAATTAATCACTGAAGCATCTGGATCCAAAGCAGTTAATATAATATCGATAAAAAGTTCAGCTCCGAAAGTGAAAGTTTCTTATTATTTCTTATCACATTCTGTTTTTCTCCCGAGTTTATTAACCCAAAGTGTTGTGAAAAGGAGAAACAATAAGACAGCTTGAAACTTCAAAATGAATACTCTCAGTTATAGTGATAGAATTTTCATCTGTATCTTCCTAATAATGTCAATAAATTTCCTTTTTGTTTCCATTTTCTCTAAAATTTCATCGTTGCTCACATGTTCAGTCCATGGGATCCTCACCATCCATGTATGTTGCTACAAGTCTCTTAGCAGATTGTCCAGCATTCACTGCCATGTAGGAGGACTTATATCACATAACAGTTCAGCACACTTTTGTTGGTTCCTAATAATGTTTTCTGTTATACAATTCCCCTATATATATATATATATATATATATATTAAAAACATTTTTATGATTAACGTTCTTTTTTATAGATACAAGTATTTAAGTAAATGCTCTGTTTATAATAAACAGTATTAAATAACATTTACCGGCCTGAATGTCCGAGAAATTTTCATAGAAAATATTCGTCCGTTGACAGGATTCGAACCTGCATCCTATACGGAACCGTCATTTACGCTGACGTGCCTTAACCGACTTGGCCACAAAGGAGCGTTCGGTATTAAGTTAAGGTCGAATTTACTGCTTATAAATAATTCGACCTTGCCTACCGAACGCTCCTTTGTGGCCGAGAGGTTAGGCACGTCAGCGTAAACGACGGTTCCGTATAGGATGCAGGTTCGAATCTGTCAACGGACGAATATTTTCTATGAAAATTTCTCGACATTCAGGCCGGTAAATGTTATTTAATACTGTTTATTATAAACAGAGCATTTACTTAAATACTTGTATCTATAAAAAAGAACGTTAAACATAAAAATGTCTTTAATAAATAAATTGTCGGACTTTGTCCATTTCTTAATATATATATATATATATATACACACACACATAGTGAATGTATTATTACTAGACTCCACAAGATTCTCCAAGAACTAAGTTTTTATATATATATATATATATAAATCTATTATGATTTCTTGCATTATTTACATTATTCAGACTTTTATCTGAATATTCACAACATTTCAGGCAATTGTAATTTCAAACCGAAACCTTTATTTCGTACCCCGGGGTAGCATTTTCTAGTTTCACCTGTCGTGCCTCTTCCAGACATCTTAGTTATTTCCCTTTAATTCAACTCTCCAAGTTTCAGTTCACCACTGCTGTGTATTGAACTTATAACTCTTTGAGTCTAATTACTGGATCTAACTCACGAATCTTTATCCACTGGGCCATGCGTCCTCAACAACATCTGTGTATGCATTTTTGCAACTTATAAACCTAATGTCTCAGCAACCAATTTTTTACATGATACTCGGCTTAGTGTTTGGAAGGCATCTTTTGCTATCCCAATACACCTTCAGATTTCAGTGTCATACTTTCTGTCCTCCGTTAAAAAACTTCACACAGTATCTCTCTATATTTCTGAGATGAGGTATTATGTACACTATTTACATTATTTGGACTATTGTTCTCATCTTTGTCACCATATTTATTAACACATATTAAATTTCATACATATTTCAGTTTTTGTACTTGTTTGATTTTGGTTAGGAGATAATGATTCATTGTATTTGTAAAATCCAAACATATTTTCTCTTTATTTAGATTATTTAACAAATATATATATATATATATACACACACACATATATATATATATATATATATATATATATATATATATATATAATTATCACTACCTTTCAATATTTTTTTTGTGAAAACCATAATAGCTGATAAGTACATATACACTTGAATGAGGTATGCATATTGTATAGCATGTAGTGAAAAAAGTCAAAGTTGTAGTTAGTACATGTATGTCTTAAGCAGTCAATTGACGTGTTTATCAGTCAGACAATAATTGAGAGGACACACCTTGCTGAAGTTGCACTTATCCAACTTCTGATTTCAAGATGAACTTCTGATTTATAATTTTGCTGTCACAATTCTCACTTAGGAAATGCTTAACACAAGTGCTTCACACCAATTTTCTGGGTTCTATAACAATAAAGAAATTTTTCCCATAATTCTATTTTTTTATTTAATAAGCAACATAGGATTTTGACCAGTACTTGTGCTGCTTAATTTATGCCAAAGAATAAGTATTTAAATAAGAGACAGTTGAAATTTCTAGTGCACATAATCAGGAAAGAAAGCTTGGATAATCTGATACTCACAGGATAGATCAAAGGCCAGAGGGAAAGAAGAAAACAGCATATTTTTGGTGGTTTGACTTTGTTTAGAGGAATATCAACCTCTATGGGTTATTTAATGCCAAAATCTAAATATTTTGAACATAATTTTATGGCTTCAACTAGAGATAAAATGTATTGTTGGTCATTTTGCTATAAAATTTATTGTTGGTAATTCTGTTATAAATATGTATCATTGGTAATTTTTTTAGGTATAATACTGTATTGCTGGTATTTTTACTATAAAAATGTATTTTTATACCTTCATAGTGTTTGGGGCGTTACCATTTCCCCATAGTTGGGACCCTAACAGGTGCTAGAACCCTGGGTCAAGGTAGACCTAGGAACAGCAGCAGTTAAGTGGTGTTTTTACACTCCTCAAAGCCTCCAATTTCTCTTGTTGCTGAATGTATTTTATCATCATACCCAGGACTCGGATAAAGCACAAACCTTACAAAAGATAGGAAATTGTGGAGAGCCATGATCACCTACATTCTGAAGGGACACTGCATATAAAAAAAAGCCAGATTGATATCAGTAATGATGTTCTTTAAAATTTAGTCAAAACTGAGTCTCATTTTTCTGGTTCCATGTCCTTTCAGGAAATGGGCAATCATGGCTCTCCACAACTTCCTACCTTTTGTAGCTATTAACAATGTTTGTGTTTACTATCATTCCCAATTCCTGTTCTACCATCCATTTTTACAAGTTTATTATGTAGGTTACTCAATTCTTCCAATTGTTATTTTTACCTTCGATATACACTACCAACCAAAAGTTTGGGTTGACATTGATTTTTTTTCCTTTAAACTTAAAAAATGAATCAAGTTTCATGTCTTTAAAGAAATACATTTATTTTTACACAATTATGCAATAAACTTATATAAAAATGAATATAAAATAATCATAACCTCTGTTAAAGCAAATTTATTTTTTCTTTCCATCAAAGAATTCATCACGAGCATTTATTATTGCAGAGCAAATTCTTGGCATCCTTTCTAATACCGTGTAAAACTATGTTGGCGGAAGTGATTCTCAAGCAGTGTGTAAATGTGTAAACACCTCTTACTTATTCTTAGGCAGTTCACTTTGAACTTTACAATCAATTTCGTTCCAGACAAGTTCAATTGGTGAAAGATCTGTAGAGTGAGAGGGCCAAGTCATAATTTGCAAAATACCCTCATCTTCCATTGATTTTAGATAATTTGTCCAGTTTTGAGCTGTGTTTTTGGATCATTATCTTGTTGCAAAACAATATTTTGTCCAATAATGCAACAGCCAGAAGGAATTTTTATGAATTTTTTATGTATTTAGAGAAACAATTCAGGGTGTCCCCAAACTTTTCATCAGTAGTATATATCCTGTGAGTATGAAATTTTTATAAACAATGTGAGATTTTGAGCAATACTTAGGTTTCTTTAATTTTGGTGCAAAATTTAGAACTCTAGTTGCTTAAGTTTTTATGCTTGGATCTAAAAAATAGAAGAGATTCTTGATAAAATCCAAAGATTAATCTGCAGTTTTATTAGTCATGACCCGGCACCTCTGCTTCAGTCACTTTCCCCCAGCTGTAATGTAGGGATTCTGTGTTTTGTTTCTATAAATCTTTAGCTATGATACATAGACTTTATGAATTAAAGTGCAATATGAGATTGTCATCAATTCAGTTGAACTGGCAAGATGTAATCGTAACTTCAATGCTGATAGTTTCTTTTCTTGCACTTCTCACTTGTGGAACTCTCTTCCGGCTCCATGCTTTCTAGCCAACTTTAATCTTCAACAATTTAAATGCAATGTCAATCGTTATCTTCTGTCTTCTTGATTACTCTTCTATTGTTCTCACACAATTTTCGATTGTGAGACTCTCTTCCAGCTTCTTGCTTTCCTGTCAATTTTGATCTTCAAAAATTTAAATGCAATGTCAATCGTTATCTATTGTCTTCCTGTTTATTCTTCTATTGTACTCACTCAATTTTTGCTTGTAGAACTCTCTTCCGGCTCCATGCTTTCCAGCCAACTTTGATCTTCAAAACATCAATCGTTATCTAGTTTTCTTGATTACTCTTCTATTGTTCTTGCTCCTTAATAATGTTTCTCTTTTTTCAGATCTTCTCACACTCCTGTATTATGTACTCCTTGTATCTTAGTAGCTTTACTGCCTTGCATGGTGGGGGGGGATGATTTAAAAAAAAAGAAGATATTTTGATATAACTTGTAGAATTGTTAGAATTCTTGAATACGATATAAAATAATGAATGTATTAACTCTGTTTAATTTCACATCTTTTGAGAGACTACAAGAAGTCAGAATGCATGGTTATCAGTAAAACGATGAGCCCAAAATGTGATATCATGGACTGAGCATGTCAGCAATGATGAGGTTTTGGAGAAGATTCAAACAAGGAGGAAGCTTATACTTAACATCAGGAAGAGGTGGATGAAATTTCTGGGATATGTAATGAGAAAGGAGGGCTTAGAGAATCTGATACTCAGAGGTCGAATAGAGGGAAAGAAAAACAAGGGAAAACAATGCATAACATACCTAGCAGGCTTAAGCAAGTGGATGACAGAACAAGGCCTGGGTGAAGTAGCAAAGGGACAAAACTTATTAAGATCTACAAGAGATAGGGAGAAGTGGAGAACCATGATCACCTACATCCTGAAGGGACACAGCACATAAAAAGAAAGATTAAGCCCCTCTGAGGTCAGTAGTGAAACTTAGGATTGAGTCAAATTTGAGTAGAATTGTTTCTAAGGAAGTTGCTTATGAAAATAAAAAGTCTTATATATATATATATATATATATATATATATATATATATATATGTGAACATAATAAAATAGGCAGCATGTATTTTATATTACAAAGAGTTAATCATACCTTGAATCAATTAACAATATTAATGCAATTATTGGCAAAATCCCTTTCGCTAATAGACATAATTATAAGTATTATACTACTAATAATCCACTGAATGATGAGATCCTTATAGTAGTATAATACTTATAATTATGTCTACTAGCTTCAAGGGATTTTTTTTTCCAATAATTGCATTAATATTGTTAATTGATTCAAATATGATTAACTCTTTGTAATAAAATTATATATATATATATATATATATATATATATATATAAAAATTAATATATATGTATATACGTGTATGTGTGTATACGCATGTGTTTTTGAACATAAAAATATAGGTCCTTGCTAGATTAGATAACCCTTATATTTATTTTTTATGTTTATATTTGATTTGTAACCTGTAATCGATATTAATTTTGTCAAATTTTCTTAATTACACAGCAGCCCTTTCAGTAAATGCCCTTTAGTTTTAGTTCCCCTTCCCCCATCTCTCTCCCCATCACTTTTTCTTTTCTTTTCCTCTCCCTCCCTCTTCTTCTGATCTTTAAGATTAGATTGTCTATTGTGTGTGTATGTCACCACAAAATGTATCCTTTCCGGTTACATCTTTAATGTATTAGACATCTGATTCATATTTCTTTCACTTAAACCTCTTCAACACACCTCTCTAAAACTCCTCTCTGTTAGGTTTTAATCTCCCACATTCTCTTGTCTATTACCCCTCTTTATAGCTCTAACATTCGTCCCACACTCTCATACTTACACTCTCTCTAAATTCTAATTTTTATTTCCAGAGTTGTTTTTTCTGTTTTCTTTTTGAATTTGTAGGTCTGATGAATTGGATCGTATTTACGATTCCAATGGAATAAATTATGACCCTGGAATATTAGTGTTTAAGCCTTTTTATTATATATATATATATATATATATATATATAATGTCTTCAAATTCCTTGAGAAACATAGCGCCACAAGATATTGGTTTCTATAACAAGCCAGTTTTTGAGTAGGTTGTTAGCCTACATCACAACCCCCAACCTGGAGGATCAGGTTTTGAATTCAGACCAGTTGCTACCCAAGGTTATAGAACCTGGTCTGTCCTGCTATTTTCCCCATAGCTAGGTGGGAGAAGAAGAGGATTCATACTTTTCCCAAGGGTATTAGCATGTAAGTGAATGTAGTAAATGACATGTTATAGATTAAAAAAAGGAGAAAAGGGTAACTTTGACAACCCAATGGGGGCATATGATGGTGCAGAGATATGTGAGTTAGTTGGGTGCCTCCTACTTAATAGTTTAAATAAGTATATCGATCCTAATAACCATGGTCTGTACAGAGACGATGGGTTAATCATAGTAGACAAATGTAGCCTTAGAAAATTCAACGTAATTCGTAAGAAATTACACTGGTTATTTAAAAAATTTGGTTTCATTCTTGACATACATATAAACTTAAAAGTCACCCACTACTTAGACATTACACTAGACCTATGTGATGGTACAGTTTCACCATATAGAAAAAAAACCCTAGCATCGGCAATATATTGAAGTAGGTGCCAATCACCCTACACATATCTTAAAACAAATAGCTAAAGGAATTAGCCACAAATTGTCCACTAACTCATCAGATAATAATATTTTTAATAAAAAATAAACTAATTTATGAACAATCTTTAAAAAGTAGTGGACATAAATTAATATATTAGGTTGGTGCAAAAATAATGACGTAATGATGTCGTTTTTTGACGTTAAAAAATACATCCAAAAACGACATTATTACGTCATTATTTTTGCACCAACATAATATATCGATACGGATAATTCCTCCAAAATGCAAAGTGAACATAAAAACAGAACTAGAAAAATATTATGGTTCAACCCCCTCCCCTATAATTTAGCAGTTAAAACCAATATAGGTAAAATATTTTTCAAATTACTTACTTCCCACAGACAAATAGGTTACATAAAATTTTCAACGAAAACAACATCAAACTAAGTTATAGCTGTATGCCGAATATGACCAATCTAATTAATAAGTATAATGGGAAAAAAAAATTAAAGACAAACCATGCACCCCTCCCCCAAAGTGTAATTGTAGGAATAAGGAAGCCTGCCCTCTCCAGGGCAAGTGGCAACAAGTGTGTGTGGTCTATCAAGTAAAAATATACAGAAATAAACTGAATATTGATAAGAACCCTAAAGGTTACATAGGATCCACCCAGTTTCAAAAAACAATATTTCAACCACCTCAGTAGTTTCAATAGCAAAACCTATAAACATAGTACTACCCTGTCCACATATGTGTGGAAGATCAAACAAGAAGATAATAAGGACCCCATTTTGAAATAGGAAATATTAAAAAAATGTTATAAATATAAGACAGGTAATAAGTTCTGTTCTCTATGCATGGAGGAAAAACTAACTAATGCTAGCTAAAAAGAACCTAAAAATTTATTGAACCAAAAATCAGAAATTCTTAGTAGGTGTAGACATCGGCAAAGCTGGTTATTAGAGTAGGTTTGCTTCTTTTTTTTTTTTTTTTTGTCTTTTGTTGTTCAATAAAGTACAACCTGCCACCGTTGTTTGGCTTTGTTTAATTTTTTTATCACGTGGTCATGGTTATATTTGGTCTTAGCTATAAATTTTGTTCCATAATTTTCCTTATCAGCCAGCATCACCCTGATGATCCATTTAGGTGAAACCTAGGTAGGTTTGCCTGGCTCATTAGGATTATCTTAGGTTTTGCTCTACTTAGTGTTGAGCACTTTATGTAGTTTACTTGTTTTGTTTTTTTTTTCTTTGGACTTAAAGCTTGAACACTGGATGATTGTTTTCACCTTGGTTTAATGTTCTTGGTTCTTTCTTTTTTTTTATTCCCTATTTTTTCCTTGGGTACCAATTTGTTCTACTGCAAATCGAGTTATCTGAAGTTTTCCCAAGTACAGCCATATATATATATATATATATATATATATATATATATATATATATATATTCAAACAGGTTTAGTTAAATAATTTAGACATGTCATGTCAATTAGTTTTCATTGTGATCCTCTTAAGTTTGTGGATTAATTTTTGGTAGACTTAGAAAATTGAGTAAGAAAAATACCAAAATTTTTTTTGAATAGTTTTTATTATCCCAAGTACTTTTAATCTCATCTGACATCATCTTATGTGGGGGGGGTGTTAAGTTGTCTGTGAGTATGTATATATGTGTTTCTGTGAATTTAAAACATTTCAACTGCTCGATTTTTTTTTTACTGCTTATTCGCCGTTTGATATTTCAAAGTTCAAAGTTCACATGTTCTTTTGGGTTTTTTCCAGTGTAAGAGAAGTAACTTTTCTGTTTTTGCTCATACGTATATAATTTTTCTTTCAAAAGCATTTAACTTTGTTGC